>JAIWNF010000066.1:0-236336 GCA_025093555.1 Circinella umbellata
ACGTACTCTACTTGAAAGTATTCATGGTAATGGTTTTATGAAATGCTTTCATATATTTACTCAGCCTTACTAAAATAGGAATGGTTCACTTTAATTTTTTTTATCACGGGTAGCAATGTTGATCGAACGACATGAGCATAAAGCAATATCATGTGGAACTGACATCATTATGTTGAGGTGCGTAATGTCGTCAAAAAAAAATTATGAGCCATAGAAAAGAATGGAACTTTTACTCATTCATTCATTGAAAAAAACAATACAATTGAGATTTCTTGAAGCGTTCCGTGTAAAAAGGAAAATTAGGTTGTACGTAAACGATTCATTGTCATAGAAATAATACCTAACAACGATTTTATTTTACTTTGGGGGCGTACGTCCCTTTTTTTTATTTTGCTATAGTAACGCTAAAGAAAGAGTGGTAAAAAAAGTAAGTCCCGAGCAATTGCGTCATACGGTCAAAAAAAGAAAAAACTGGTCGGTCGATATCCGAATCCCCAAGATAAGTTCCATGTTTTTCTTTTTCTTTCTCTTTCTTTTAACCTTGTCCCTTCTTTCTTGTGTGGAAAGTCCTACCTTGATCTGTAGGCTCCTTTGATATAGAGGTATTGTCATTTGGGGTATCGCAGTCATCGATAGTGGCGTCTGCACATCGCATGGGTTATGTATTTTGTATACCTCACTTACAATATACCGTGTACTGATCATTTCTTGTGATCCTACCTTAATTCCATGTCGATTTTCTTATTAGCACAAGTTCTGGTCTTTAGTGTACTTTAGGTCCTGGATTGGAACGACTGCAAGTGTGTGGGACTACAACGCCATATCCTCAACACGGGTGGGGAATGGTTGGGGTACCCATGATGCGTCCTTTTCTTTTTATTTTTTTTCTTACTTCCTTTGTTGCGACAAGAGAACATGATGGCGACAGAGTCATCATCAAGGCACAAGAGAAATCATTTTGCTGTTCCTTCACTTTCTCGTCTTGAGGAATGGGGGAAGGGGATGAGAAGAAGAGTAGTAGTAGTAGTTGTTTAAAATGATGATATTTAACCATTGCTAATATGTGTACGCACATATGTATTATGGCATAAGATAATCAAGTCTGATTAAACAATAATAAAAAATCTTTTCAAATACAATAAACGTTTTGATTGTTTTTCTCTATAAGAAACATTTTTTTTTTTATATTTGATGTGTGAATAATAAATGTCAATAGAACATATTAAGCTTGATAATCTTAGACTGAAGCGAAAAAGATTGGTGATGAAAGACGTGTACGTACACAGGAAACTAAATAATTATGTTTGAGAGAAAGATGTTAATTACCGATATAAGACATATAATATCATGACTTAAAATTTTCATTAGTTTTTGATATAAATATATAAAAGAGTTCATTGTTTTAAAAAAAAACAATGTCGTCTTTTTATTATATATAGTGCGAGATTCCTACTTGTATTGCTTCGTTTACGGATATCCTTTCTTATTCAAATTGAGCGTTTGAATTCAGTCGCATTACAATTATTCTGTAAAACTCTACAAGACTAATACGTAACTGAAAAAGAAAAAGTACGTTATCTAAATTCTTTACGAAAAAGTAATCTGATTTTCATGTCATAATTGTTTTTTCTTTTCGGGCCTTTGTTACAACATGCTTTTTGATTTTTTCTTATGAATGAAATAAAAAATAAAGCCATTGAGAATGCATTTTATGGGGTCACATCAGATTAATCAAAAAGTTCCATTTTTATTTACTTGGATCTAATACATTCCTTTGTTTCTTTACTTTTTCTCATGCACTCCTTCTCTTATCAATTGAA
Source organism: Circinella umbellata (assembly GCA_025093555.1). NCBI lineage: Eukaryota > Fungi > Mucoromycota > Mucoromycetes > Mucorales > Lichtheimiaceae > Circinella > Circinella umbellata. The sequence continues at coordinate 1,821 of JAIWNF010000066.1, forward strand.
TTATTTTATTAGTGGATTTAAATAATTGTATTTTGATATGATACACTATATATTACGTACTCTCAAATAGCATTCTACTTTGATCAAAATATTGTCAACTTCCAGGTTTCAGGATCATTTACGTAATATATTAAGTACATTAATAATTATATTTGTACAGACTTGCAAAGATTAAAGTCAGTGTTCGTTTATCAAGAAGTTTATGGTTTAAGAAGTTGTTTAAATATGGTGAATTAAAGAAAGTAATACTCACTAAAAATAATATTACTGCTTTAAACAGTAACTTGTACTGGGGATCACCGAGTCAAATTGAAGTCTACTTTTATATAAAAAAAAAACGATCAAACACATATAAGTAAACAAACAAACATTTCTTTGTGTGCCTTCATTGATATATACATTTAGTATTCATACAACTACCATTAATTTGGATAATAATAAAAAAGAGTGGTTTCTTAGTAACAACTATTTATGTTTATTCAATGTCACTTAATCTCTTCTTATTTATATGATAACACATCTCGACTCGTAGATTGTTTTCAGTTATACCGTGTTTGTAACGCGTGGCTATATGTATACCGCTTTGGATAGTTCTATGTAAAGTTAAAAAAAAATATGTAAAATATTTATACGTAGAAGTTTATTTTGTATATCCCATTTGATACATTAAATTATTTCTCTTTGCTGAATAATAATAATGATCCGTTGTCTACATGTACATCCTTGTTATTAAAACATAACCAAATAAAAAAAGTGAAAGTTGGGAGCTAGTGTATTTGAAACTTAGTATGCAAAAACCCGGTCTAAAAAGTCGTCGTGATATCCCCACTCCACTTCATCACTATGTTTATTTCAATTTCACTGCCTTTCATCGTTATGTACCTTGATCCTATTTAAATTTACCACACTTTATGTACAGATTTTCGAGGAAAAAAAGAAAGATTTTCAACACGTACTTGAACTTTCTTCAATAACTTCTACTAATTGATTAAATGAAATATTCTTTTGACGATAGCTTTATTTGATATACGTAATTTATTCAAAAATTAATTTTCACAAAACAAAATAAACTCTTGTTTGCGTTGGAGATCCAGCTTGTGATTTTTTTTTTAGTTATCATTCAATGGGTCGTATAGATTTCAAAAGTATTTGTTTCTACACGAGCAAATGGGATCATTGTATATCACACCGGGAGCAATACATTGAAACAAAAATTTCTAACTTTTCTGGTTGTGAATTCAAAACTCTCATACGTATTCGAGTCATCATTACACAAAGTCCATATAATAGTATATCAATAGAGATTGAACTGAAAGACTTTACAAAGCAGAGTTAGCAAACAGTATGTAAAAAACATAACTGCGTACCTGATGTAACTATAAGTAATTGTTCTACGGATTGCTCAATAACACAGTTGTTTTGTTTTCAAATATGATTTTTGCAAAGCTTTATCATATTTTTTTCGCTTATTAAAGTAAATAGAAACGGGTATAAATGAAGAGTGTTCGGGTCTGTATCCATCACGACTCTGTTTGTTGTAGTTACAACTGTCTTGTAAGTTGGGAAAAAGTAACGAATAAATTCTATGTCAAAGAGCGCTGTTTTTATTTCAGTTGTACTATCATCTTCAACAGCAACGGTTGTAATACAGTCCAAGAAAATGAGCAACTGCTGCTTATAATATTCTTTGGAATGGGCAACAACATTGAGTGACCTATCATAGAACTTTAAACCCATTTAATAAGTGTGTTACAGTTTCATCCATAATCACTGCTTCAGAAAAAACAATGAATTAGAATATCTGAGTTCCGAGAGTAGAATTCAGTCTTTTACGTATAGTATTTGTAATGGAGTTAGACAAGTTCAACATATAATATATATTTTGTATCTGATACATGTGTGTAAAATGTTGACGTCTCCATGACAGGGTCCAGTATACTGCTTGTTCTTACTCCTGTATATAGAAAATGTATTTAATTTTGAAAGTAATTTTATAAAAGAGTTAAAGAAACCTGTCAAAGGTATTGCAAAAAAAAAAAAAAAAAAAAAAAGCTCCGCTCGCTTATTGTGTTGCCTTTTTCTTTCTCTCTCTCTTTCTTTTTTTATTATCGTGGTGTATATATTTTTGAAAGAAGATCATGTCTGTATTCCCCAAAGAAACAATAAAGGTACAAAAACTTTTTCCTTCCTTTTTCCTTTTCTTTTTCATTATTACATTAATTAAATCTTTTATATACTTTAATAATAATAATAATAATAATAGACCTCAAAAACTCATTTCCCATTATATTAAATAGAATATTAGTGAATCACTTGGAATAACCAATCTAAAAGATGAAGTAACTACAGCTCTTGCTCAAGATGTTGAATATAGAGTTCATGAACTTATTCAAGTAAATACACACATACACACTTTATATATATATATATATGTAATATCTATTTAATTAATGAATTTATTTATTTATTTTTTTAAAAAAAAAGGAAGCAACCAAATTTATGCGACATTCGAAACGATCCAAACTTAGCGTGGACGATATTAATTCAGCTTTACGATTAAAAAACGTCGAGGTACATTTACATTTATTTTTATTGCCGTTGCCAGTTTGAGAATTGGATTATGGATTGGGACCCATAAGTTGTTGGTTGACAAAACTATTTTATTTTAGCCATTATATGGATACGCGTGTAGTGATCCACCCAAATTTAGAAAAACTACGGTGAATACCAATGATGTTTATTTTGCAGAAGATAATGAAGTGGATTTTGATACTATATTAAGTAAACCATTACCAAAAATTCCATTGGATGTTGCATTTACTGCTCATTGGCTTGCTATTGAAGGTGTTCAACCTGCTATTCCACAAAACCCTACACCAGGAGGTAAAAAATTCATATATACTATGAGATTCGAGAGGACTGGGGGGAGGATATATATATCAGAAACTATTATCTAAGTTCATAATGTAAATATGGATATAATACTGAAAGCAATAATAATAATTTTTGTTTGTAGATGCTAAATCCGATTTACTATCCAGACGTACCAAAGGGGGTCATGGTGGTAGTACATCATCAGATCAAGTCGATGTGAAACCATTAGTAAAACATGTTCTTTCCAAAGAATTACAAATGTATTTTGAACGTATTACAGAAGCTGTATTAAGTGACGATGAACGATTACGATCACAAGCATTTGAAAGTTTACGTATGGATCCAGGTTTACATCAACTTTTACCTTATTTTGTACAACATATTCATAAGAAAATCACACAAAATCATAAGGATTTGGATGTACTTAGTGCTATGTTATCGATGGCTCATTCTCTTTTAAATAACAAACATTTATTTGTTGAACCTTATGTAAGTTAATTCTCCCCCTCTCTGGATTATTTGTGCATGGGTTGAATAAGTAAAGAGGGGTTCGTGTTGATAATGTGTGATACTAAATACTATATATTCATTTATAATAATCAAGTTACATCAACTCATTCCACCTATCTTAACTTGTCTTGTGGGTCGAACAATTTGTGAAAATCCAATGGAACAAGATCATTGGTCGATACGACAACGTGCAGCTACTTTAATTGCTAATATTTGTACAGAATATGGAAAATCGTATCATACATTACAACCTCGTATTACAAAAACATTATTACGTGCATTCATGGATCCTGCTCGTCCTTTGACAACACAATATGGAGCTATTATTGGATTAGAACATTTAAGTGTAGAAGTATCTCGTGTATTGATTTTACCTAATATCAAGTATTATAGTGAATCCATTCTTTCACATGCATTAGATAGTAATAGTATACAAAAGAAACAAGATGCAGAAAGATGTCAAAATGCTTTAGTGGTAAGTCTCCCCCCCCTCCATCCAAAATGTTTTTTAAATGACCCCCCTTTAATAACAAAAGTCAATATTATATAGCGTGTATTGGAACATGTCGCACAAGATGCAGCCAATGAAAATGAAAAGAATCAAGATCTTGCAACAGATGAAGATAAACAAAAGTTTTTAAGTGTTATTGGTTCGACTATTGGTGATGAATTCTTATCTCGAAATGAAAATATTAAACATGTTGCTTTACAAATGATTATGGATGCTGCTCATTAAAGATCCGTGAATCACACATTCTATATATATATATACAAAAACCTTTGAAAAAAAATATATGATATATTTATATAAAATTACAAATAAAAGATTATAATATATTTATTTGATAAGGAGCAAGAAAGAAGAATGAGTAAATGTGAGTAAGTGAGTTGAGTGAGTGCGTGAAGTTGTTCGGATGATTTTGATTTGATGCATATGATTATTATTATTATTAATGATTATTTATGATTCTTGTGCGTGTAAAGTATAATCTACAATATAAGATTGGGTAATAAAGTCATCAAGACGTTGGAAATGACGGTCTGTATATGGCAATAATCCATCAATGACCTAAAAAAAAAGGACAAATATTAATAAATATATCCTGAACTCAAAAATAAAATAAAATAATAACAACAAACTTACTTCTTTAGCATTCGTCATTTCTACAATCTCTTCTGAACTGTGAGATGATAAAATACAATTCAAAATAGTTTGTGCAACATGAGAATGTTTAGCATTGGTATTCCAATCACGAATATATTCTAATAATTTTTCCAAATTTTGTTTTCCTAATTCTGCAAGAATGGTATCCACAGCTTGATTTCCAGTAATTGTATTGGGTTGATCATTTTCTTCCATCACAGTTCTAAACAAAGTTAAAAGTCGATAAGGTTGTTCCAAGGATAAAGCTAATAAAATAGCATTCAAATAATCTTTTTTATGCATAAAGTTTTGTAAATCTTGTTCCCTTTTTATAAAAAAAAAATTAAAGATTAGTGATCTATATTCCATGATACAACCATCCCATATTAAAAAAAGATGACTTTTCTTATTTTACTTTATAATAAATTCTTCTTTTTCACGTAATTCTTGTTCTTGTTCTTCTCTGGTAATATCTTCCCAGAAATTAACAACAGAATCTGCACCTGCTGAAGCAATATATTTTTGATCTTTGCGTACTGCCAATGCCCACACTTTTTCGGTGTGATTATCCAAAGTCGTTTCACATTCATTTGTCTTGATGGTCCATACTTTCACTAAACCATCGGATCCACTTGACACTAATTGCATACCAGCAGTCAAGAAATCCACTCGTAATACAGAATTGGTATGTCCTTCGAATGTCTTGATACATGTGAAATCCCGTACATTCCATAATTTAATGGTTCTGTCACCTGAACTACTGGCCACAACTTGATCTACAGGTGAAAATTGAACACTCCAGATACCACGCTTATGACCTTTACAAGTACCCAATAATTCACCTGTATCGACATTCCACATTTTTACCAATTTATCTTGAGAGCCCGTAGCAAAGAATTTATCATTGGGTGCAATAGCGATGGTGTTAATATCTTTTTCATGGGCTTGATGTGTATATAATGCACGTGGTTTTTTGGTGTCATTTTTTAAATCCAAGTGCCAATATTTAATAGTACGATCCTGTCCACCTGTCAGTAAAAAGTGTGTTGATTTATTAGGTAATGCAACAGCACCAATGGATTCTGTGTGACCTATACAGACACCGAGACATTCATAGGTAACATCTTTATTCTCCTCATTTTGTTTCATCTTCCATAATCGTGCTGTTCGATCCTTGGAACCTGTAGCAAATAATGTACCATCCACACGAGATCGATCCACACAAATAATCATATCTTGATGTCCATAAAGTAATTCACAATCTTGTGTTTCAATATTATAAACACGAAGTACTTGACTATTTGTAACAGCAGCTAAATGAGTTTCTTCAGGTCCAATATAAGCGATATCAACAATTTGATCATTGTAACCGACAATTTGTTTTATACGTCTCAATTGGTGTGGAATAGAATAAATAAGAATATTTTGATCATTGGTTACTGCAGCGAGAAATTCTGATTTTCGTGAATAGCTAATAAATAAAATTATATAAGTATTTTTTTTTTCGTCATCCAATCCAATCAGTATATATATATATATATATATATCACTGTGAAAAAAAAACCAGAAAGAACCTTACATAACATCAGTAATAGTATGTTTACTATTTTCTTCTTTTTCTTGTGCTTGTACTTGTTGACCGGTTTTTAAACTCCATATCCTTACAAGACCAGCATCACCACCAGTATAAAACAATTCTTCTGATTGCCATCGTTCATCATAAGCGGATAAATCGGTATCTTTTGCAATAAATCCAACGGTTTCCAAAGTTTCATAAATAGGATAGGTTGTTTTTAATTCTTTGGTTTGCCAATCCCATACATTGACCACTTTATCACGAGAACCTGAAATCAATGTTCGACCATCTGAAGAGAAATCCAATCCACGAATGACACTCACGTGACTTTGTAATACACCAAGACATCTAATGCCATCATAAAATCAAAGAAGTATTATTTGTTTTTAACATTAAAGGAAAAAAAACAGAGGAGAATAATACATGGGGAAATGAGTTAAACTTACTTTTTCGTTTGAAGATTCCAAAGACGAATTTCACAATCATCTGCACCGGAAGCCAAATACCATTGACCATTCATATAATGAAATTTAACAGCACTCACTACACCTCGATGCCCATGGAAGACATGCGTACAAAATCCACGATCAATATCCCATACTTTAACAATACCATCAGCACCTCCAGTAGCCACTAATGTGGATGTATGATCAATATCCATTACAATGACAGGAGCTTCATGGGCTTTTGTCGTACGTAAACATTGACCTGTCGATAAATCCCAAATACGCATTTGAAGACTACGACTGGCTGAAATAAGATGTTTTCCATCCGGTTTTACTGACATGGTTGTAATAATTTCGGTATCCTATAGCATGTTAAAAAAAATCATAATAAGTAAATAAAAATAGTTCATTCGTTCGTTCGTTCGGTTTTTTTTTCCAAAAGTAGTATATAATGTATTCCAAGCATGCGATCGTTTTTGCAAAACTTTTTTTTTTTTTTTTTTTCGAAACAAAAAAAAAAAAACTTACACCTTCAAGACGATGGACTTGTTTTCCAGTCGATAATTCAGTTACTTCAATATCTTCATTAAGTGTTGTAATAAGTAAAGATTCATCGTTTGTAATAAGTACTTTGCCACCTGTATAGATCGAATCGATCGTTTTGACAGATTTAAAACTATAAAACACGCGTATTAAAAAAAAATAATATTCAGGGTAAATATATATTAAATGAGGTTATAAAACTAACCTTGATTTTAATGCAAGTTTTGAATTAGAATTTTTAATTTGATCTTCTTCCATGGTTATTTTTTTTTTTTTTGGCTCGAGAGTGTGTGTGTGTGTTGTCAAAAAAAAAAATCCCGGGAAAATTGTAACACCAAAAATGCAGCCAAAAGTTCTTAGTTTAGAAAAAATAAGCCACATACAGAGAGAGTTCAAAAGGCTACTTGATTCATGCATTGATAAATTCTCAAGAAAAAATAGGGCTCTTGTTCTGTAATGACAAAAACAGTAAGGGAGTATTTAATTTTTTACAGCCTTTCATAGAACAAACAAAACCTTGGAGATCAATACTAATATTACTACAATAGGCTTCGATATTATCATTTTTATACCTACAAAAGGTGTAAAATATTACTTTGAATGTTTTACACAAGAATACGTTCTCCTTTTTTTGCTTCAAATGTTTATATGATGCCATATAAAATAAAACATAATTCATCTATTCTTTAAATATATGGCTTCCTATTTTAGATAGAAAAAAAAGGTAGTATGTTGTTCATTTTCAGATCAAGAAAATGTATAAATGAGGGCAAACCATTATACAAAATAATAATGGGTAATCTAACGCATAAAATATGAAAACTCTTATTCATATTAAAATTGTAGTTAGACGTGTATCCAAGAGATTCTACAATAAATACGTAATATTATAGCTTAAAATAATGGCCAGTTGTTTTAAAACGATTAGAAACTTTTTTTAGCTAAATTAATTAATTTTCCTACTGTCATGTTCCTGTTTTTAGCGACGATAAGAAATATCTAGAACAAATATTAAATAAACGAAGGAATATATATTTGTATAGTGAGTAATATCATGTTAAATGTAACTTAATTACTCAGATGTTCACAAGTAACATAGATACTAAAATCCTCTTTCTGTTATCAGAATTATGATTATTTTGTAATAGAAAAAGTAGTACTAGTCCCTTCTTTCCATGAATTTGAAATAGAATATACACACAGTGCTTTAATATATTTAAAAAAAAAATTCGGTTATATTTTAGTAATTTCCTTTTTTAGAACTCCTCCAATCATGTGAGTTTTTATAACCACACTCTCTCTTTTTTTTAAGGTTACATCCGTGCCTCAATTAATTTTGCATAAAACATTTTTTAATTTTTTGTAACTATGACAACAACCCTTTCCCTACTTCCCCTCACCCCCCCCCCCCAACAAACCTTACTATTATATGAAAAAAAAAACCAATCTTATTAGGAACTAAAAAGAAAAAAAATTGTACCTGGGGGTTCATAAAAAATTATATTATATTTTTTCTTAGGGCGTGGGGGTACGTAGAAGAGGTGGGATGAATTAAATTTTTTGACAAGGGGTTCAGATTCCACCTGATTTGGATATTGGAAAACTTTAAACAAGTTTCCCATGTCAAAAATGTCAAAATAATAAATAGGTCATTCGAATGATACCTTCCATTCTTTTCTTTATTAAACAAGCTCTCTTATCGTCCCCCTCCCTCCCTCCACACAATCAGCAAAAAAAAAAAAAAAAAACCACGACACATACTCTCTCTATATTATAATAAAATGGTGCATCCATCGACTTCTTCTCATGATACGCAAGGTCAAATTGATCTGAATAAACTTCAAAGTCTTTTACAAGAACAATCGGAAGAACTTCCTGTTCCTTTAGATGGTAAAAAAATTATCAGTGTAGCGCATCATATCCCATACACTTGTATGTTAAATGATCGTCAAAATGTTTCCTTCATGGATCAACTACGTCAGGCCGATCAACAACAACAAGAACAACAACAGCAACAACAACAAACAGCTGTGGGTCGTCGTAACAGTATTTTGTTAACCCCTTCTTCTAACTTGGATGCAGCACCTATTTCTCATCTTGCCAAACGACGCTCTTCTGTCTTTCCTTCCTTGGGTGAAACAGACCAATGGGAATTATCTCAACGTCGAGGCCATTCTGCCATGTATGCTGGTATTGATTCTTTAAAAGATCGTTATCGCACACTTTATATTGGTGCGACAGGCAATCTTCATTGTAAACAAACAAAAGAAATTATTCCTACAGATACTATCACGGAACAAGAAAGAGTTGGATTAACTGATTTACTAAAATCAAAACATGATATTGTACCCATTTTTGTACCCGATAAAACGGGGTATGGTCATTACGAAGGCTATTGTAAACAAGTTCTTTGGCCATTATTACATTATATTATGTGGAATGAAACAGTCGATGAAAAACGTTATTGGGAAGATTATGTGAAAGTCAATCAATTATTTGCAGATCAAGTGGCTCACTATTATGAAGAGGGTGATATCAGTTAAGTTATCTCAACTAGTGTAGATTATAAATAGCTTTAAATAACAACAAGTAAATAGAAAGCTCATTGTTTTTTTGTATGTACATTTTTTTATTTTTAATAGTTTATATTCACGATTATCATTTGTTATTGGTACCTCAGATGTTACGTGAAAAATTACCCAATAATACACGTATTGGAATTTTTATTCATACACCTTTTGTCAGTTCAGAAATCTTTCGTACTCTTCCAAGTAAATATTTAATTCTTCATAACCCTTCCTTCACAAATATATGTTCATTTAAAAAAAATGGAAACTAATTTCCCCCCCCCTCCCTCTTTTACCAACTTAGGACGAAAGGATATTTTAAAGGGTATGCTTGGTTCCAATTTAGTCAGTTTCCAAACGTATAACTATGCTCGCCATTTTTCATCCAATTGTACTCGTATTTTGGGATATGAATATACACCTTCAGGAATTGATGCCAATGGGACCATTGTAGGATTAGGTGTGCATCCGATTGGTATTGATGTGCAATGGGTTCGAAAACATTGTCATCGACCTGGTGTGAAACCTAGAATGAAAGCCATTCGTGCCAAATATGGTCCTGAAATGAAAATCATTGTGGGACGTGATAAATTAGATCCTGTCAAAGGTGTTTTACAAAAATTAGAATCCTTTGAAGAATTTCTCAAGAATTATCCAGAATGGGTAGGTCGTGCCATGTTGATTCAAGTCACTTCTCCAGGTGTCGTGGATTGTCCTGCTAAATTGGAAACGAAAGCGGCCGAAGCCGTGAATCGAATCAATAGTCGTTATGGATCTTTATCTTTTCAACCGGTGCATCATTATCATCAACATATTGATCGGGATGAATATTATGCTTTATTAAGTGTAGCAGATGTCATGTTGGTCACCCCTTTAGCGGATGGTATGAATACAACAAGTTTGGAATTCGTGGTGGCACAAGAAGAAACAAATAAAAGTCCATTAGTATTATCTGAATTTACGGGAACTGCAGGCAGTCTTTCTGCTGCAGAGATCGTCAATCCTTATGATTATGCACAAGTCGCTGATGCCTTACATGCTTGCTTAGTTATGTCACAGGAAGAAAAAGAAGAACGTTTCAAGGTAAATATCCTTTTTTGGACTTTTTTTTTGTTGTTGTTTTTTTATTTGTTTATGTTGTTTTTTTTTTCGGTATAAAAATAAAAAGGTCGTGTTTTAAGGTTGGATATATTTTTTAACAGAAAAACAAATCATGCAAAGAACTAAAAAAGAAAACTTGTATAAATATAGAAATCCGATGATATGGTCAATCGTCATACAGCTTCTTATTGGGCTCATTGTCTTATTCATGATTTAGTCACAAGAGCTGCCAAAGAAAGTCATTGGGGTCCAACACCTCCTTTGGATGTAGATCGTTTACAAATTGAATATAATGGATCCCATAAACGACTCTTATTCTTTGATTATGATGTATGTCCTATTTTTTTTTTATTTTGAGGGATTAACGGAGGAGAATATTTTTTTTTAAAGTTGGTGTTGTGTATGTATGTGTATGTGTATGTGTGTGGTTTTTTTTTGGGGGGGGGGAGGGTAAAAAAAAACATGTTAGAACATACTATTTATTTGGTTTTTTTTATGTAGGGTACTCTTACACCTATTTGTTCAAAACCTGAAGATGCTAAACCTTCTGCCTTAACCTTAAAAAATTTGGAACGCTTATGTGCCGATCCCCATAATACGGTGATGGTTGTATCAGGACGTGATCAAGCTACACTTGAAAAATGGTTAGGTCATATTCCTCAACTTGGATTATCAGGTGAACATGGATGTTTTATTCGAGATCCTAATTCAAAACATACCATTTCCATGTTGGATCAAATTGATATGGGTTGGAAAGAAGATGTGATGGAAGTATTTCAATATTATACGGAACGTACCCCGGGTAGTTTTATTGAATCCAAAAAATGTGCATTGACATGGCATTATCGTACAGCAGAAGATCCTAAATATGGTGCTTTCCAAGCCAAAGAATGTCAAAATCATTTGGAACAATCGGTTATTTCTAAATTACCTGTAGAAATCTTGGTAGGGAAAAAAACATTGGAAGTCAGACCTACATCGATTAATAAGGGTGAAGTGATTAAAAGAATGATAGCACAACATCCCGATGCTTCCTTTTTATTATGTGCTGGTGACGATAAAACGGATGAAGATATGTTTCGCGTCCTTGTGAAAATGAAAAGTAAAGGAATAAGTCAATTAATATTTTCTGTGGTGATTGGACCTGCAGAAAAAAGCACATTGGCTGTTTGGCATGTGGAAACAACGGATCAATTTAATCAAATTTTGAATACTTTAACTTAGTTCCAATGAAATTAATTACGTTCATAATAATAATAATAATAATAAAAGAAGAATTTGCTGCTCACTTATTTTTATTTATAAGAATGAAAAATGATTAGGGGAAGTAGGAGGGGGGCATATTATATAAAAAAAAAAGAATGAATGGATGTTATATATACATAAAAGATAAAAATAATGGGAAATGCCATGATTTGATTTGATTTGTTATTAAAAGAGAGCGAGAAGGAAAAAAAAAACGATTGGAAAATGCGAAAATAAATGATATGTAGAAAAAAAAAAAAAAGATAAATGAATGACAATTTGGGGGGGGGGGAGGGGAAAAAAGAACCAAAACGAGTATATTATGGGTGCACAGGACAATGTTCTACAAAAACACGATACGTATCTGATTAGCTTTCTAAATTCTCTTATCAACGTGAACCATAATAACGCGTACGTATAATGTACATACGTATCATCAGTAAAAAAAATAAAATAAAAAATAAAGAAGGTGATGTATATAATACATACTTGTCATATGGAATTGTGACCCACATACTGCACAAATTCTAGCTGAATTCATAATTGTTATTGATTTGATGGTAATTGATTTTTTTTTGCTAATGTCTTGGTGATTTTGATAAGAAGTAGTAGAAAGGACTGTTGATTGATTATTCTGGCGATGATAGTGAGGACCCAACATATTATTCGATAATCGAGGAGAGAGACGGAGGGGGGGGGCAGAGAAAGCGAGTAAAAGAAAGTAGAAAATAATGAAGGTTGTTTCCAACTAATCAAAAAACCGAGAATTAATTGTGTATGGGATAAGGGAAGAAAAGAAGAAGAAAGGAGAAGTTGAGAAAGAGAAGAAAAAAAAAAGCAGGTCTTTTTTTTCCCCCTTTCTAAAATGATTGCCGACCTTCCGAAAAATAGGTCAGATTCCTTTATATAATTATGTTTATATATGAGTAAAATTAGCATAGATGTAATCTATATACAAAACACTTTATATGCCAAAAAAAGAAACCTTATCGAAGTACGTAAAAAAGAAAAGGGGGGAGGGAGAGGGAGACGACGACAACGACGACGACGCTGGGGCCACGTAAAATAAAATAAAATAAAATACTATATCTATCACATCATTTGCACTTCATTTTTGTTTATAATAAATATTTATGTTGGGTATTATATATATATTATATATTATATATTTATTTATTGAAAGGATAATTATTATTACATGAGTTTCCATTGTGTTTGTTCAATCTTTTCTTTACATGAATAATGAACGACAACACCGTTAGGAAATACAGCAAATACACTAATCCATTTATATTTAAAATATTAAATTAATAATATTATCTTATAATTATTCTTATAAAAGTAAAAAGCAGTTTACCTATTTCCAATACGTTTGTTACATTGCGGACACATCCGATCTTCCGTGATTTTGACAGCTCGGGATTGATAATACATTAATTGTTCTTCCACCTTTTTTTTATTATTATTATTATAAATTTAGTAAATAAATATAAACTTGATAAGGTATCCCATTATTCCTTTACAATTCCACTTTGCCTCTCCCCCCAACATCCTAAAGGACTTACTTGAATCTGTTCGGCTTTAAGTAAATTTTTGACAACTAAATCCATATGGGTTTCTTTATTAGTGGAACGAATATATTTTTCGAAAAAAGGAAATAATCCATGTAATTTCGTTCCCAATGGAAGTATAGCAAGAACTTCAGAAGCATTAATATGAGAGCCATGATGTGCTAATAAATCCAATGCGGGTTCTAACAGGGGCTTCTCGTGATGTCTTGGTTGAAGATAAACTTTTAATAAAGTCAGGTACATTTTTTCACCTTTGATAGGATCTTGACGATACACTTTTGTACAGTATCTAAATAAATGTATATTTTTTTTTACAATAGGAACAGTAACAAAAAATAATTTATTAGATAAGCTAGACATTTATTTAAAGATAAACAAACGTGCACTTATACAGTGAACAAGCACCCCGAAATTTTGATGCAAAAAAAAAAAAAAAAAAATAACTCAGGTTTTGTTTACTTACTCTTCAGCCATGGTATAATTTTTGAGTTTATATACATAGATATCAAGTGCTTGATCATGTTGTCCAATACGAGAAAGTAATATAGCACGTTCTTCAAAAAGATCTATCATAGTAAAATAATAATAATAATAATAGTGATTACTATTAATGAATTCCATCTTTCTTTCTTTCTTTTTTTTTTGTAACTTACCATCCATTGGTAATCTGGGTAATATTTTTTCCGCTCGATAATGTATTGAATCAATCAAAAATGATAAAAGTCTTGACCTTAATGCTTGTTTTTTGTTTTCTTCTTCTGAATTATCTAATATTAGAAAGTTGAGCCATAAACATAGATAAAATAAATAAATAAATAAATATAAAACATTAAAAAAAAACAGTAATAGTAGCTGGAGAGAGAGAGAGAACCCTTACTTGCTTCACATGCAATGATTTTGTCGAGGTAGGCTATTGCAAGTCGATTATGGAAATCGGGTAAAATATCACGTAATTCATGTATAATATATTCAAGGTATTGGATCGCCAGATCGTCGGATATTGATTCTAAATGATGTAAAACCTTATCGCGTGGAAATGTTTCTACTTCGGCTAGGTCATCGATAAAGATCTTTTTTCATGGGGGGTAAAAACCAACATATTATTATTTACCTTATCGCAAAATATATATTATAATTAATTGAAATACTTACATCCATACCATGTACAGGATCCTTTTCTAATACCCATCTAGAATATTTTAATACAAGATCAAATTGATCCAATCCTAATCGTTGTAGATATCGTATGGTGGGTAAAACACCACGAAGTGGCCCCTCGGCTTGTTGTCCTAATCTATTCAATGTCATCCAGCACCCGATTTTTTTTTAATTTATTATTAATACACATCGAGATAAGCTCATTGCTATGTTACTCTTTTTTTTTATTTTTATTTTTATGTTACCTTGCCAATAAATCAAGGGCATTTCCATGTAGACCCTTACAATTATAAAGATCGACAAGTTCCTTGTATTTCTAAAATTACAATCAACATAGGATAGAATGATGGGTTATATGTGTTATTATAAATATGTATAAATAAAAAGAGGGCAAAAAATAAAAATAAAAAATAACGCATGCCGGTTATAATAATAAGTTTACCTTTTTATCCGATAAAATTGTTTCACATTCTTGTACATCACAATGATTTTGAACACGTAATAATGGACCCACCAATGCATCATTGGTCATCATATATGATTTCAGTAAAGCTGTATCTACTAATGTAGCTTGACGTGCCAATTCTCCACCTCCTCCTTCTGTTGATGATGTAGGTGACCCTTGTTGTCGACGATTTTCTTGTCCTTCTTTAGTAGATGATCGTGTAGAAGAAGAAGTAGATAATTTTTTGGATAATTTTTGTCGTTTATCAGTTAAAAATCGAATTAAAAACGTAACTGCATCATGTAAATTCAATCCTGTCAATGGAACATCTTTCGGTCTTTCTGTCACTGTCGTTGCTTTACTTCTTGATGATATAATACTTGCAGGTCGACTTGTTTGATGAATACTACTATTATTTTGAATAGGGGTCGTCAATTCTTTATTATTTCGAAGAACAGGCGATGATAATAATTCATCTTCAATATCTTGTTCAGCGACATCGGGACCTTCCGCTAAACCTCCGGAAATCATTTCCGGATACAATCGAATGACATCGGCTGGATCCGTGTCTAATTCTTGGAATATATTTAATGCTGTATCATATTCACCCCGTCGAAATAGATCGTGCGCATAAAGAGTACGAATCATTCGAAGTTTTTCTTCTTTATTTTCAACAAGAACTGCATCAATTTGATCCAATAAACTGACAGCTTCTTGATATTCTTGTTTTTCAACGAGTTGATCAATCTAATATATATATAATAAGTTAATTGATGCCTTAATAATGCAATTATAAGTTTTTTTTTTTTACCTGGGTAGAAAAACTATAAGGAGTAAGACGCCAAATAGTTGAATTACTTGCAACATAAACCAATTTGCCTTGATTTAAAAATCTTGCACTTGATAAATCGATTTGTTGAACAAGTGCTAAACTTTGAATATTACGTACTTCAACATGTCTTGAAAGAATAGCAATAACATATGGATAAGAATAACCTACCAATAACATAAATATATATATATTATGAGCCATTTTTTTATAAAAAAAAAATCCCAAAGTAAAAAACGTTTCTTTTTTCTTTTCATATTATATATATATGTCTTACCCATTTGTTCTGGTGCACCAGACCATTCAATACCTACTTTACGTGTCGGTGTTCCATCCAATCCCAAAAAGATACTCACATCTATGAATTTAAAGAATGTCCCATATCGTTAGTCTCTATATTTTGAAACGTATCCTGGCCTTCTCTCTGAATTCTTTAACACACTTACGATCCCGAGCAAGTAACATTTCATTATTTGGAATCTTTGTCACCATAGGTTTTCCACCTCTGGAGCCAATCGACATTGTGTTATATAAACTATTCAAAGTACTCATAGGTCCTTGTTGTTCTGGTGGTGAATTATTTCCTCCCGAAGAAGGGGCAAATAATTCTGTCAATTTATCTTGGTCCACATCCATCAATGCATATTCTGTTGAAAATCCAAGACAAATCTTGGTATTACCGACCCATGCCATGGCTTTAATACGATCAGGAATGTTTAATTCTTTTGTTTCATGAAATTCCGTATCTTTCCACACAAAAACCAATAGTTTTTTACGTACAGCCACGGCAAGACGTGTTGTTAAGACTGGGATTTGATCTGATGTCATTTCCACCATGGTTTGAATAGCAAATAAATTCGCTCCTTTGGTTTTTCCAAGTGCCATACGAAGTTCAAATGTTCGAAGATCATGTAAACTGACAAGTCCATCTAAGGATAAAAAAGAGTTTTGAAGTTATTGTATTGGTTAGTTTATATTCTTTTCATAAAGTTAGAAAAAAGAAAATATATGTATACCAGAAAGAGAAACAAGAACATCGATTTCTTTAATAATATCTAGTTGTTCAATAGGTCGCTTCGAAAATTGTTTGATAGTATTTGATAATGTTACTTCAGGTACCTCGTTATCATCCGCAACTAAATTTTTATATACCCCCCCCCCATTCAGTTATTATATCTACGTTTCCCTTTTATTTTTATTTTTATTTTATATATATATTTTATTCTTTTTTATTATTATTCAAAGTAATATACCTAAAGGTTCTTTAATATCATAAACAAGTAATTGTCCAACACCTGTACCAATTAAGAGTCGATCCCCTATATATATTTTTTTACACCCATAAAATATATATCCATCAGTTCAAATATAGTGTCATGAGTTAAACCCCCCCCCCTCCACAACTTAAGAAAAAAAAAAAAAGACCATTCAATAAAAATTTAATTTACCATGAGCAAAGATGGACTCAATACGATTGACTTTATCAACAACTGTAGTGACTTGAAATGCATCGTGCATTTTTTTTGCGTTTTGCGTTTTACGTTTTACGTTCAAGCAAATAAGGGGAAGGAGATTTCGTTTTTTTTTTTCGCATTTACAAAAAAAGTTAAAAAAAAGTCCGATATGCTTGATTACTGTTTTTGGCGAGGGGGGGAGAACTGATAAATTATTCATGCTAGTCTTTTTTAATAATGAAACATTGAATATACATGTAAAACTTGGAAACACTTTTATTAATTATTCGTTCATTGTAGTCATCCTATTATTATATTGATACTATAATAAGTAATAAAACTATAGAACTGCGAAGAAGAACTCTATTCCCTACTCCAATTCATATTATTTCTAACTTTTATAGCAGCGGGCTCTAAAAGCAAAAATGAGTAATGTACTCTCTTTTTGTATTTATTAAGTAGAAAGGTATTCACTGTGTTATATTTTTTGCAAGTACATTGAGATATCTATTGTCAACGTCAACACTAGGTATTAATTTTAGAGAGACTCAGATAAAACAGTTAGTAATTTCAGTTTCATCCGAAACCTATGTCTACTTGTGAAAATAATGGCTGTCAAAATCTTTTCACAATTGTGGATGTAATCGAACTTGTTGCAAGACACAGTTTATGGTCATACTATAGATTAGTTATATTAGAACGAATTGAAGTAGGGTGTATTAATCAAGTAGAATATATATATATATATATTTGGACGTTACTTGCAGTATATTAAGAAAAAGAGAAAGACGTGGATCTTTTGGTCCCAACTTCGAATCGTACAAGAAAAACGTTATCAATTGACTACGTACAGACTAAAGTATTTAGTTTGACGTATATAAACAAGTATAAAAAAGGCATTGTAAAAATATAACTACTTTGTTAATATTGATTATAAAGTTAATTATCTGAATAGTTTTTTTTTTATAGTGGTGATAATAAGGTGTGCAGTTGATGATCGGTATTCAATAAATATATAAGTATCATTCAAGATGAAATTCATTGTTATTAGCAATCAGTATATTTAAGTAAGAAAAATGTTCTTTATACCAATGATACATCATTGATGATATGGATGCTTTTATTTTTCTTTACGTACTGTCTTTATATTATGACATTGTCACAAAGTGGATCAGGAAATAAATCAATGTACATTAAAGCTACTTATTCAAAACCTCATTGATAATAATAATAGGTATATAATCCATTGTTTCCGTAGTCATCGTTCAATATGGGGAATAATTATTTAACATTTCCGAATGGTCCAAAATAAAAGACGAAAGATTTATTTTTTAATATTCTGCTAGAGATAAAGGTGTAATGGCCCAGCCTATTTATATCACTTTAAGCTCCCATGTAACCCTAAAATAAGTAGTAATTAGTCTATCTAGTCCATATAAAAAATATTGAAATAAACACCTTATATTGTATTATTATTTATCAATTTTAACTTTCTCTTGAAAGATTCCATTTCATTAGTTACTATTATTATTTTTTGAATTAAAGTCATTTAATAGAATTGGAATGACTCCATCAAAATTACCCTGTATGTATTATGATAACTTGAGCAGTCAAGGTTTTTATTGACATCTGTCTCAAATATTCTGGCAATACATACATTGAGGTCTACGTATTTTTTAAAGACAGTTCTATGATACGTAGGTATGAATAGACATGTTGTGACATGTATGCACTGTTTATTTACAATATCTATTAGAGCACTAGCTACATAAAACAATGTTGTGTCATTGTGAGAATCCGCTTTATTTAAGGTAGTATACCTAGTAAAAACCTCTTTGTATATACGTATACGTAGGTATATATCTAAAATGGGTTATCGTTTACAACACATGTCATTCAAAATATAATAAATCAATGAACCGAAATATTAAAAAGCGCTAATTGTTACGTATTAACTCTTATTCAAACATTACATGTCATTCCACTTTCAAATATATATATATATATATATACCAATATGCACTGTTACCCTTCTGCTATTTTTATTTAATGCTTCGGTATAAGATTTAAGTAAATGTCTGATATCACGAATCATTCCGCAGGGAATATATGTAGGTTAAAAGGGAGACAGAATATAGTGTGTTTTTTCACACATCAAAATTCTTTATCTACTTTGGTGCATAAGTTAGATACGTTTGTTATATTATATGCTTAAGTTTAATTAAAAGAGTTACATTCTCCAACAGCATGATATGATCCAATTATTACGTTGCTTTGTTGGCTATTTTACGTAAAACCAGATACGTAGTATTTTTATAAAACCAATAGACCGAATTTCATAACTAATCAGAATACTTAGGGCATAAAGACATTAAGTACTTCTCTGAATATGAAGAAAAATTTCTCTTTCATATACATATGTTGTCATATACACACATTTACAAATTTAAACAAGTCTCTATCACAACTAATATACTTCCTAAGACTTGAATCTTGTATACAAATTTTTGTTGGTAACCGATCACACTATCATTGAAAAGCAGCAAAAATAAACAAGTTCGTTTAGATGAACCAATAAACGGTTTTTTTCTTTGCTTTTCTCCATTGGAACCAAAGCAAAAAAAAAACAATTACTCACAAAACGCTCTATCCCAACATTTTTATTTCGCTGAGAATAATAGAGAGTGGATATTTATGTTACACAA
The DNA here is from genome assembly GCA_025093555.1 of Circinella umbellata. Lineage (NCBI taxonomy): Eukaryota > Fungi > Mucoromycota > Mucoromycetes > Mucorales > Lichtheimiaceae > Circinella > Circinella umbellata. The sequence continues at coordinate 21,989 of JAIWNF010000066.1, forward strand.
TCAACAAGTAAACCATTTTTTTTTTTTTGCATATTTAAAACAAATAACAATAAAAAAGTACTTTCATAGTACACGATCAAAGACATGGAAAAAGTAAAAGCTAAACTATTATCTTATGTAGTCTTTTACCTCTTCTTGGTATTAAAAAAAAGAAATCATTCTTAAATACGTACTCTACTTGAAAGTATTAATGCTAATGGTTTTATGAAATGCTTTCATATATTTACTCAGCCATACTAAAATAGGAATGGTTCACTTTAATTTTTTTATCACGGGTAGCAATGTTGATGGAACGACATGTGCATAAAGCAATATCATGTGAGACTGACATTATTATGTTGAGGTGCGTACTATCGTCAAAAAAAAGCATGAGCCATAGAAAAGAATAGAACTTTTACTAATTCATTCATTGAAAAAAACAATACAATTGAGATTTCTTGAAGCGTTCCGTGTTAAAGGAAAAATACGTTGTAGTAAACGATTTATTGTCATGGAAATAATGCCTTAACAACGGTTTATTTTACTTTGGGGGCGTACGTCCCTTTTTTTTTTATTTCGCTATAGTAACGCTAAAGAAAGAGTGGTAAAAAGAGTAAGTCCCGAGCAATTGGATCGTACGGTCAAAAAAAAAAGTTGCATGTTTTTCTTTTTCTTTCTCTTTCTTTTAACCTTGTCTCTTCTTTCTTGTGTGGAAAGTCCTATCTTGATCTGTAGGCTCCTTTGATATAGAGGTATTGTCATTTGGGGTATCGCAGTCATCGATAGCGGCGTCTGCACATCGCATGGGTTATGTATTTTGTATACCTCACTTACAATATACCGTGTACTGATCATTTCTTGTGATCCTACCTTAATTCCATGTCGATTTTCTTATTAGCACAAGTTCTGGTCTTTAGTGTACTTTAAGTCCTGGATTGGAGCGACTGCAAGTGTGTGGGACTACAACGCCATATCCTCAACACGGGTGGGGAGTGGTTGGGGTACCCATGATGCGTCCTTTTCTTTTTATTTTTTTTTCTTACTTCCTTTGTTGCGACAAGAGAACATGATGGCGACAGAGTCATCATCAAGGCACAAGAAAAATCATCTTGCTGTTCCCTCACTTTCTCGTCTTGAGGAATGGGGGGAAGGGAAGCAAGGAGGGGATGAGAAGAAGAGTAGTAGTAGTAGTTGTTTAAAATGAAGATATTTAACCATTGCTAATATGTGTATGCACATATGTATTATGGCATAAGTTAATCAAGTCTGATCAAACAATAATAAAAAATCTTTTTAAATACAATAAATGTTTTGATTGTTTTTACCCAAAAGAATTTTTTTTTTATATTTGATGCGTAAATAATAAATGTTAATACACTTTGAGCATAAAAACTCCGAAAAAATTATTTTTCGTCTCTGGAAAATCTCCAACTCCGTAAAATCTCCAATTTTTTTTGAAAACATTATTAATTTTGTAGTGCAACAACTCAACACTCCAAAAAATCTCCATTTCTCTCCGGAAAATCTCCAACCCTGTTCGACAAAAAAAAATCAAAATGAATTGTGGTCTAAAATGCATATAACTTGGATATAGGGTAGAAGAATGGTAACCAACGATTGAATAGTATTTACTAAGTCTCAAATTCATAAAATCTTCAAAAATCTATAAAATTCATGCTGCAAAAACTCAACTCTCCAAGATATCTCCATTTCTCTCCGGAAAATCTCCAACCCTGTTCGACAAAAAAAAAATCAAAATGAAGTATGATTTAAAATACATATAACTTGCATATAATGTAGAAGAGTGGTAACCAATGATTGAATCGTATGTACTAAGTCTCAAATTCACAAAATCTCCAAAAAAAATATTAATTTTATAGTGCAACAATTCAACTCTCCAAAATATCTCCATTTCTCTCCGGAAAATCTCCAACCCCGTCAATAAAAATTAAAATTGTTTCAATTATGCTAAAATTGTTCATAACATGAATCCTGTAGTAATCGGTCGTATCAGTAGTTTGATTCCATGTTTTCAACACCTTTTTACATATAGCTTAGATAGAGAAAAGTGGAAGGATGATAAGTGATGATCAAATGGTCTTCTGTGACTGTTTATTTTGTGGTTATTATTTTTTTTCCACCTGGTATTTTTTTCTCATCCTTTCACCATCTGAAAGCTTGACGGAATAAATAGCAAGTGTTTTTCCAGCATGGCACCGAAAAAGAATAGCAATAATGATGACTGATCCTAACAACTATTAGATCTTTTTGATAGTACGGTATTCGAATGTCTTCACCAGGATTGGAAATTTTGACAGACTTGCCTAGCACAGAATTCCAGTGTAATAATTGTCTATACGTATTTGAAAAAAAAACAATCTCAGAAAAGGATCATAAAAATCACTGTAAAAACTATAAAAAAAGAAGAAATGTTGAATCTATTGCAGAAAATGCTCTCTACCTGAACGAGCAAATGAATGATGCACAGCAAAACAGGTAAATATTCTTTTATACTCAAGAAGAAAAATAGACATTAGTATTTGATGATTTACAACAATTAGCAGTCTAGATTATTATGACGATGATACTCAGTGGGAAGACATTGAAGACCAATCTATAATTATTGAAGAACGAGAAGAAGAAGAAGAAGAAAAAGAAGAAGAAGAAGAAGAAGAAGAAGAAGAAGAAGAAGAAGAAGAGCAAGAACAAGAAGAACAAGAACAAGAAGACGAAGACGAAGTCGAAGAAGAATGGATAGACGAAGAGGATGAAAATTTTACCTATTCAAATCAATCTATACAAAATTATACTGTCGCTAAAAAGTATAACTTCAATAAACAAAAGTATGCAGAGACCAGAGGTGAAAAATTTAGCAAAAAGTTTCTTGCACTAGCAACAAAGCACGGTGTTTCTCAAGGCTTTTATGATGAAATGATTCAATTGTTCAATGGATATATAAAGGATAAGCTTATTGAACCCCTTCTTTCACACCATTTATCTAAAAAGGTCGGTTATAATCAAACTCATAAGATTATATACTTTTCTTATTGACTTTTTTACATTTTTATTCACTGATACGTTTTTTTAATAGTTGATGGAAAATACCTATCCCATTAAGCCAAAGCTTTATGATTGTTGCAGAAAGGGCTGTATGATGTTTCAACGTGTATCAAAAAAAGAAAAATGTGATTTTTGTAATGAACCACGGTATACCACAAAAAAACGACGATCAGATGGAGGAGTTCAGCAACAACAGCCATGTGCGCAAGTCAAACAACTACCGATAGCAGACCAATTGGCTTTATTATTATATCACAAAAGCTCCCGAGAAGAATTATTATATCGATCCAAATATCAATCAATATCAGGAAATTATTCAGATGTTTTTGACGGCTACACATACAAAAATCTAAAAAAAGACGGCCATTTTTCGAACCCAATGGATATAGCAATATCTTTGTATACCGATGGATTTACACTTTTTAACAAACAGCAGCTTACGATTATACATGTCGTTGTATTGAATATAGACCCCATCAGACGATATGAAACGAACAGAATGTTTCAAATTTGCATTGCACCTGGACCTTTAGCCCCACGTAGTCTATTTAGCTTTCTTCATCCAACTATACAATCATTAAAAAGACTACAGAAATCAGGTATTTGCGTCAAAGGTGATGACGGAAAAACTTACTATTCACGTGTCCATATGCTATTGGCAACTGGTGATATACCAGCATGTTCAAAAATGATGTGTGCGCGGGGTCATACATTCAGGTAATCTAGTTATAGAGCATTAAGTCTGTATGTTGCATTTGCTGTATATTAATCACTCATTTTCAAATTCTTTACTACTAGGTATGGATGCCGATTTTGTGAAATTCTTGGTGGTGCAGCACCAAACACTAAAGGGGAGAAGAGAGGGATGTATTTTGTCCCAGATAAAAGAGTGCGACCACGTATGCGACCACTTAAAGATTTTCAAGAAGGAAATGTTGATAAGGGGATATTACGTCCATCACCATTTCGTGATTTATATTCTTATAACGGTTCTGTGACTTATGGCCTTGATTCAATGCATTTGATTGGACTGGGAATAGCTAAGCAATTATGGAAATTGATATGTGGAAAGTAGGTTCAATGTTCATTACTATATTATTACTTGCTGCAAGTTATATATATAAAACTAATTGATGTATCCTATTATGTTAGGTACGGTGAAAAGGGGAATCCTTTTTTTCTACGAAACAGTATTAGAAAAACAATTGGTCAATCGTTGGCAAATTCAAGAAAAACAATTCCATCTACCTTTAGTAATTGTACTATTGATATATCACAGCAAGCTGGTTATCTTCGATCTATTGATTATATACATCTTGTTTGTCTTATTGCCCCGACTTTGATTGCTGAAATGATTACCAACAAAGAAGCAAAAACTGCTATATTTGCCCTTGCAAGTGTATGCAACATAACTTTTAAAAAAACAATTACGGACGACGACTTAAAAAAACTCAAAAAAGATGTGGACGTGTGGCTCCAGTATCTGAAATCTCAAGTTGATAACAAAAGTATCAGCGGTACCGTCTTTACCATTTCTCAACATTACTTAACACATCTCGACCATATAATAATTGCGATGGGTCCATTAAGCTATTATAATGCCTTCTGTCAAGAAAGAGCAATTGGAGAAATAAAAAAAAAAGTAAAATCACGATCAGCAACAGGTGTCAGTGCTGGAAATATTATGGTTGCACTTGCAGCACAGCGATATGTAGAACGAGTTGGACTTGGATTTGATTATAATACCAAAAAATTGCATAAACAAGAAGTGCTGACCGATTCGGTTGATGATAATGCGCGCGAAATATGGGGACCATATTGGAATGATACAGTAGCCAATTATGACGAATACAATCTAAAACAAGCACTTACTGATTACTGGTCTGTACATGTACCAAACTTTGAATCACTTAATCCTATAATTGAAATTGGAACAAGATTATGGATAAATGAACAAGAAATGGTAGGGAGTGCTTATCGAGAACGAAATGAAGACCGTCGCGATGATTATTTTGCAAAACTGTTAATTGAAGTGGATACTGATAGAAGAAGACGAACTATGGTGCGCAAAGCAAAGGTTTTTTTTGGTGACGTGATTTTTTTTTTCAGGAATAGACAAGAAAACGAAACAAGACTCTTGGCGCTTGTAAAAGTATGGGAAACTACTGTACCAAAACCAAAAGGGTACCCTTATTTGCATCCAGGATCTTCTTCAAAATACTTTGTAACATCTGTCTATGATATTGAATGCTTTGCTGGAAAAGTCAGTGCTCCATCGGGACGATCATATATTATATGGCCTGGGATAACGGAGTTGAATCCTGCAGATGTCCCTAAACTTACTCATCTTTATTGGTCATATTCTTCCTGATGAATATGTAACACGCTTTTTTCATAGTTTATCATGATAGACTATTCTTTATTATTATTTTATTATTATTTTGTTTCTTATATATGTAAGTGGTATAACATTTTTTCATCACGTCTTATATGTAACACTAAGTACATTTCTATTATTGTTTGTCTTTTTTAGTAATCCAATAAAATTGTTTGAAGTAGGATTATACACACGATGTTCACAAGACTTATTTATTTATTATTATTATTAACTATCCACCCCAACTTTGCGGTAAAACACGCGTAATTTGAAAAAGAAAAATTCAACCAAACTGGCATAGGCGCCCCTTTTTCCAATCAATTTTTTTTCTATCATTTTTAATATGCCACCCAAAACAAAAACACGAACAAACAAAAACGGACCACAAGCAAACCAAGATTTTTATCATATACAAGCTGCTATTCAAAAATTAACCACAAATATAGTATTACTGAACGATAAGGTTGATCATTTAACCAACTGTATCCAGGATTTGCAAGACGACGTGAGAAAAAGCAGTGAAGAGAATCAACGTCTCAAAAAAGTCATTAATAATCAAACCCCAGTCGAACAAAGCAAAAATACAATAACACTTATATCAGACCATTGTATCGACCAACCAACATATGAAAGGAAGAATAAAGGAACGGGAAAGATAGACGTTATCAAGCAGCAATACTCAATTAATTTATTTATATGGCTAATTCAAGAATATCGTACAAGAAATAATCTCTTACCTATACCGGATGGAAGAGCTCGCTCGCAAGCACGACATGGCATGACTCTGTACAAACCGATACTTCATCGATTTAAATTAAAAAAGAATATCACAAGTGATATAGGATGGAGCGACAGACGCGTAAAACCGTACCACCGATGTTTAAAGGATCAAGTTGAAAAGGCAGTAAACCAGTATATACCGATCGGGGCATGCACTGCGTTCTGGGGTGCCAGAATAATGCTGCAAAAGAACTGGAATCTTATACAAGTAGATGCAGAATTGACCGAAAAGACAGCAAAAGATGGAAAGAACAACAGTTATAACAATGGTACACATAACATATATAATAATAATAAGTAATAAGTAATACCAGTATTAATTAAGTACCCTTTCTGATTAACTTTTTTCATGTTGCTTAATACATTTTGGTTTTTAGATAATGGACATAATCGTGAAAACAGTACCACATCCAGCAGTGGTCATGATGTTTCGGAAGATGATGGCGAATATTATGAACATGATGAAAGTGATGAAGATGACCACAACGACTACGATAATAATAATAATAGTAATAATAATTACGATTATAATAATGACAATGATAACGACGAAGATGACGATGAGGATGATAGCAACTACGACGATGGTGACAATGACAATGACGATAATAATGATGACGATGATAATAATAATCACAACGATGACGATGACAACGATGACAACGATGACGATGACGATGATGACGATGATGAAGGTGAAGATGGTGCAGATGACTGCATTTTATTAAGCCCCAAAAGAAAAGGAAACACAGGACCATCCCCAAAAAATAAAAGAAAAATCAACGACACAATTAGTACTCGTATCATGAGTAAGATTACTAGTATTAATGAAAAACGACGTCGAGATTATGATGACATCAACATTAATAATAATATAACAAACGATTCAAGGAACAAAAGAGTACGAGGAAAAAAACAAAAAAGCTCAACTACTAAAAAGATGACAACATCATCAAATGTAAATAATTAGGACAGCCTGTATTATTATAAATTATATTCTCATTTCTTTTATAAAAATAATAAACCACTAGTTCATGAAGTAATATACGTATAATAAATTAAAATTTCAATGCTTACATTAAGCTGAATAATGAGCTTCTTATTCCATTATTTAACTTTGAATATCTCCATTTTCCTCTGAAAACCCTCCATTTGCCATCTCCGAAAAATCTCCAAAGCATTAAGTTCTGAAAATTTTTTTCGGAGATGTAGATTTTCAGGAGAAAAATGGAATTTTTTCGGAGTTTTTATGCTCAAAGTGATAGAACATATTAAGCTTGATAATCTTAGACTGAAGCGAAAAAGATTGGTGATGAAAGACGTGTATGTACACAGACAACTAAAGAGAATATCATGGTTAAGCAGACCAGGGAGTTGAATATAAAAATATAAATAACAATATTCAAGAGAAAGATGTTGATCATTGATATGAGATATATAATATCATGGATTAAAACCTTAATATCTTTAACACATGTATAAAAAACTTCATGGTTGTATTATATATAAATCGAAATTTCTACTTGTATTGTTTTATTTACGCATACCCGTTGAGCGTTCAAACCCAATTACAACACTTTACCAGATTAATAATTGGAAAAAAAGAACTAATATATTGTTTAATCTGATTTTCATCCCACAAAACATAATATTTTCGCACCTTTGTAACAACATTGTCTTTATCCCTTTCTTATGAATGAATAAAAAATGCATTTAAAAGGGTCAGATCAGATTGGTGAAAACGTTTGGTTAAATCTAATACATTTATCTTTTTACTTTCTCTCATGCACTCCTTCTCTTTTCGTTTTGAATGATTCTATTACGTAAGTAGCTTTTTATATTGTTATATGAATTGGATAAAGCATACCTATCAAGCTACTAGATATTTAATATAAGAATCCCCTTCTTTATTGATAGGCACGTTCTCCTTCGCATTTTTTCCCTTTTTTTTTAATCGGTATTGTTGAAGTTAAATAATATAATTCAGTAGATGGATTGACAGTGGATAAGTTAATAATCCTGTCAATAGTTTACTAATGCCAATACGTACCCTTTCTTTTTATTTTTATCTTTTTGAGGTAATTCTTTGATCTTGTATCAGTAAATTAATGACGGTGGTCAGATCGGCAGTACAGTATATAAGATTATACGTATTCATATATATAGGCCGAGCTGCTTCCCTCTTTTTGTTCTTAGACCCTATTTATTTTGAAAATTCTGCTACCATCGTTGAGATAAATATTTTACAGGTGTATTATAGCTATAGATACTGATAAGCGTGTTAAATGGAAATGAAACTGCAGTTACTAATCGTAGTTACCACAATTCATATCCATCTACTGTACAGAGGATCCTGGCTCGTTAATTTTTATAAAAACATTTTTGGGGAAATCAACAGATACTAGATATGATTAGTACCCAAGCGAAAAAGTACTATTTACCAGTGGTAGTTAATTTCACTGTTCATATGAAGATCTTGTAATACGTAAAGTGAGCAAGGAAATCAATGAATATTAAGACTACTTTTTCAAAATCATTGATAATAAATATAGTTGTATGAACATAAACACGTCGAAAGGTCATACTCTTGAAAGTCTTTCGGATTAAGAATTAATTCACCATTTCATATCAGGCAAGCTTTAAACATGTTAAGCATTTATATCTAACATTTTGTATAATGGTTTAAAGGAAGAATATTTTATTGTTACTATTCTATTGAAAATACTCGTAATAACTTTATCTCTGTTAAACCTTATGTAAGAGCTGTGGCTTTCATATTTCCATATAATAATAATGATATTATTGCTTGTCAATTTAGCTTCACCTTGAAATATTCTATTTCATTTGTTAGAATTATTATTTTTTGACTTGAATTCATTTCATAGAATTAGAGTGATTCCATCAAACTTCATTTCAAGGTACCAATGGCAACAAAAAAAAGTTTAGGCTCTGGTAAAATTATAGTGGTCCGTGCATTTTCTATAACTTTATTTGGTTTTATAAATTACATTCCTTCTCTGAAATGAAAAAAAAAAATAACGAGATTTTACTTATTTTTATAAGATTTCACAATTATAATAAATATATGTCATTACTATATAAAAAAATTACGTAGTGGAGATAGTAATAAAATAGGTGGTTCTAGACTGTGCGCGGGATCCAAGGAACGGGTAACTGTAATGCAGCTATAAAATAAAATTGATTTCCATGGCGGCGCGTTTTTTTCTTTTTCTTTTTGTTTCACCTTTTTTCTTTACTCCTTTTTACAAGTATGACTTTCCCTGCTCGTGTTGCTACTTTTAGCTTTCCCACCGAATCACCTTTTTCTTCTGCTCCCCCCTCACCTGTCTCTTCGATCCGCTCTCTCTCGACTCTCTCGACCCTTCCGGCTCTCTCCCCTCTCTCTTCCCCCGCTCCCTCTCCTCCTGCTTCTCCAACCTTGTCCGTGGCGTCAGTTTTGACTGACTTTTCCGTTGGCAGTGTTGGTAGTGTTGGTAGTGTTGGTCGTGGTGAAGAAGAAGAAGATGATGACGATGATGATGATGATGATGATGAAGAAGAAGACGATGATGATATGATGGATGTGGATTGGCAGTTCGGAGATGCTGAGGACATGGATGTGGATTGGTGGGAGGGGGATATGGAGGTGGATATCCTCCCCCCCAATGCCACATCGTTATGGTTCTAAAGAGATAAGTTTTGTCTTATTGCGTACAAAAAAACCCATTTTATCGTGTCTCTAATTATCAATGTTCTATTCTGTAATAGAGATTTTTTATACCTCAAAAAATACAAAAGTAAGTTGCAAAATACCTGTTTAAAACATGTTTTTTTACTTGTCAAAAAATAAATAACTTGTTACTGACACGTTTTTCTTCTAAAAAATTCAGAAAACAGAAAACCCCACAAAACAAAAAAAAAGCATAAAATTCACAAAAACTTAAAAAAAAACTTAAAAACTTTAAAAAACCCTCAAAAACATTCTTTTCTTTTCTTTTTTCTTTTTTCTTGGTAAGTGACCTTTCAATACTATTCTATGAATTAGATATGAAGCATCTTAAGATATTGGATACTAATACAACAATCTTCTTCTTCTTTGTAGGCTCGTTTCCCTTTGCTTTTCACTTTTTTTTTCTTTTTCTTTTTCTTTTTTTTTTTGAGGTACGTAAATATAATTGAGTATTTATGGAAAAGAGAAATAATGGTGTCAATAATTTACTACGTAGTTCTAATATATATATTGTTATTTAGGTTGTAGTTGAAGAGCTTTGCTCACTCCCTCCCATTTCTTTGTACATATTTTTTTGAGGTAATTACTTGATCGGGTACAGGAATTAATGGCAGTGGTTTACTTGTAGTGTACTAATATCAAAAGCTTATTGTGCTATCCATATACATATCTAGGTTGACCTAGCTCCCTCCTGTATATATCTCAAATACCCTATTTATTTCAAACATTTTTGCTGCTGTTACCAAGGTAAATATTTTGTATCATAATTATAATTATGGATATGAATAGCTTCATAAGTTAAAATGATATTGTAGTTACAATACTAATTATATTTAACGTAACTCATATCCATATATATGTAGGTCGAGCTGGCTCACCTTTTTAGAATATACCCTATTTATAATATACCCAAATTTTTGCTGTTGTTTTCGAGGTAAATATTTCAAATGAATAATACGAATCTAGATATGGATAGGGTGATAAATGAAAATGATATCGCAGTTACTGATCAGCATTATGATAATTTACATTCATGTATATAGGTCGACCAAGCTCCCTCTTTTTTTGTTCTTTCATATACCCTATTTTTAGAAGATACCCTATTTATTTCAAGTTTTGTTACTACCATTGAGGTAAATATTATATAGAAATATTATGAACATGGACATGGATACGCATAAAGGCGTTTAATGGAGACGATATTGTAGTTACTAATCATATTCATCATAATCCACATTTATATTTATTTAGGTCGAGGTTGGGCTGGTTCCCTCCTCCCTCGTTTTTGTCTATTTATTTTTCCAATTTTGATATCTATTTATTAGAGGTACGTTGAATTTATTACATTGATAAAGAAACGTTTATTCTAGTGATTTATGCTATAGCAACTAATGAAACATTATTATATATTTATTAAAAACTAGGTGGAGCTGAGTCCCTCTAGAGTTTCGCCCTTTTTGGTGGCGCAGTACATGGTTTTCGAACCATAGAGGTATGTAAAATATAATTATATTAACGTGTAAATAATAGAGAATCATAAGAATGGACGATGTATAACCAATCTATAATTTATTTTTCTATTTAAATAGACCCGTAGTGGTGTCACGGGTGGTTTGTCCCGCTTGGTGTGGCGGAGGAGGATGGCATCTCGGCGGATGGCTTGGTGGAGAAAAGGCAGGGTAGTGTATGTTCATACTATGGTTGGTGGAGCGGTGAAGGGGTGCTTACTCTGTGGCTACCCCGTGGTTGGTGACTGTGGGTGTGGGTAAGGGGGGAAGCAGAGTAAGGGAACTTCAGGAACACCCGGTCTTTTATAGGTTACTTGGCAATACGCCATCTTCGATCTGAAAAGATATAATGCTGATGACAACAAGCGTTTATCTTTTGGATATAAAGACCGTAAGTTATTTTTCCTTTTTTCTTGTTCTTGAAAAAAAAAGTAATAAATGCAATTTGTTGATGGAATTTTACTAACTATTAAAAGAGTTAATTTATAGATTTTAGATACTCCATTATAACAGTTGCAAGCTTGTTATAATGGAAGCAGAATAATGAATTCCAGCTTCAATGTTGTCATCAGCCTTACATCTGTTCCAGATCGAAGGTGGCGTATTGCCAAGGAACCTATAAAAGACCGTGTGTTCCTGAAGTTCCCTTGCTTCTGTGGACTTCCGAGCCTGCATTCATGGTCATCGGCCATGGGTGTTAGCCATGGAGTAAGTCCCTGGACCTAGTACACCAGCTGTAGTGTGGACTGCACTGCCTGTAAGCCCTTTTCTTATCAAGTCCATTCGTTGAGGTGTCATCCTAGGGTGTGTGCTCGGTGCGCAGAGGCGTCTATCTTTCTGGCGCTTTGTGGTTTTGGCTTGTGGCGTACGAGAGGCGTCACAGAGGGTTTCCCACGTGGGTGCGATCACCTACTTCTCGTAGGTGCAGTTTCCGGTTTATTTGCCGGAATAGTACTCAGCACTATTTTTGGTGTTGTGGTGCTTCCCGTTTCGCTTTTTCGGTTGGCGAAGAATCCTTGTATTAGGATGTAGATTCATCGTGCGTTGACGCAGATGAACTTGGAGACATTGGTATGAATTCTGGTTAAGGGTAGCTGGAATATCAACCTCAGGGTATTCTTTGGGGTATTTGCAAACTTCTACTATAACAAGAACGCAAGTAACTCGATAATGATTTATTTGGGCCAACACAAACTGAATGAGAGGGACATTGGTATTAATCATATCTTTCTTCTTGGTATCGAATCGAAGCCATCATAGTGGATCAACCAATTAGCGGTCAAACTCTATATGTCTCAATCAAGAATGTTTTGTAAGGCAGCATACCATATTTTTTATGCGCACTCACTACCAGCAAATACCACGGTGAAAAAAAAACAAGGAATGAACATTGGAACCAAAAAAAAAGAAATTTTTCTATCAATACGTATTACTCTATTTTTTTTCGCACACCAAAAAAGATACAACTTGACAAGAACCATTCAACACTATACTTTATCAGGAATACAACACCAAGTCACAATACAAATAACAACGCCATCAATTAATTTATCACCATCGATTATCAAATCAACACCATCTTATTATATATTGAAAAAGAACATCAAAAACCAACCACTCACAACTAGTGTTTTGGCGACGAACAACAATCTTTTAATTCAAACCAAACGAAGCAGCGAATGAATTCAAACATATATGGCAATAGCAGAAGCGAAATATTTATTTACGACACATAATCTTCATGTCACCTAAAAAGGAAAACATATTGGGAGTTTCAGATAGGCGAATGACAAGTATTTTGAAGAGCCAAGAATATTTCAATTATTAAAAACAAGAACAGTATCTCCTTGCAGAGCGGTCATCATCATTATCACAAATCGTCATCAAATATATATCTTATTGGGCAACATATAGAAGCTGAACATCTTATTAAGAAAAAAAAAGACGAAGCATATTGAAAAAATGAATCGTCATGATATATACGCGCCACCTTATCTTACAAAAACAAAACATGAAATACCAAGATATTTTATTCAAGAACAGCAACTATTAAGGGGGGTCATTATTACCATCCACGATCCAAGTACATTCTCATATTTTGGTTATGACATAAGACAGCAAACATAGACAAGCATACTATTACATTTTATGAATCAAAAATCAACAAGCACCAATTATTACATACAACTATCTTCTTAATCACGGAAACATTATTATTAGAAAGGAGGAAAAGCATACTATAATATTTTGAGCAGCATAAATATTCACAAAAAGCAGCAGCTGTCCTATTTATACAAAAATACGCTAGATTCAGTATATAGCAACAGGACGAGTAACATCATCACCATCACCTAACAATTCAATAACTTTTTATAATCGCAATCAACAATTAATTTACTACGAAAGAAAGCACCCAAGCAACACAATGTACCTTGTTGTTACATATTAATAAAGAACAAGCGACAACCCACCACTAAAAGGCAAAAAAAAAGGAACATAATATTACTGAAAAAACGGAACAAAAAAACACGTTTAATTACACCCGGACCATATATTGGAGCATGCAAACACCTTCAGGAGCAATAGTGACATTTTACTAAAGGAAACCTACAACATAAAAGAAGTACGATAAAACTCACTGGGTGAATCAAGTGCCAAAGAGCACCAACAATGAGAAGACATCAACAATTACTGAAGGCTCAATTAAATAGGGGGTTTTTGAGACTTAATGAAGTTATTCCATTCCATTATAGTATTCAAAAAAATACAAAGAAAAAATACAATGAAAAGATATAAATGAAAAGATATAAAAAATAAAAGATATAAAAAAAGACACAAAAAAAAGATATAAAGAATAAAAGATATAAAAAAATCACATACTAAAAAATTGAAAACAAAAAAGAAAACAGTAAGTCAATTATTTCTTAGATTGAAGAAAATGAAGAAAAAAAAGCATATGCAAATTATATATAAAATACTTTGGAATTCACGAGCAGGACTTTATACAACCTACATTAGAATCAGAAATTACGAAAAACAAGAAGCAAAAACACTACACATAATAAAGTTTAGTTCTGTATCACATACATATGCAGGTAGGTGTAAATATTTATTATTCACTAACACGTCTTGCAACTAACAATTAATCACTTGTTTTAATTTAACAGTAGAACTAGAGATGACCTTTAAACCCATTTCAGAACACACAAAAAGATATCCATACGTATAGGAATAACAAAACACGGTAAGCATATAACATTTGACTATATGAATACTGTATTAATGAGTGCAGTAACTAATAATTGAATTTATTAATTACTCTTATTAATATATAGCAGTCATGACCTCTGAATACACGAATATATCATAAGAAAATAATCGATCAGCAAGAATACATGCAATCACCACTGTATATAGAAATAAAGTAGATTAAGAAATAGAGTAAAAGTAAACAAGTAATCATAACAAGTTAAACTTTGTCTTTATTGATCATAATAAAATAATGCTTTCCTATGGGCCATCTTCAGCTTTTGCTTAGTGTTGTGTTTTTATTTATGAAATAATTAAAGAAATTAGCATTGCCTTTTTGCGTTCATTATTGTATCTATGAATATATCTACTGTGCCATGTTCACAAATCCATCTGGTTATCTATTAGTATATTCTTCTCAAGAGAAGCTATGAGAGTTATTCTATGGATGAAAAATTAATACAAATGACTGATTAGAAAGAGATCGCAGTTCTGGACCGGCTTAATGAGCGTTGTTATTGGAATGAATAAAAATATGCAATTAATTTCATCTCAAATTACTCTGTACGTATTATGATAACTTGAACAGTCTACTTTTTTTCTGAACATCTATTTCAAAAATTCTGGCAATACACACATTGAGGTTTATGTACTTTTAATAGACAATTTTATGATACGTAGATATGAATAAACGTGACACACAGGGGAAGAATAAATACTTAGCTATGGTCATAATGATCGGAATCGTTAATAACACTCTTTCAGGGTTTGGGTGGTAAGATTGCTGCTCATTTTCATTAAAGTGTTCCTTTTCATAAAAGAAAAGCTAATGTTTGAAACAACGTTTATCATAGTAACTCATTTAAAATGATAAGACGACGCTATGTGATAATTTCTGTACTTCTATACCAAACAATCCCCTCCTTCCCCCTTCCCTTCACGCTTATTTTGATACCGCGCCCTTTTGTGTGACCCGAATTTCTCGGAAACTCATTCCGTCTTCATGCACCAAAAAAAAAAATAACCAATACGTACAGGGAAGAATAATATTTGTTGGGAATAAGCTTCTCTCTCTTTCTACAAATTTTTTTTATATTTACTCCATTGAGGACATCATCTTGAACCAAACAGAACAGCAATGAATACTACATCAATCACAAGTTATTCCATAGTAGCTTAAAGGTTTTTATTTCCTGTTTCAAATAAACCTGTACATACACGTGTTTCAGAATGAAAAGAAAAAGGTTTGTTTTATACCTATTTATGAATTATATAAACATAAAGTGGAATTAAGAAATAAAAAGATTCATACTAGAATCTCATTTATAAAAGATTTAAATATTTATTTTAGTCATTTTGGCAAGTTCTTATAAATATATATATAAGCTCAACGCGTCTACATAAAAAAAGTTACTCGTTTGACCATTTTGGAAATAATATCACTGAATGACTGTTGAAATATAGAATGGAATATATGGACCCATTCAAAGTGGTGAAAAAGCACTTGTTCATATTGAAGAATAAAAAACCACGCGGTAGTGGCAATTGAATTAGGGCGGGTCATAAATGGGTCCTACCAAATTGCCTTTTGTTTCTAAAGACATATTGACACATCGTAAGCCATCGTCTAAATTTTTTGAAGTAAAGTTGTTTACAATATGAATGGTATGTATATCTAATATTCTTAATAATAACAATAATCTTATATTCATTTGATGTGTTTATGAGTACTTGACTAAATAAAATGCGATTACTATTTCATATTAGATACCATAACGATCATCCTAAATGCCATGTTGTCCAGAATCGAAGCGTCGATGAATTTTAAATATTCAGTAACCACTATGTATTCAAGATGCTGTTGTCCCAAGGGTTGGCCTTCTTTGGAAAATGTATTGGCGTTGATACATATACAGTGTGCTGTGGGACTTAGGTTAATCGTGAGCACTCCTCCACTTCTTCCGCATACTCGTGTTCTTGAAGCTGGCTCTGGCTGGATGTAGGTGGATTTTCTTTTTTTCTTTTTTTTTAAAAAAAAAAACCATTCGAAAAGCCAAAGATGAGGAGATAGCCAGACGCGATATCGCACCTCTTGGATGATCCCGTCGTTTGCATATGTCTGTTACTTTGGCAACTTATTCTTCCTCTGCGCCTGTAGCTGCTGCTATTATTGCTCCTGGTTCTCGTGGTTTTTCAGTCCGATATTTTCTGAATATGCTCTCTATCAACTCTTTCAACTCTCCCCACTCTTTCTTCTGACTATTCTGTTCCAGTTTTGCCACTTTCCTCTGTCTTGTCTCTCGCGTCTGTCGCTACTGGTTCCTTTGGTTCCATTGTCTCTTTTGGTTTCTCCGGTTCGAATACTTTGGTTGTTTATGGTGTTGGTGGTTCTAGTTATCGTGTTCGTTCCGATTTCGGTGTTGATGGTGTTGGTAGAGAAGAAGAAGGTGAAGACATGGAGATTGACTGGAAATTCAGAGACGGTGAGTATTTGAATGTGGATTGGTGGGAAGGGAATATGGAGGTGGATATCTCTCCAATGCCACATCATTGTGATTCTAATGAGGGGGTAAGTTCTCTCTTATTGCATACAAAAAAAAACGATTTTATTGTGTACAAATATTAATTATAGCTGTTCCATTTGTAGTAGTTTAATTATACGCGTTAAGAAAGCACAAAAGTAAGTTGCATAATATTTGTTTTTGTTTTTTACCTGCCAATAAAATAACTTTTTTCTTTCGTTTCCTTACCCCTAGTTTTTTCTTACAAGTATGACTCGCTCTACTTCTCTCACTGCTCCTGTTGCTACTTTCAGCTTCCCTACTGATTCAACTTCCATTTCACCATTTTCGTCCGCTCCCCCGTCTCCTGTCTCTTCTATCCGCTCTCTCTCAACTCTCTCAACCCTTCCGGCTCTCTCCCCGCTTTCTTCCCCCGCTCCCTCTCCTCCTGGTTCTCCCACTTTGTCCGTGTCGTCAGTTTTGACTGACTTTTCCGTTGGTCGCGTTGATGGTAGTGTTGGTAGTGTTGGTCGTGGTGAAGAAGATGATGATGAACAAGAAGAAGAAGATTATGATGATGATGAAGAAGAAGAAGATGATGATATGATGGATGTTGATTGGCGGTTTGGTGATGCTGAGGATATGGATGTGGATTGGTGGGAAGGGGATATGGAGGTGGATATCCTCCCTCCCAATGCCACATCATTATGGTTTTAGGAGGTAAGCTTTGTCTTATTGGATACAAAAAAACCCATTTTATTGTCTCTCTAATTATCAACTTTGCTCTATTTTGTAATAGTTCATTTTATAACCTTAAAAAACACAAACGTAAGTTTCACAATATTTGTTTTACCTGTCAAAAAAAAGCTTTTTGAACGACGCGTTCTTTCTTTCCTTTTCTTTAACAATTTAGAAAATGTAAAATCCAAAAATTCCAAAACTTATTAAACACCCCCCCCCCAAAAAAAATTCTTTCTTTTCTTGGTATGAGTAAGTGATTTTTTTATATTGATAATTTGGTATAGTGAGTGGATAAAACATATTAGAAAATCAAATATTAAGATAACCATCTTCCTTTTTAAAGGCTCGTTTCCCTTTTCTGTTTTTTTTCTATTGGTGTCTTTGGCCAGTTGGTGTATTTTTGTTTTGCTACGTAGAGGTGAATATATTTTAGTATATGGGTTCAAAGTGATAGGTACGAGCATAAAATGCTAAATGAATCATTTACTAATTCTAACATGTATCCAGCATGCTCACTTTTTCAGATTTCTATTTGTATATATTTTTTGAGGTAGTTATTTCACCAGAACATACATAGACAAATGAATGGCAGTAGCTGTTCATGAAGTGTACTAATATCATAGATGTATTGTGCCATCCACATATATGATATATGTTGAGCAGGCTCTCTCCTACTTTCGGTTTTAAATATACCCTATTTATTTAAAGTAAATATTCTATGGGTATGTGTATGTTTGGTGTGTTAAACAGAAATAGCATTGTACGTAGTTACTAATCATCCTTGCTATAAAATTCATCTCTCTGTAAACATGTAGTGAAACCCCGTTGATTTCAAACTTATATTTATATTTTTTTTGTATGATAATATAAAGGAGAGGTGAAAGTTATTGGGAATATGTATAATCGATCACTTTAAATGGTAGATCGATAATGAAGAGATAATGTATATATGCATACATACCACCTATAAAGTTATTTATTTCTTTTATAGCATCAAATAAATAATAAACTTGTAAATCAAATGTAAAATACACTTTATGCTTTCAATAGAAGCGTATGATATATTATATATTTCATTTGAACTATGGTTAATATTTTGAAGGAAAACATTGATACATTACAACATTACAGTTGATTATATAATTATACGTATCACAAAATAATTACGTAGTGTACTTGGTTAATATTCATGTGGAATTGTAAAACTTTTATTATACGGCAGGCCTGACGCTTTTCCATCGACCATCCACTTTTTTTTTACTTACGTAATGTTGTGTTTCCATTGATAAAATGATTTAAAGAGATAAACATTGATAATATAATAAATCATGACTATATATTATATTATGCTTACTTTTTCAAGTCATACAAATAAAATAAGTTCATCAATGCGTAAAGAAAAAAAGAAGCATCAAAATTTGTGTACAATACAATTAATAATTTTTATTTTATTTTATTCATCACTCAATTGTATAAATACAAGAATATATTGTTATACTCCGCAAAGTATGTACTTTATGAAATGCTCTCTCTTTTTTTCGCCAAGGTTATCACGATAGTATTAGTTTTCCTGTTCGTTCTTTTTCATCATCATCTAGCTTTTCATATTTAAAAATTATCACATCAATAGATGGTGGAAAAGTAACTTTTCGAATATTATCATGTATACTCTTATTCACTCTAAAAAGCCCAAGTCGACGTAAACTGGTCATCGTACTAAGAACTTCAAAATCATCCAACGTCAATCTTTGAGCATTCCCAATTTCCAAATCTTCGAGCAAGGGTAGTTTCGCTACTTCTTGTACAAATGTGTCGAAAACACCATAACGATTTCCCAAGTCAGAAATATAAAGATGAGTTAACGTTTGGATCTTGCAAGCAGCTTCAGCAATATCCGGTTGTATTGCAAAAGTATCGAGATCCAACTGAGTCAATGATGACAATGATTCTTCTTCCCTCTTTTTCGCTGTATAATTACTTTTTACCTCGAATCGCTTGATAAGTGCCAATAATGTTTCAGAACAACAATGGATTTTTGACAATTTAAGTTTTGTTAACTTGGGTAATTTTCCAATAGCATGGAGTACATTATCGGGTACATTCACATTATATAATTTCAATGATTCCAAGTTCGATAATTTGGGTGCCACCGTTAAAAGAACGTAAAAAGCGGAAGATTCAACAGCTCGACGACGAAATACATCATACACGTTGAGATGACCAATCTGTAAACTTGTTAAGTTGTACACAGGGTGTGCGCATAGGACTTTTTGCCAATCAGGTGGTGACAAATTGGAAGGCGTATTGGCAATATAAAGAGATAAGGATTGTATTGTCTTATGGTGTTTCTTCAAGATGGGTACTAGTGAAAATGGTGAAACAAAGTCTTTGGCCGTAAAGTCCGTTAATCCATTAAAATGTGTTGTTTCTTGTTCATTATTAACCATATTATCCAATTGGCTTTTTGATAGACTGTCATTCGGGAAAAATCCTTTTACATGTTGTACAGTGAACGTTTCAATTTTGCCGCTGTCGTGTTCTTGAAATGCTGTATAAACACCCTCATCACAATTACCAATCGCTAAACGACGTAGATCCGGGGATAATGCCATAATCCTTTGTAAATCTTTTTTCATGATTTTATCAAGTTCATGACGTGACCACAATGTTAATGTCTTTAATTTTGTCGTCTTGTGGATATATATGGGTCGAATGACTTGTTGTCTTTTTGGAGAACAGATGAATCGTAATGAAATAAGGTTTGGACAAGTTCTTAAAACGTCAGAAAAAAAGGGCATATTCTTGTCATTTAATCCAAGTGTAATATCCAAAAAAGTTAATGATTGTGAAATATTTTGTAAAGCTGGTAAAAGTCGAAAATAATTTTCCTTATTACCTAAAAACAATAAATAGTATGAATAAATAATATCTTCATCTCATTATCACCCCTCCCTGCCCTTTCCAGTTTGTAATACAATGATCAATTTCTTCACTACCACCACTAAGTAGTTTTTTTTTTTTTTACTTACAATACAATGTCATGATTTTTAACCATTCAAGTTGTTTAAAATCACAATTTTGGATACACTTGATATATGAATTTGTTGGTTGATGCTTGGGTAATTGAAGTTCTTGAACATGATGACTAATAGAAGGTAAAAGATGGAAAGGAGATATGGTTTTCTTTGGCTTGTTCCATTCAGCATGCCCATCTATGCGTCTCCAAATTTTTGGATGACTGAGAATGATTTTACGCCAAGTGGAAGAAACGCGTGTAAGTTCTGCTGCTTCTTGTTGAGAAAAATAAGTATCCACAAAAAGATAAGCAATATCATATGAAAAACGACCGAAAATATCAATGAGGTGATCTTGTCGTAATTGTGCCTTATTTTTTTCTTCTCGTAATTGTTTATATTCTGTATGTGTTTCAGGTACTTTTTCTAACCCTGTATCGAAAATTTTAATTGCTTCTTTTTGTTGTCCTAATTCAGCATAACGTCGACCAGCAGATAAATAATATGTTGGATCTTCTGGATTATGTGTTATCATAGTTGATAGATCTTGTAACTCTTTTTCGAAGCGAAATTGACGGGCCCATGCTGCAGCACTTGCTTTGAGTTCCTCCATTATTTTTGTAAGATCGTCAGAGGCAGACGATGTGGGGTGAGCGATTGTGTTCATCAGTGTTGGGTTTCCGCTAAGGAGGAAAAGGCGGAAACCTTTTTTTCACACTATTAAAAATTTTTATGGGATTACGAAATGAGAAGTTTTATTAAAATATAAAAATAATAAAAGAAGAGAGAAAGTATATATATATATTTATATATATGTGTGTGTGTGTTTTTTTCGTTATGAAAAAAAGATCTTCTAATTTCCATTTATATTTTTTGTTTTCTGCTGGATGTGTTTGATCGTCAATTCCAAAGCTTAAGCTGGCGTCTTCATACAAGTCCTCACGGCCCCAGTCACCGACCAACAAGTTCAATTCTTCTCCATTGCCAGTTGAGGTTGAGCTTTCGCTCTCTTCAATAATATCAATAACCATATCAGTTATAGGATCTTCGGGCCCATCCTCATCAACTTGCTTGCCTTTGTTCTTGACTCTCTTTTTGTTCGTTGTGCCCCTGATAATTAAAATATATGAGTTTGTGGGAAGAAAACAAGCTGCTTTAAAAGACAAGACAGCCTTTTTCTCACTAAATTTAACTATAATAGCCGACCTATTACGTATTTATACACTAAATGATGTTAAACTGTTAACTGTTATATTGTATACGTGCGTACGTATAATTCTTATTGGGCAGAGAAAAACAAAAAATAATTGTAAAAAAGAGAGCATACTAAGGAAAGAAACAAAAAATATATGACAGTGAATAACAGTGAATAAGAGAACGAAAAGTCTAAGTTATAGTAGTTCCGATTATATGAACGTAGTTTGTCCAGCTAATGTGGCTGCTGGTGATGTTAGTAATATCTTACCTATGGTACATATACTTAAGGTGCATCCTGACTTAAACCGTCAAAATATGGGTTAGACAAAAAATTGTCAGCAATGAGAAGTTATAAACCTTTGAATCGTAATATATGTTAATTGAAGTAATTCTGAAGAGATGTTACGGAACAGTTTTTATCATAAAAAAACATTTTCCATCGAGAAGTGTCACTTCAAAAGTTTTGTCAAAATATGCTATTTTACTATAAGTATACCCCAATATTTCAACGAAAGGGTAAGTATTGTGTAACATATAAAAGTGCATGAATTATATTTACACAAGGTTCCTAGTTGTTGATTATAACTCCTGGTTTTTACCGGTCCATTTTTTTAAGTGTATGGGAAGTCTCAATACGTAAAAAACAAAATAGATACGTATAAAAACAAGAATAAAACTCGAAAATAGCTGTTTTTAGATACAGTATTGCTTGCATCAAGATACTATTATCTAGAATACGTACCAATAAGAATTCAGATGATTTCCAGGCTGTTGTTGAATAGCAACCAGATAAAAATATAGTCGGATCCGCCATTTTTAAATAAACAACTAGAACCAGGCTCTCGCAGAAAATACTGTATATGATTTGTGACCAGCACCATAAATACATCATGCATTTAGTGTTTTTGAAAATACAAAGCCGATAATACATGTATTTTGTCTATGACTCGCGGTGACGCGGCTAAAATATATATATATATATATGGCATACTGTATGTTATCACCTTATAACATAATTCTACGAATATGATACGGGTACATCATCGAGCATACATATAAATTTTATTTTTGTTATATATACAAATGTAACATACAATCAAGATATTGTTTCTTATTTTTATTTTTTAACACTCTTGTTTGATAAAGTATAGTAAAGCTTTTAAAAAAATTAAATTATATAGTTTTTGTTTGTGAAACAATATTAATTCTTTCATAGATACCATATATATTTTTTTTTTGATTCTCTAACAGTAAACTTAATTCAGGTTATTATGCTTCTAATCATTATACAATCTTTACAGCAAATGCTCCTCTTGTTTCATCTATAAAAAACGTAGCCATTTAGTAAAGCCTTGTTACCTCTTACTATTAATGGTCTTCCGGTAATATTGATTTCATTTATATTACCCATGTATTTTACACAAAGATTTCAATAAATCTATTGTCTTTTTTTCCACCTGTAATAGTTTGATTTCATTGTTTTCCATTTACTATAATTTTCAAACAGTCCAAGCGCCCTGCCATCATCATAAATTCTTTCCCATAGAATCGACGTATCTCCATTCAATTGAGACAAGCGTTCTTCTACATATTCCCAATGCCGACTAACATTGCTGTTATTATTTGTATTTGTATTTGTACTGGTATCGTAATTGGTATTGGTATTGTTATTTGTACTGATATTTGTATTTGTATTTGTAATTGTATTGAAATTGAAATTGGGATTGGGATTGGGATTGGGATTGGGATTGGGATTGGGATTATTATTGGTATTGGTATTGTTAATGATATTGGTATTGGAATTGGTACTAGTTGGTATGTCACGAGATGATGATTCCTCCGAATTTGCAATTGATTCATATTTTCTTTTAAAAGTTATTGGAATAAGTTTTCCGTCATCCAGAATCTTTTTAGTTCGACTCCACTTAGAAACGTCAGGTATTTCTTGAAGTAATGTATCTATTGCTTGTTTGATTGTGTTTTCAGCTTTATTGCATAATAATAATAAATCATCTACGGGTTTTTGACCTTCATTGATCTTTTCTCGAAATACGCGTGTTGCAATATCATAGAGTATAGTAGTTGGATTGTGGTATCTGTATTATAAGGGTTGACGGAGAGCGATGAATTTTGACCAGAAAAAAATGTAGATAAAGCAACAAAGGGAGGTAAAGGTAACTCTAAGCTTGATTTTATAGATGATTCAGTTACAAAGTAGCATGATTTAACCCAGGGTTGACAAGAATATTGTAAAAGATAAGGATGTTTTTTGTTGCGGGTAGTTTTCTTTGATACTTCATATTTCATGGATGATATTACAAATGTTAAAATAATTGGAGGAGTTTTGTTATATTGACGATAAACGGAAATTGCGTAAGTCATAAGCCTCAGTATAAAATCATTATCAACCGTGTGTTGGACTTCAATTAGTACAGGAGGGAAAGTGTCATTGGGAGAATTGGGTAAATAAAGAACACCTGAAATCGTCTGGTTTTGTCCTTCGGTGGGCCGAGGTGAGTAGTGATTTCTGGCATTTGGATTAATAAGAGCGTCGATAACCATGTTTATAACGGCGGGATCAAGTAAAATATGTTTTGAC
Organism: Circinella umbellata; assembly: GCA_025093555.1. Lineage (NCBI taxonomy): Eukaryota > Fungi > Mucoromycota > Mucoromycetes > Mucorales > Lichtheimiaceae > Circinella > Circinella umbellata. The sequence continues at coordinate 46,724 of JAIWNF010000066.1, forward strand.
ATCAAATCTGTGCCAGGTCGTAGTTTATGGGGTAGTTGTAAAGTTAAAAGATCAGTGGGCGGGTCTGGCATTTTGAAGTTTTAGCTATGATACCAATTAAAGTGAAACACGAGTGATACCTGGTATCCATGGATACCAACTAAAGTGAAAAATGAGCAATACCTGGTATCAACCCCGTTTGTTTTTGCTTTTTAGCCAATTATGTTTTAGCATTTAATTGATACCAACCGAGGTGAAAAACGCGCGATAGCTGGTATCAACCCCGTTCGTTTTTGCTTTTTGCTCAATTGATACCAACTAAAGTGTAAAACTAGTGATACAGTTACATGGCATGGTTCAAAATAAAAGTAGAAAAATCTATAAAATTGATTCACTTTTTACATTTATAGATACCCTGTAAAAGTTCACACAATCTTGTATTTTCATGTCTTATATAAAAAAAATTATAGTATTGCAGTCTTTAAAAAATAATCTTCTTTTGGAATCGTCTTGTTTTCAGGTTATAATCATGTAAGCTTCTTTAAATAACCCCAGTGTTGGCTTTCTTTTTTTTTATAAACAACATACAAAAATAAATCAATATGGAGTTTACAAATCAGATAAGTTATCGTTGTAAATCTCATCATAGCACGCTAGTCTGCGCTTTCTACTTTTACTTGTTTCGATTCCACTGCTTAAACAGCGCTATCGCAAAAGACGATCCAAATACCTTGCGGTTCCATTTAAAGAAAGACATAATATCTGTTAGTGAAGTTCCTTAATTTATTAAGTAAGGTATGGTCAAGGTTTGAATTTGGTTTTTGTATAGAGTGGAGAAGCTTAGTTGTTTGTGAGGACCGAAAACGCGCTAACTATGAGTGAACTTATCTAACAACAAAGAGAAATCCGAACTTAACGAAACAATACAAGTGTCGTCAGCCAAAGAAAAAACACCTTTATTAGCAACTACATAATGATTTAAGAATTGAGAAAATGTTGGCACCATAATTGGTTCCATCGCCGTTCAAATCTACCCACAAATTTATTTATATCTTCTTCCTGAAGCTATTGGATATATAATAGCCGTTTGATGGTGAATGGAAGTATAATCTTGCGGAATTATCTGAAAATATCATATAGGCAAGCATGGTTATTTTGTAATGTGTCTAAACCTTCCGCAAAAGAGGCAAAAATTTCGACAAGAATATTCATTACATTCATTGTCTATACGTAATGTTTTTTATTGCGCCAGAAAGTGGGTTATTGCGATCAGTTCGTCGAAGGGTAAGCAACTATATGTAGAAGAATAAAATATGATGAAATTAGTAACTCATATGTCAATGACTAAATTTTAGGTGATAAATAATGAATAGGTATAGTAACTGTACCTTTAAAGTATCTTCTGATTTTACAATACTAGTAATCACACCATAATAACTGTTCCATTGCGTAGTTTTAGACTGTTTAAGTCCGATAACCTTGTTTATTGTTTCATGCTGGGCTTTTCGCAATAAACGTGTTAACCTTGTAAATCCGTTGAATGTTTTGATGATTTTGATGGCCCCCTGTATCGTTTTTTCCACATCAGAAAAAGGCTTCAAAATGTCGGCAATGCACAAAGTTAGTTGATGGGCAAAACAAGGCAACCATATAATTTGCTTATATTCTCGTCAAAGTATTGTACAGGTAGCAATATACGCAGCAGGGGAATCAGTCACCACTGCGATGACGTTCATCTCTTTTTGCATTATTTTTTCATTCAGATCAAAAAGAAGGTTTTCAAGTTTTGATTTGATGTCATTCATTATTGGCTCTTCCCCCAGATACATCCTTGGCATCCCAGACATAGGTCTCACTTGATGTAACAAGAGCAATGCCAAATATCGATTCTTTTGACACGTTTTGCCAATCATCACATGCTAGTGTTACGCCTGATAAACTGTGTATCTCTTCAATAATTACACGGTCATAAAGCCTTGATACTCGGTGAAGAACAGTACGTGCAAGATATTTTCTTGTTAGATACGTAGTCTTGATGAATATCCTGTAAAAGTAGAATATACAGTATTGTTAGTTTTACTCCCATACTAACTAATATAATTACATAGATATAATGGCAGTTATTTTAGTATTAATTACCATAACGCGATAGTTCAAGTGGCGAATAAGTACAATAACTTCAGCGTTTCAATCCATCGAAAAGGTAAACCAGCAGAAGCAGTTGCTTTCAGCAACAAATTCTTCCATAATCCTATTCCGGTCTTCAGTAACACAATAAGAAGCGATGTGCTTTTGAGAAAGTTGACGTCTTGCACCTGATGTGCCTGAGAACTGACTTACAAAATCATCAGGGATAAACTGGATCAAACTATTGTGGTTTTCTAAGATCCAATGATGATTATCGGTTTTCAATTCAGTATTTTTTTGTCTGGCTTCATTATTCAAGTTTGGACAAGTCTATCAAGAGAGTATAATGTAAATTTAGTCAAAACAAGTTTGCTAATACAAAATGTTATGTTGCTATTATAATTATTATATAATACCGTAAGATGTCTAAGCAATTTGGTTTTTTTTTGGAAATAATCTCTTGAAGGTCTGAATCGTCAAAGGGTGTGTACCGTCTTGCTCTTTCTTGATCTCGTGCTTCGATACAATATTTTCAAATTGGCCCCTTATTCTTTCTTTTATTTCCTGGCTCATCAAATGTGTCATAGATCTTGAAATGGGTTGTAGGTGTGTTCTTGGAACGACCACCAGCATTATTTCTTGTCGTTGTAAAGTGGGATCGCTTTGCACCAGCAGGATTCGATGAAGAAGATGACATTGTGTAGTGAAAAGAAAAAAATAAACTTGCTATATAGTATGTTAATGAGAATTATTGATCCTACTGAAAACATGATATTTTTGTTTTTGCTGCGAACCTTTTATCACATGTATCTTCAATATAATTATCTGTTAATCCGCAGTAAGTATTAATGAGGATGTTGTTATTAGTTGGGCAGTATTTATGATTGTTATTACTTGCTTGACAGCATCATATACTGATGCTATTGTACTACATATTTCCGCAGTTCATATATATTATTGCATTATATTAGTAAAACAACAAAATAATAACAGATATAGGTCATGAATAACATAAATAAACAAAATTACTCTTAGGTTTCCGCCAGATCGGAAAGTCAGAAAGTCGGAAACTGCCAACATCTCAGTATTCTTGTCTACTTGCTCCTTTTCTTCATTGACAGTGGATGATGCTTGTTGAAGGATCGTGATACGTACCAGCATTCTGATCATGTTGCTTTTTTTTTTCATCCGCAGAGGTAGACGACGTGTTTTGAACGATCGTGTTAACTGGATTCTTGTTAGCTTGTTGAATGATTGTTACCAGCATTTTGATCAAGCTCCTCTTTCTCATCATTGGTGGTGGACGCTTTTGGTTGAACGTTTATGGTGTCAGCAATCTTGTCAAGTTGCTCTTTTTCATCCTCGAGAGAGTGGGCACTGTTGGCGGAACGATTGTGTTGTCGACATTTTTGTCAGGTCCCTCTTTCTCCATGGCAGGGACTATTTCGTTCGGATGAGTGGTGCTCATTATTATAATGATAATAATGATCATGGAACAAGTGTTGTTTGTTCATGATTATTTTTTATTTTTGTAGAGAAGAAAATAGAGGAAAAATAGAGTATGGTTGATTTTTTTTTTCGGCAGCAACTTCAGAAAGGTATTGTCGTTGAAACAGAATGACAAAAAGACCAATGAACATGTACAATTTATCAAAAGCTGATACAGGCTCTAAAGGTTTTGTACAACTTGTCCAGTTGACTGTCAAACTCTTTGCATATGATAAATGTATTTTTTTTTTATTTATCGTAAAAAAAAACCGGTTTCATAATTACTTTCTTATCTAAAAAAAAGAGAAATTATCATAATGACATAAAGTGTTTATAAGCAAGTGATCCATTTTTTTTATTTGTAGATATGAAGGGAAAAAAAAGACATGTGTTGTCATTATTATTTTTACTAGCTAACTATACTATGTATATTATTAATATGTAAAAAAAAGGGGGGGAGGTGGGGGGAGACGTTATATGGTGACATTGTGTATAAAAACAATCAATATTTCAAAGTGTGTGTGCGTGTGTGTTTTTTTTCTTAAGAGTACAATATAAAGAAGAGATATTCATTATAAATGTTATTGAATGAAAAGTTTTAAAATTCCAAACCATAAGAGGCTCCATCTATAAAATAAAAAACATTTAATAATTTCGTAACAATGATAATATGTTCATGTATATTTTACCTCGAATTTCAGGCATCCCTACTAAAGAACCAACATTGACATAGCCTTCTTCATTTCGTGGATTGTAAACTTCTTTATTCTTTTGTTTCTTACTTGAATCATTCCATTCGGCGCGACAATAAACACAAGTAATTTTTGAACGACCTGTTTTACTCCAAGCATCAAAACATGTCTATTACGTATTTTTATATTAGATTAGCATTATTATCTACGTACGAATATAATAATATTACTTGATTATTATTTACTTTGTGAATATTATTGCCACACGATTGACAAAAAGTGATATTAATTCGTTCTTCTTCAGTAAATTCATCAAAACAAACTGGACAATCAGAAATAGTTAATGGTCGTTGTTTTGTTTTACCGTCATTCCTAGAATAATAAAGATTTATGAGTCGAAATATATATATATATATATATATATATATATGCAATAATAATAATAATAATAATGAATAGCTAAAAACTTACATATCTTCAACTCCTGTCGAATCTTCTTTTCCATATAACTGTTTTTCAAGTGCCCTTTGGATTTGTTCATTGACCTAAAAATTTATTGGTTTAATAATGTATGGTTCAATAGTTTTCTTTTTTATCACTACTTACAGTTACACTTGCATCGGGTGTACAATTTGAAAATACTTCGATTAATTCCTATATAAAAAATAAAGATTATTAATTATTTCAAGTCAAATGATAAAAAGAATATATATTACATTACATTTCGTGATAGACTCAAAGTATGACAAGCTCGAGATCTGGCGTTAACGTGAAAAACCTTGAGAAGAACTAACAGAATGTGTTTACAGTGGGTACGACGAAAAATCTGGTCCCGGCAGGTACATTTTAATTGTTTACCAATCTGTACTTTGTAAACCTAAATACAAATCATAAATATTATAGATTAAATAAGCAATAAACAAAGAAGTTTATATTCTGATCCCTCCATTCCCAATATATAAAATATAATATTACATTTCCGGTACTGCCTAGCACTATAATTATATAATTATTATTGATTAATTGATTGAATATACTAAACATTGTTAAAGGAATAATAGAAAATAAATACCATCAAACTGTTGCTCGTGCTCATTGACTATCGTTCTTTGTACCACCACCATTCTTTCCGTCGACATGCGGTACAATCTACCTTGTAACGTCTGTCAAAAGAAAAAAAAAGTACTTAATAATCAGTACCACTGAATTCAAAGTTTGTTTGCTTTTTTTTATTTCATTGTCTTTTGTTGCATGATCTTTACTCGTAATTCAGGAGGGAATTCGTTTAATACGCGTTCCATTTCAGCTTTCTTTGATTCTTTTTTTGTCATTTTCTTGGGAGTTTCTTCCACTTTTATTTTTCGTGTTGTTGTCTTTTTAACCTTTTTAGATTTTGGTTCAATGGCATTGTTATTGTCACTTGTATTTATTTCTTGTTTTAATTCAGTCGTAATTTCACTATGGCTAGTATTCGCAGGGACACTTTTTGGTTCAATACTATCCGCTTTTCTTTTTGAATTTCTGCGCGCAGCAGTAGCAGTAGTAGTAGTCGTGGTTGACTTTTTTGAAGTCTTTTTTGTTGTTTTTTTAATCTCTTGTTTAGAAGGAACTTTTGTAACATTGTCCTTGGAATTATTCTCGGTGGCATTTTTGTTTTCTTCAACTTTAGTTTCAGCCTTTTTTAAAGCTTGAGATCGAGATCGTGTTATAACCATTTTGTTATTTTCTGAAGAAAGCGAGAGAGGAAAGAAAATTATTATTATTATGCGGGTCGCTCTTTATATTTATATATGATCTGGTTTTTTTTGAAAAACAAGTGGCCCTTATTTTTCAGGTCAAAATCCAGAATGTTTATATTTTATATATATTTTTTCGATACATGTTTACATAAAAGTAAAATTACTATCTGGTGAAAGATGATGATTATAATATGTTACACGATTATTATTTCTTTGTTGTTTAAAGTTTTGTTTTCCATTCATCTTGTTATTGGTTGTCAATCAGCCATTGTAAAATCCATGAGTTTAACAAGGTTCTTCTGACTATCTTTTTATTGTTTTCAACTTTTTTTTATATACGTTATACTTTGATATAGCTTTCTTACGCTATTTATATTTTTCTAGGGAAATAGTTAAGAGTATTACTATTGTATGCCGAGGCTATTAGTCGGACTTTGGGCTTTGACCAATAATGAACTTTAACCTTTTTTCTTATTACGTGTATCTTTTTTTTAAAACTATAATGCTCAGGAACGATGGATTTAGATGAAAAACATTTTGATCATTCAGAAAACACTATTCATACTACACAAGATTAAAAACGTTTACTTTCACTAACCAACATGTAATAGACCGTTGGAACATAATTAGGTATGTATATAATATTCTTGAAGAAATAATTATTTGATAAAGAAAACTTCTTTAACTTGTGTTTTTTTTTCTCTCTCTCGCTCTCTTTGATATTATATTATATTATTTTTAGTTTACAATATGAGACAGAAGCTTTTTTTTTCATCTGTAAAACTTGGATGGAATGACCGTTTGTCATTTACAAATAAGGAACGTTATGTTATCATGGATTATGCGGCTCTCTACCTTTGTTTCTTTTTTTTTTTAAAAAAAAAAGGACCGATGTGGATCTATTGATGGTTAAGTGGAACAACAAACAAATAAGTTGAGTCTATGGCACGAATAAAGGGGTAAGATATTGAATCATTAGGGAAAGGAGGATCTCAATGAAAAGGGTTTTTATTAGTTGTTGTTATCATTTTATACTGATAGTTCATTTATCGTCTGTTGGTTGATTGTTTTCAGTTACAGGTTATTAACTTAAACGTAACTAAATTAGGACATGTTTGGTTCTTTTTTTTTCTGTCCGTCACAATCGGGAAAAAAAAAGAAAGCTACAAAGTTATTCTTTTGACCTTGGACTGGTAGTGGACAAATATTCTTGCCATCTATTGGTTGCGTACGGAGACGATACGGAAGCTGATGTCGGTTTCTGGGGAACCTTTTGATAAAGTTTTTTCGAGGACGGTGGTTATCAACTAACAGCCCCCGGTTGTTACTATGAGCTTGGACTAAATGGCGCCAGTATGGTACTGAGACTCAGTATACTCAAGCTTTCCTGGGTTTGATGGACGATGCTGATTTTATTCATGAATTTGAGACTCTTGATGGGTTCGTCAAAGGGGAAAAATTTGGCATGGATACTTACTTGATGCATGAACTACTAGCCACACTTGACGTCGCTATTCAATTGCCCGCACAATTTGATGGTTCCTATGGTGAAGGAAGTCCTTTCCGCTCACATCGTGGTCACGTCCTTCCTGGTCCGTATACTCTTATTGGTACGACGTCCTCCTCAACAGTATCAAATTCTCAAGCACCTGGTATTTCTTTTGGTGATCCTACACCAATGGAAGTTGATAATACTGAACACTTCTGACGTAAAAGAAATGGTCAAGCAAGCGGCTTTTCTTCTAAAAAGGTGTATGACGAAAATCGTTTTTTTTCGTTGCTATGAGAAAGGTCACTTTGGACGTGATTGCCTGACGTTTAAGTATTATGCACCTGAAGGTAAAAATAATGGTGGACGATATGATGATAATTTTAATGGTGGTCAACGTTTTTCTCGTCCTAAGGGTAAAGGCCGTGGAAAAAACTAGCTTTACCAACAGTCAAACCCATCCCTGTTGGTGCCCCATTGTGCAATGTTTCTGATCGAGAGCGGATAAAATGGAATAAAAATAGTTTAGTTAATCCAGCAGACGATTTCAAATGCGACAAGGACCTGCAAAGGTGTCCTAAGAAACTTCAAGGAAAACTAGCATAGACGTTCCATTATCTAGTTCAAAATTTTATCACAATAAAGACGTTAATTTTATATGTGAGTCATGTTTTATTATTGTAGTTTTTCAGATAGAGGTGTCAATTCAATATATATATATATATGCTGGAAAAAAATATACATTAATTCGAGGTGGTGATGGAGATAGTGCTAGGTTTTTGATTGATATGTAATATATATGATCAAGTTACCGTATAATAAAAGTTTTACAATTCCACATGAATATTAACAAACTTCACTACGTAATTATTAGTGTACATATATCTTTTGTGATAGACATCACAATATATGTGATGTAATCATATACGTAATCAACTGTACTATTGTAATGTATACATGTTTTCTTTTAAAATATTAACCATAGTTCAAATGAAAAATATAATCTATTATACGCTTTTATTGAAGGCATAAAGTGTATTTTACAGTTGATTTACAAGTTTACTATTTCATTTGGTATTATAAAGGAAATAAATAGCATTATAGGTGGTATGTATGCATATATACATTATCTTTTCATTATCGATCTACCATTTAAAGGGATCGATTATATCTATTCCCAATAACTTTCACCTCCCATTTTTATTACGCACGTATCATACATAAAAACTGTAAATATAAGTTGAAATCAACGGGGTTTCACTACATGTTTATAGAGAGATGGATTTTATAGCAAGCATGATTAGTAACTACGTACAATTCTATTTCTGTTTAACACACCATACATACAGATATCCATAAAATATATATAGAATATTTACCTTAAATATATAGGGTATATTTAAAAGTGAAAGTAGTAGGGAGCCTGTTCAACTTATATCATATAGTTGGATAGCACAATACACTTATGATATTAGTACACTTCATGAATTGCTACTGCCATTCATTTGTCTAGTCTAAAATTTTTAAATTTATTATGATGGAAGACTAATGGACCTTCGCCTATAGGCCTGTGGTCGCTTCCTTGCGGTACGGTATGATTAAGAACAATTGTATATATACATATGAAATAGGGGTAGAGAATGAAACTGAAAAAACCCAGTATGGGAAAAAGTTAAATTGGTGAGAGCAAAGGCTGTTTGGTGTGGCTGAAAAGAAAGAGAAAAATTGAGAAAAAAGAAGGGAAGGAGGAATGGAGCTGCAAAGAGAGTAATATAAAAGGTATTCTAGTTTAGATGTGGGGTTGGGTAGGAGAGGAGATGGGGATATCCATAGCATCCTCTGGTGCCATTCATTTGTCTATGTATGTTCTGGTGAAATAACTACCTCAAAAAATATATACAAACAAAAATCTGAAAAAGTGAGCATGCTCGACTTCAACCTAAACGTCAAAAGTTAGATACATGTTAGAATTATGATAGTATAGCATATTTTGCTCGTACGTATCACTTTAAACTCATACACAAAAATATATTCACCTCTAACAAAAAAAAAAAACACCGATAGAAAAAAAGAAAAGGGAAACGCAAAGGGAAACGAGCCTATTAAAATAAAGATGATTCTATTAACATTTGATTTTCTTATATGTTTTATCTACTTATACCAAATTACCAATATAAAAAAAAGTTACTTCATCATACCAAGAAAAGAAAGAAAAAGAAATAACTTTTTTGGGAGGGTTTTTTGATAAGTTTTGAATTTTTTTATGTTGGATTTTTACCTTTTTAAATTGTTACGTAAAGAAAAAAAAAAGAGCGATTCATTAAAGAGGCTCTTTTTTTTATAGACAAAAACAAGTACGTATTATATTACTTACTGTTATGTTCTTAAGGTATATAATCTACTATTACAAAATAGAACATTGATAATTAGAGACACAATAAAATGGTTAATTTTGTATGCAATTCAAGACAGAACTTACCTCTCCTTAGAACCATAATGATGTGGCATTGGGGGGGCGAGGATATCCACCTCCATATCCCCCTCCCACCAATCCACATCCATATACTCAGCATCACCGAACCGCCAATCAACATCCATCATATCTTCTTCTTCTTCATCATCATCTTCTTCATCTTCTTCACTACCAACACTACCACCAACGCGACCAACGGAAAAATCAGTGAAAACTGATGATACGGACAAAGTGGGAGAAGCAGGAGGAGAGGGAGCGGGGGAAGAAAGCGGGGAGAGAGCCGGAAGGGTTGAGAGAGTTGAGAGAGAGCGGATAGAAGAGACAGGAGACGGGGGAGCGGACGAAAATGGTGAAATGGAAGTTGAATCAGTAGGGAAGCTGAAAGTAGCAACAGGAGCAGTGAGAGAAGTAGAGCGAGTCATACTTGTAAGAAAAAACTAGGGGTAAGGAAACGAAAGAAAAAAGTTATTTTATTGGCAGGTAAAAAACAAAAACAAATATTATGCAACTTACTTTTGTGCTTTCTTAACGCGTATAATTAAACTACTACAAATGGAACAGCTATAATTAATATTTGTACACAATAAAATCGTTTTTTTTTGTATGCAATAAGAGAGAACTTACCCCCTCATTAGAATCACAATGATGTGGCATTGGAGAGATATCCACCTCCATATTCCCTTCCCACCAATCCACATTCAAATACTCACCGTCTCTGAATTTCCAGTCAATCTCCATGTCTTCACCTTCTTCTTCTCTACCAACACCATCAACACCGAAATCGGAACGAACACGATAACTGGAACCACCAACACCATAAACAACCAAAGTATTCGAACCGGAGAAACCAAAAGAGACAATGGAACCAAAGGAACCAGTAGCGACAGACGCGAGAGACAAGACAGAGGAAAGTGGCAAAACTGGAACAGAATAGTCAGAAGAAAGAGTGGGGAGAGTTGAAAGAGTTGATAGAGAGCATATTGAGAAAATATTGGACTGAAAAACCACGAGAACCAGAAGCAATAATAGCAGCAGCTACAAGCGCAGAGGAAGAATAAGTTGCCAAAGTAACAGACATATATAAACGGCGGGATCATCCAAGAGGTGCGATATCGCGTCTGGCTATCTCCTCATCTTTGGCTTTTCGAATGGTTTTTTTTTAAAAAAAAAGAAAAAAAGAAAATCCACCCACATCCAGCCAGAGCCAGCTTCAAGAACACGAGTACACTGAAGAAGCGGAGAAGTGTTCACGATTAACCTAAGTCCCACAGCACACTGTATATGTATCAACGCCAATACATTTTCCAAAGAAGGCCAACCCTTGGGACAACAGCATCTTGAATACATAGTGGTTACTGGATATTAAAATTCATCGGCACTTCGATTCTGGACAACATGGCATTTAGGATGACCGTTATGGTATCTAATATGAAATAGTAATCGCATTTTATTTAGTCAAGTACTCATAAACACATCAAATAAATATAAGATTATTGTTATTATTAAGAATATTAGATATACATACCATTCATATTGTAAACAACTTTACTTCAAAAAAGTTAGACGATGGCTTACGATATATGTCAATATATCTTTGGAAACAAAAGGCAATTTGGTAGGACCCATTTATGACCCGCCCTAATTCAATTGCCACTACCGCGTGGTTTTTTATTCTTCAATATGAACAAGTGCTTTTTCCCCACTTTGAATGGGCTCATATATTCCATTCTATATTTCAACAGTCATTCAGTGTTATTATTTCCAAAATGGTCAAACGAGTAACTTTTTTTTATGTAGACGCGTTGAGCTTATATATATATTTATAAGAACTTGCCAAAATGACTAAAATAAATATATAAATCTTTTCTAAATGAGATTCTAGTATGAATCTTTTTATTTCTTAATTCCACTTTATGTTTATATAATTCATAAATAGGTATAAAACAAACCTTTTTCTTTTCATTCTGAAACACGTGTATGTACAGGTTTATTTGAAACAGGGAATAAAAACCTTTAAGCTACTATGGAATAACTTGTGATTGGTGTAGTATTCATTGCTGTTCTGTTTGGTTCAAGATGATGTTCCCAATGGAGTAAGTATAAAAAAAATTTGTAGAAAGAGAGAGAAGCTTATTCCCAACAAATATTATTCTTCCCTGTATTGGTTATTTTTTATTTTTTTGGTGCATGAAGACGGAATGAGTTTCCGAGAAATTCGGGTCACACAAAAGGGCACGGTATCAAAATAAGCGTGAAGGGAAGGGGAAAGGAGGGGATTGTTTGGTATAGAAGTACAGAAATTATCACATAGCGTCGTCTTATCATTTTAAATGAGTTACTATGATAAACGTTGTTTCAAACATTAGCTTTTCTTTTATGAAAAGGAACACTTTAATGAAAATGAGCAGCAATCTTACCACCCAAACCCTGAAAGAGTGTTATTAACGATTCCGATCATTATGACCATAGCTAAGTATTTATTCTTCCCCTGTGTGTCACGTTTGTTCATATCTACGTGTCATAAAATTGTCTATTAAAAGTACATAAACCTCAATGTGTGTATTGCCAGGATTTTTGAAATAGATGTTCAGAAGAAAAGTAGACTGTTCAAGTTATCAAAATACATACAGAGTAATTTGAGATGAAATTAATTGCATATTTTTATTCATTCCAATAACAACGCTCATTAAGCTGGTCCAGAACAGCGATCTCTCACTAATCAGTCATTTGTATTAATTTTTCATCCATAGAATAACTCTCATAGCTTCTCTTGACGAGAGTATATTAATTGATAAATAAATGGATCTGTGAACATAGCACAGTTGATATATTCATAGATACAATAATGAACGCAAAAAGGCAATGCTAATTTCTTTAATTATTTGATAAATAAAAACACAACACTAAGCAAAAGCTGAAGATAGCCCAAAGGAAAGCATTATTTTATTATGAACAATAAGATATATTACTATTTGTTTTTTACTGTACTATTTTTTCTTTTACTTGATCTTCTTTCTTTGTTATACTGTATACAATGATTGTATTATGACTTTTTGTGGACCTATCAGTTTCTTGAGATAGTTGTTTGATCATAAATCAACTGTTAGTTAGCGTAATTATTAATACTGCATTTGTATAGTTAAATGTTATAAACGTACCGTGTTTTATTATTTCTATACGTATGGATTTCTTTTTGTGTGTTTTGGAATAGAGTTAAAGGTCATCTCTAGGGCTACTATTAAATTAAACAAGTGATTACTTGTTAGTTGCACGACGTATTAGTGAATAATAAATATTTACACCTACCTGCATATGTATGTGATACAGAACTAAACTCTATTATGTGTAGTGTTTTTGCTTCTTGTTTTTCGTAATTTCTGATTCTAATGTAGGTTGTATAAAGTCCTGCTCGTGAATTCCAAAGTATTTTATATATAATTTGCATATGCTTTTTTTTCTTCATTTTCTTCAATCTAAGAAATAATTGACTTACTGTTTTCTTTTTTGTTTTCAATTTTTTAGTATGTGATTTTTTTATATCTTTTATTCTTTATATCTTTTTTTTGTGTCTTTTTTTATATCTTTTATTTTTTATATCTTTTCATTTATATCTTTTCATTGTATTTTTTCTTTGTATTTTTTTGAATACTATAATGGAATGGAATAACTTCATTAAGTCTCAAAAACCCCCTATTTAATTGAGCCTTCAGTAATTGTTGATGTCTTCTCATTGTTGGTGCTCTTTGGCACTTGATTCACCCAGTGAGACGTTTTATCGTACTTCTTTTATGTTGTAGGTTTCCTTTAGTAAAATGTCACTATTGCTCCTGAAGGTGTTTGCATGCTCCAATATATGGTCCGGGTGTAATTAAACGTGTTTTTTTGTTCCGTTTTTTCAGTAATATTATGTTCCTTTTTTTTTGCCTTTTAGTGGTGGGTTGTCGCTTGTTCTTTATTAATATGTAACAACAAGGTACATTGTGTTGCTTGGGTGCTTTCTTTCGTAGTAAATTAATTGTTGATTGCGATTATAAAAAGTTATTGAATTGTTAGGTGATGGTGATGATGTTACTCGTCCTGTTGCTATATACTGAATCTAGCGTATTTTTGTATAAATAGGACAGCTGCTGCTTTTTGTGAATATTTATGCTGCTCAAAATATTATAGTATGCTTTTCCTCCTTTCTAATAATAATGTTTCCGTGATTAAGAAGATAGTTGTATGTAATAATTGGTGCTTGTTGATTTTTGATTCATAAAATGTAATAGTATGCTTGTCTATGTTTGCTGTCTTATGTCATAACCAAAATATGAGAATGTACTTGGATCGTGGATGGTAATAATGACCCCCCTTAATAGTTGCTGTTCTTGAATAAAATATCTTGGTATTTCATGTTTTGTTTTTGTAAGATAAGGTGGCGCGTATATATCATGACGATTCATTTTTTCAATATGCTTCGTCTTTTTTTTTCTTAATAAGATGTTCAGCTTCTATATGTTGCCCAATAAGATATATATTTGATGACGATTTGTGATAATGATGATGACCGCTCTGCAAGGAGATACTGTTCTTGTTTTTAATAATTGAAATATTCTTGGCTCTTCAAAATACTTGTCATTCGCCTATCTGAAACTCCCAATATGTTTTCCTTTTTAGGTGACATGAAGATTATGTGTCGTAAATAAATATTTCGCTTCTGCTATTGCCATATATGTTTGAATTCATTCGCTGCTTCGTTTGGTTTGAATTAAAAGATTGTTGTTCGTCGCCAAAACACTAGTTGTGAGTGGTTGGTTTTTGATGTTCTCTTTCAATATATAATAAGATGGTGTTGATTTGATAATCGATGGTGATAAATTGATTGATGGCGTTGTTATTTGTATTGTGACTTGGTGTTGTATTCTTGATAAAGTATAGTGTTGAATGGTTCTTGTCAAGTTGTATCTTTTTTGGTGTGCGAAAAAAAAATATAGAGTAATACGTATTGATAGAAAAATTTCTTTTTTTTTGGTTCCAATGTTCATTCCTTGTTTTTTTTTTACCGTGGTATTTGCTGGTAGTGAGTGCGCATAAAAAATATGGTATGCTGCCTTATAAAACATTCTTGATTGAGACATATAGAGTTTGGCCGCTAATTGGTTGATCCACTATGATGGCTTCGATTCGATACCAAGAAGAAAGATATGATTAATACCAATGTCCCTCTCATTCAGTTTGTGTTGGTCCAAATAAATCATTATCGAGTTACTTGCGTTCTTGTTATAGTAGAAGTTTGCAAATACCCCAAAGAATACCCTGAGGTTGATATTCCAGCTACCCTTAACCAGAATTCATACCAATGTCTCCAAGTTCATCTGCGTCAACGCACGATGAATCTACATCCTAATACAAGGATTCTTCGCCAACCGAAAAAGCGAGACGGGAAGCACCGCAACACCAAAAGATAGTGCTGAGTACTATTCCGGCAAATAAACCGGAAACTGCACCTACGAGAAGTAGGTGATCGCACCCACGTGGGAAACCCTCTGTGACGCCTCTCGTACGCCACACGCCAAAACCACAAAGCGCCAGAAAGTCAGACGCCTCTGCGCACCGAGCACACACCCTAGGATGACACCTCAACGAATGGACTTGATGAAGAAAAGGGCTTACAGGCAGTGCAGTCCACACTACAGCTGGTGTACTAGGATCCAGGGGCTTACTCCATGGCTAACACCCATGGCCGATGACCATGAATGCAGGTTCGGAAGTCCACAGAAGTAAGGGAACTTCAGGAACACACGGTCTTTTATAGGTTCCTTGGCAATCCGCTACCTTCGATCTGGAACAGATGTAAGGCTGATGACAACATTGAAACGGGGAATTAATTATTCTGCTTCCATTATAACAAGCTTGCAACTGTTATAATGGAGTATCTAAAAATCTATAAATTAACTCTTTTAATAGTTAGTAAAATTCCATCAACAAGTTGCATTTATTACTTTCTTTTTCAAGAACAAGAAAAAAGGAAAAATCACTTACAGTCTTTATATCCAAAAGATAAACGCTTGTTGTCATCAGCATTATATCTGTTTCAGATCGAAGATGGCGTATTGCCAAGTAACCTATAAAAGACCGGGTGTTCCTGAAGTTCCCTCACTCTGCTTCCCCCCTTACCCACACCCACAGTCACCAACCACGGGGTAGCCACAGAGTAAGCACCCCTTCACCGCTCCACCAATCATAGTATGAACATACACTACCCTGCCTTTTCTCCACCAAGCCATCCGCCGAGATGCCATCCTCCTCCGCCCCCACCAAGCGGGACAAACCTACCCGTGACACCACTACGGGTCTATTTAAATAGAAAAATAAATTATAGATTGGTTATACATCGTCCATTCTTATGATTCTCATTATTTACACGTTAATATAATTATATTTTACATACCTCCATGGTTCGAAAACCATGTACTGCGCCACCAAAAAGGGCAAAACTCTAGAGGGACTCAGCTCCACCTAGTTTTTAATAGAATATATAATAATTGTTTCATTAGTTGCTATAGCATAAATCACTAGAATAAACGTTTCTTTATCAATGTAATAAATTCAACATACCTCTAATAAATAGATATCAAAATTGGAAAAATAAATAGACAAAAACGAGGGAGGAGGGGAACCAGCCCAACCTCGACCTAAATAAATATAAATGTGGATTATGATGAATATGATTAGTAACTACAAGATCGTCTCCATTAAACGCCCTTATCCGTATTCATGGCCATCTTCATAATATATCTATATAATATTTACCTCAATGATAGTAGCAAAACTTGAAATAAATAGGGTATCTTCTAAAAGAGGGTATATGAAAGAACAAAAAAAGAGGGAGCTTGGTCGACCTATATACATGAATGTAAATTATCATAATACTGATCAGTAACTGCGATATCATTTGTATTTATTATCCTATCTATATTCATACCCATCATACTTCTATAGAATATTTACCTCGAAAACAACAGCAAAAATTTGGGTATATTATAAGAAGGGGTATATTCTAAAAAAGGTGAGCCAGCTCGACCTACATATATATGGTATGAGTTACGTTAAATATAATTAGTATTGTAACTACAATATCATTTTAACTTATGAAGCTATTCATATCCATAATTATAATTATGATACAAATATTTACCTTGGTAACAGCAGCAAAAATTAATGAAATAAATAGGGTATTTGAAATATATACAGGAGGGAGCTAGGTCGACCTAGATATGTATATGGATAGCACAATAAGCTTTTGATATTAGTACATTGCATTAATACCACTGTCATTAGTTTATGTACCCGATCAAGTAATTACCTCAAAAAAATATGTACAAAAGAAATGGGAGGAAGTGAGCAAAGCTCTTCAACTACAACCTAAATAACAATAATAATGTTAGAACTACGTAGTAAATTATTGACACTATTATTTCTCTTTTCCATAAATACTCAATTATATTTACGTACCTCGAAAGAAAAAGAAAAAAAAAAAAAAAAAAAGTAAAAAGCAAAGGGAAACGAGCCTACAAGAAGAAGAAGATTGTTGTATTAGTATCCAATATCTTAAGATGCTTCATATCTAATTCATAGAATAGTATTGAAAGGTCACTTACCAAGAAAAAAGAAAAGAAAAGAAAAGAATGTTTTTTGAGGGTTTTTTTAAGCTTTTTCGATTTTTTTGGGTTTTTGTGAGGTTTTATGCTTTTTTTTGTTTTTGGGGTTTTTGTTTTCTGAAGTTTTTAGAAGAAAAACGTGTCAGTAACAAGTTATTTATTTTTTGACAAGTAAAAAAACATGTTTTAAACAGGTATTTTGCAACTTACTTTTGTATTTTTTGAGGTATAAAAAATCTCTATTACAGAATAGAACATTGATAATTAGAGACGATAAAATGGGTTTTTTGTACGCAATAAGACAAAACTTACCTCTTTAGAACCATAACGATGTGGCATTGGGGGGGAGGATATCCACCTCCATATCCCCCTCCCACCAATCCACATCCATGTCCTCAGCATCTCCGAACTGCCAATCACATCCATCATATCATTATCGTCTTCTTCTTCATCATCATCATCATCATCATCATCATCATCATATTCTTCATCATCATCTTCTTCACCACCACTAACACTACCACCAACGCGACCAACGGAAAAATCAGTAAAAACTGATGACGTGGACAAGGTTGGAGAACAGGAGGAGAGGGAGCGGGTGAGGAAAGAGGAGAGAGAGCAGGAAGGGTTGAGAGGTCGAGAGAGAGCGGATGGAGGAGACAGGAGAGGGGGAGCGGACGAAAAAGGTGAGATCGAAGTAGAATCGGTGGGAAAGCTAAAAGTAGCAACACGAGCAGGGAAAGTCATACTTGTAAAAAAAAAGGAGTAAAGAAAAAAGGTGAAACAAAAAGAAAAAGAAAAAAACGCGCCGCCATGGAAATGAATTTTATTTTATAGCTGCATTACAGTTACCCGTTCCTTGGATCCCGCACACAGTCTAGAACCACCTATTTTATTACTATCTCCACATACCTAGATAATTTTTTTTTATATATAATGACAAGATTTATTATTATTGTGAAATCTTTTATAAAATCTCTCTATACTGCATTTCAGAAAAGAATGTAATTTATAAAAACAATAAAGTTATAGAAAATGCACGGCCACTATAATTTTACCAGAGCCTACTATTTGTCTTTTTTTTTTGAAAAAAGTTTGATTGAGTCATTCTAATTCAGTTAAATGATGTCAGGTTCAATATATCAATACTAACAGCTGAAATGGAATCCTTCAAGAGAAAGCTAAATTGACAAACAATAATATAATATTATTATATGGACCAGGCCATTTATACTAAGAAATAATATACTATTGTATGGAAAATAAAGCCACAAACTTATTTTCTTACATAAAGTTAACAGGTATAAAGTATTTACAATACCTGGTCATGACGAGTATCTCCAATAGAGTATTAACAGTAAAGCTTTCGTGTTTTCAAGTGTTATACAAACTGTTAGATATAAATGCTTCACAAGTTAAGAGCTGTCCGATATAAACTTAAAGTATGACCTTCTGACGTGTTTATGCTCATTCATCTATTATTGTTATCATTTATCAATGATTTTAAAAAGTAGTATTAATATTCATTAATTCCTTACTTATTTGTTACATAATCTTCATATGGACAGTGAAATTAACTACCATTGGTATATAGTACTTAGATACTCTAATCGATAATAACAATGAATCCCATATTTAATAGTAATTATGTATCCATTGTACAGATTACCAATTGGACACAAAGATTAGTTTGACCCTGTTCAGATAACCAATTTATATCATATTGTTCATCTTTTATATGTTATATTTATTTATATACATTAAACTAAATACTTTTTAATCTCTAAACAATTACTGTAATGACTATTTTTCTATTGTACGTAGGACTTAAACCAAAATAAATTTATGTTCCTAATATACCGCCAACAAATCCAACTATATTTTTCTTTACTTGATTGTAGATATAGTTCTGTATGACCATGAACTGTGCTTTACAGCAACTTTAACTATATTAAAAATTATAAAAAAATTTTGACAGCCATTATTTTTATAAGCCAACCATAACACGACATTTCAGGTCCAACTGAGTCGCTCCAGTTTTGGCACTCGCAATAATATCCTGAACATATAATTTTAATCACCAAAACACGGATCGATTTTTTTAACGCCTTTTACCCGTTTCTAGTATTTGATTTTGGTAGATGGTGGTGCTGTATATGCTTCCTTGTATCACTTCAAAGTTTTTTCATATCTCTTGCGGACTTTCTGGAAAAAGAACCCTTTTCAGGGCTGGTGGCCATTAGTGTTTCAGCAACAGCTTCTGCTTCTTCAAATAATCGCTATCTGGACAACAACAATCCTCGAATTAACTTCAGCATCTCGTACAAAATGAACTTCTCTTTCGGGCAAAACATGGCATAATGGGGCGTCGATCCTAATCGCTTCAGCAACTTGTAGTTATGCAACAAATAATCCTAAACACTAATTCTAAAAGGTTTTTTTTTATTATTATTGACTTGTATCAACAGCCAATTATTTCACACGTTCACTTCTTGTTATAAGAGAATGGTGTCTTCCTCGTGCAATTCCAGACTAAAAGTGTACTTGAATGGAGTTATAAAAGTCATCAGCGCCTCACAAGTTCTTTTGGTCTGCTTAACACTTCAACAATGACAATCGCAACAAGTATATAACAAAGTCAATTCAACCGATCGATCTATAAAAGCCACTATGAGAAAAAAGCGTTGTATTGATTACCGACAACGTTTGCAGACAACTAGGATGGGTGTGCGATAAGTCTACAAAAGTCTTAGCGCGTTCTTGGTGGTAAATATAACGTTTTCTTTTTCACCATATTCACCAATAACAATGGATCAAAGCTGGCTTCCGATTCCTGATAACAAAGGCATCAAATTAAAAGGAAAAAAAGGTCGCACCATGGAGATATACAAAAATATATATGTATGATTGTCCACTTTTCTTATTCTTGATCTTATCGAGATCCGTTTTCTGTTATCTAGAAGGTTGAATTTTACGGACTCATTGCTGATAGTTTTGGAGGAAATGTCATCCGGTGCAACATAACCCGCTACTAGTCAATCAAAACCTACATCTGCGATAATGTAAACTTGGTCATTTTGCAACTGCGAAAATATCACCACTACAAAATAAAAATTGGATACACACATGTTATGGATCAGGTTCTGTTTCAACCCTGGTACCTGGGATTCGAAAGCTGTTTCGGATCATCCAGTAAGGGGTCGAAGAAATCACGTCTTGCGGCTTATTGGATCTTGGAAGTAAACATAAAAGGGTTCTCTATTTGATGCTTTGAATTTATAGTCACAACTGTTATAAAGACACAATTATCGTGGAGTTTTTATTGGACTGAAACTGTAGGTAGTGATCGCTATACAACCATAATATAATCGCCAGTTTATTCTCGAACAAATGGTCCACATCTTTATATATTTCACCATCACGTTGCCCTTGGTAGTGTCTTTGGATCGATATCCCAGTAATGGGAATTACTCTTTTAATGACTGTTTTATGCTGGCTCGGTGACTAACTCTTCTTCTATATATCTAGTTGCTGTACAATGTACACGATCCGTTGAACTTGTCATCTGGTAAGTGATTTCTTCATCTCTGAGAGGGTGACTGAACAAATAGTTTGGCTTGTAAGGGAATGAGTCACAAAGATGTTGTTTGAAGAGTATAACTGAGAGTCAAAAGCAATTTTTTCAATTGCATTCATTTCCGGACGCAACACTTAATCTTGTTCGCTTAGGACTTATCGGGCCATTATATATATTCACTATAGACATTTATATCCTATAATTCATTTTTCCTGTAGAATGGAGAGAAAGGCTCTATTTATTTGAGTTATTCAAGTAGAATATAAGCTTGTTAAATTTACAATAGTTAGACATTAAAATAAAAAGTATGGAATATGACTCTTTTGATAAGTATGAATGAGTTCTAATCCTATCAGTTTTTACACATGGTTTTTCATCCCGGAAATCGGAACCTATCCGACCTACCATCAAAAAAAAAAAGTTTAGTCTACCACGAAATTATAGCAGTCATAAAAATTCTTTCTGTTATTAAGAACGCCCCTGTAGTTTTTTTTTTTGTTCCTCCCCCTTTTTCTTTTTATTGTTAAATAACAACCACTATCATACATTTTAACGGGAATCTCAACAAGGAATACTGATTTAGAAATTAAAGATATTAACTACACTCATCGTGAAATAGTATCTTATAGAGAAAGAAAGTTAGTCATAACTTTGAATCAGACGAAGCTTTTAAAGTGTTTGAAAACAATCTTTTGAGTAAACATGTTACCTGGCGTTATCATCAACAATATAAGTTATCTGCTGCCTCTGTCGCTAGTAACTCTGCCTTCTCTGGAGCTCGTTTACTTGTTTTGAATGTGAAATACCGATGTGATCATGCTGGCAAACCTAAACATAAAAAGGTATTTGTGAATTCGAAAAGGTGTACTCATAAATACTGTGTCTATCTCATAGATTATATGGAAATATCATAGATAAAAGCGACAAAAACACCAATCCACTTCCTTCGCTTTCCTGTTATTAAGAAAAGAAAAGTTTCTCTCTTAATTAAAGTTGGATGTACTGCTTATTATAACAAAAAAACATTTGCAAACGGTGAAGTTCAACTTGTTTATAATTGGGAACACTGTAATCATGATTCTACTGATCCTTCGTCATATATTTCGGAATCAAGACTATCTGATGAAATTAAAAAGTGGATTGTAGATGCTGTCGATAAGCATATGGACTGGGAATCCATCAAAATGGCATTACGTTTAAATGAGGAAGAATTGGATGACCTTGAAAATAACGACACAGTTGCCATGTTTCCACCTCCTCTTCTGATAAATTATCACGATGTACAGAATGTTATTATCAGCAAAATGAATAATCTGTCAAGAAAACACTATCAAGACAAAGCGAGTGTTCAACTGTGGTTATCCTATCTAAACGAACAAAAAAAGCATCATACTCTATTTCATCAGCATTCTCACAATGACCCATTCCTTGTTTCTTGGCTCTCTCCTTGGCAATTAAAATTATTGAAAAATGCAAAAGAATGGTGTATAGATGCAACACATAAAACCTGTACTTCGTTCAATAATCCAAATGACTCGTGTTTCTTATTCACTATTGTAATTAAGAGTCCTTCTACCAATAAAGGTGTACCTGCTTGTTTTTTCATCACGGATGCTGGAAAACAAACAATAATTGTCCAATAATTGAAATGGCTTTTGTATGTCACTGATCCTCTTCCTGTTAAAAAAATAATGATAGAATGTAGTCAAACAGAGATTAGGGCCCTTCGTGAAGTTTTTGGTGAAGCCGTTAGTGTGTTGTTATGTGATTGGCATATCAAGAGAGCTTGGGAAAATCACTTGAAAACTGAGGTAAAAGTTGCTGGTTCTATTATGGAATCAGTTCAAGCCCGTTCAAGTATTCGTTCCATGCTAGATTGTTTGATGTATGCTGAAGAAGATGAATATGATTCGATGTTTGGTTTGTTTAAGGAAAAATATCAAGATAGCTTTGATAAATTTGTAAAGTATTATCACGAACACTGGTATAATAGAAGACAACCATGGGCTTACCGCTGGCGAAAAGAAGCAAGTTTTTTCACAAATAATTTGATTGAATCATATCATAATCAGCTCAAGTCTAACTACTTTGGCCGTTCAAAAAATACTCGTGTTGATAAAATCGTTTATATTCTTTTTTCACGTCGTTATTGTTGATTATAGACAGGAAGCTTTTCAAATCCAAATTGGTAGTAAGAAGTTCTATTTGTCACCTCAAGAAAAGCAAAGACAAGATAAAGCAAATGAAATTGATGTTGAAAAAGCTGTTTATATGATTGCTGAAACTGGTAACAATGTCCGTATTCACATAAATACATTTCTTGACGGTATTATTAATAATGATTCTTTACTTTTTAATAGTCCTTTTTTTGTAAATCATTTACAAACGATGACACAGAATATACTGTTTTTTGCTTTACGTAATAATTATCTTTCTTGCTGCACTTGTCCTGATTATGGTGTACTTTGTGAACACATCTTTCTTGTGTCTCGTATCGAAATGATACCATTTTCTGTTCGAAGAACTTACAGCAATAACAAGTCTACCTCTGCCACTTATAATACCCCCGGTATAATTACTGAAGATAATTCTCAAAAGCAAGAATTTTTTACCAAGACTCGTGCTCGGGTAGTTGCTAAAATGGACGCTTTCTTTAACAAGTATAAAAATAATAATGCTAGTTTAGATGATATGATTGATAATATGACACGATTTGAAAATATACTAGATACTTCCATTTCCGCAAATTCTTTCAATAATAAACAGCAATAATATCTAATGACTTTCTCAAAATAATCTGACCTCTTGGATTTTTTTTTCTAAAGTCCCATTTTTTAGGCGTTCTATACCGAGTTTGAAAGAATTTACAAAGTCTGTCCGTATCAAACTTAATATTTTTTTTATTTATCATTTATGTACAAAAAATAAAGGCTCCAAAAAGCGCTTCGCGATAGCATACCGCTAAAGCCGGGTATGCAGGACTGGCTGAAAGAGCTCCACATGAGGCAACATAAAGAAATAAGAAAAAGTGAACTAATGTAAGGGTAAAATGCTATCTAAAAAAGTCTGTCTGTCGTTCAGCCACGGTTTTCAGTCAATTAATATTCCGACCTTTTTTTCACTTTCTTTTTCTCATCACCATAGCCAAAATTTTAATACATATATGAATAACAGGTCAATCTAATTTGATAAAAAAAAAGACCGTTATTTTATTGAGCTTACAGGTGATAATGGAATAGAAGTGGTCAGTATTCACGGCTACAAAAGCTTTTTTTAAAACTGATAATCACGCCATGAGCGAACAACATGAGTTTCGGAGTATAGAAACGGCTTTTGTCGTTACTCTAATGTTTGTGACGGTTAGATTTTCGTGGTAGACTAAAGTCGCCCCTATTGAGACGATGATGATCTGGATGCGGAAGGTAAAAAATGGGGATTGGACAAAGTGAGTATGTGAAATAGGATTTTGGGGTATGGTGCAATAATGATTAATTTTTAAAAAAACTATCAAGTTCTTAAAAATAATTATATACGTATGGATGAAAAAAAAGGATACTTTTTTTAAATATTTAATATTTGTTACGTAAATAATAGAAGTAAAATATAAAGTGTAAAACGACATTGGTAAAGAAGACGGAATAAAGTTGTATTTATAATATTTTTCCTGAGTATGTAATATTTGACTTTTTGTGAAATTATAAAAACTACTATATACAGTTACATATATAAGCACGTTGCCGGATGATAAAAGTATCACAGTACATATTACAAAAGAAAAGGCAACATGAATAACTATCAAAGTTCACTAATTAGTAGCATATATATATGATAAAAGATTTCACAAAAGTCAAATATTACATACTCAGGAAAAAATATATAATACAGACTTTATTCCGTCTTCTTTACCAATGTCGTTTTACATTTTATATTTTACTTCTATTATTTACGTAACAAATATTAAATATTTAAAAAAAGTATCCTTTTTTTTCATCCATACGTATATAATTTTTTAAGAACTTGATAGTTTTTTTAAAAATTAATCATTATCGCACCACACCCCAAAATCCTATTTCACATACTCACTTTGTCCAATCCCCATTTTTTACCTTCCGCATCCAGATCATCATCGTCTCAATAGGGGCGACTTTAGTCTACCACGAAAATCTAACCGTCACAAACATTAGAGTAACGACAAAAGCCGTTATATACTCCGAAATTCATGTTGTTCGCTCATGGCGTGATTATTAGTTTTAACAAAAGCTTTGTAGCCGTGAATACTGACCACTTCTATTCCATTATCACCTGTAAGCTCAATAAAATAACGGTCTTTTTTTTTTATCAAATTAGATTGACCTGTTATTCATATATGTAGTAAAATTTTGGCTATGGTGATGAGAAAAAGAAAATGAAAAAAGGTCGGAATATTAATTGACTGAAAACCGTGGCTGAACGACAGACAGACTTTCTTTAGCTAGCATTTTACCCTTACATTAGTTCACTTTTTCTTATTTCTTTATGTTGCCTCATGTGGAGCTCTTTCAACCAGTCTAGCATACCCGGCTTTAGCGGGTATGCCATTGCGAAGCGCTTTTTGAAGCCTTTATTGTTTTGTACATAAATGATAAATAAAAAAAATATTAAGTTTGATACGGACAGACTTTGTAAATTCATAAGGCTTTCTTTCAAACTCAGGTATAGAACGCCTAAAAAATGGGACTTTAGAAAAAAAAATATCCAAGAGGTCAGATTATTTTGAGAAAGTCATTAGATATTATTGCTGTTTATTATTGAAGGAATTTGCGGAAATGGAAGTATCTAGTATATTTTCAAATCGTGTCATATTATCAATCATATCATCTAAACTAGCATTATTATTTTTATACTTGTTAAAGAAAGCGTCCATTTTAGCAACTACCCGAGCACGAGTCTTGGTAAAAAATTCTTGCTTTTGAGAATTATCTTCAGTAATTATACCGGGGGTATCAAAAGTGGCAGAGGTAGAATTATTATTGCTGTAAGTTCTTCGAAGAGAGAATGGTATCATTTTGATACGAGACACAAGAAAGATATGTTTACAAAGTACACCATAATCAGGACAAGTGCAGCAAGAAAGATAATTATTAAAGCAAGAAACAGTATATTCTGTGTCATCGTTTGTAAATGATTTACAAAAAAAGGACTATTAAAAAGTAAAGAATCATTATTAATAATACCGTCAAGAAATGTATTTATGTGAATACGGACATTGTTACCAGATTCAGCAATCATATAAACAGCTTTTTCAACATCAATTTCATTTGCTTATCTTGTCTTTGCTTTTCTTGAGGTGACAAATAGAACTTCTTACTACCAATTTGGATTTGAAAAGCTTCCTGTCTATAATCAACAATAACGACGTGAAAAAGAATTCAAATGATTTTATCAACACGAGTATTTTTTGAACGGCCAAAGTAGTCAGACTTGAGCTGATTATGCTAAGATTCAATCAAATTATTTGTGAAAAAACTTGCTTCTTTTCGCCAGTGGTAAGCCCATGGTTGTCTTCTATTATACCCGTGTTCGTGATAATACTTTACAAATTTATCAAAGCTATCTTGATCTTTTTCTTTAAACAAACCAAACATCGAATTATATTCATCTTCTTCTTCAGCATACATCAAACGATCTAGCATGGAACGAATACTTGAACGGGCTTGAACTGATTCCATAGTAGAACCAACAACTTTTACCTCAGTTTTCAAGTGATTTTCCCAAGCTCTCTTGATATGCCAATCACATAACAACACACTAACGGCTTCACCAAAAACTTCACGAAGGGCCCTAATCTCTGTTTGACTACATTCTATCATTATTTCTTTAACAGGAAGAGGATCAGTGACATACAAAAGCCATTTCAATTATTGGACAATTATTGTTTGTTTTCCAGCATCCGTGATGAAAAAACAAACAGGAACACCTTTATTGGTAGAAGGACTCTTAATTACAATAGTGAATAAGAAACACGAGTCATTTGGATTATTGAACGAAGTACAGGTTTTATGTGTTGCATCTATACACCATTCTTTTGCATTTTTCAATAATTTTAATTGCCAAGGAGAGAGCCAAGAAACAAGGAATGGGCCATTGTGAGAATGCTGATGAAATAGAGTATGATGCTTTTTTTGTTCGTTTAGATAGGATAACCACAGTTGAACAGTCGCTTTGCCTTGATAGTGTTTTCTTGACAGATTATTCATTTTGCTGATAATAACATTCTGTACATCGTGATAATTTATCAGAAGAGGAGGTGGAAACATGGCAACTGTGTCGTTATTTTCAAGGTCATCCAATTCTTCCTCATTTAAACGTAATGCCATTTTGATGGATTTCCAGTCCATATGCTTATCGACAGCATCTACAATCCACTTTTTAATTTCATCAGATAGTCTTGATTCCGAAATATATGACGAAGGATCAGTAGGATCATGATTACAATGTTCCCAATTATAAACAAGTTGAACTTCACCGTTTGCAAATGATTTTTTGTTATAATATACAGTACATCCAACTTTAATTAAGGGAGAAACTTTTCTTTTCTTAATAACAGGAAAGCGAAGGAAGTGGATTGGTGTTTTTGTCGCTTTTATCTATGATATTTCCATAATAATCTATGAGATAGACACAGTATTTATGAGTACACCTTTTCGAATTCACAAATACCTTTTTATGTTTAGGTTTGCCAGCATGATCACATCGGTATTTCACATTCAAAACAAGTAAACGAGCTCCAGAGAAGGCAGAGTTACTAGCAACAGAGGCAGCAGATAACTTATATTGTTGATGATACGCCAGGTAACATGTTTACTCAAAAGATTGTTTTCAAACACTTTAAAAGCTTCGTCTGATTAAAGTTATGAGTATCTTTCTTTTCTCTATAAGATACTATTTCACGATGAGTGTAGTTAATATCTTTAATTTCTAAATCAGTATTCCTTGTTGAGATTCCCGTTAAAATGTATGATAGTGGGTGTTATTTAACAATAAAAAGAAAAAGGGGGAGGAACAAAAAAAAAGAACTACAGGGGCGTTCTTAATAACAGAAAGAATTTTATGACTGCTATAATTTCGTGGTAGACTAAACTTTTTTTTTTTGATGGTAGGTCGGATAGGTTCCGATTTCCGGGATGAAAAACCATGTGTAAAAACTGATAGGATTTAGAACTCATTCATATTATTTTCTTTACTGAACATTAGATCAAAAGAGTCATATTCCATACTTTTTATTTTAATGTCTAACTATTGTAAATTTAACAAGCTTATATTCTACTTGAATAACTCAAATAAATAGAGCCTTTCTCTCCTTTCTACAGGAAAAATGAATTAATAGGATATAAATGTCTATAGTGAATAAATATAATGGCCCGATAAGTCCTAAGCGAACAAGATTAAGTGTTGCGTCCGGAAATGAATGCAATTGAAAAAATTGCTTTTGACTCTCAGTTATACTCTTCAAACAACATCTTTGTGACTCATTCCCTTACAAGCCAAACTATTTGTTCTAGTCACCCTCTCAGAGATGAACAAATCACTTACCAGATGACAAGTTCAACGGATCGTGTACATTGTACAGCAACTAGATATATAGAAGAAGAGTTAGTCACCGAGCCAGCATAAAACAGTCATTAAAAGAGTAATTCCCATTACTGGGATATCGATCCAAAGATACTATCAAGGGCAACGTGATGGTGAAATATATAAAGACGTGGACCATTTGTTCGAGAATAAACTGGCGATTATATTATGGTTGTATAGCGATCACTATCTACAGTTTCAGTCCAATAAAAACTCCACGATAATTGTGTCTTTATAACAGTTGTGACTATAAATCCAAAACATCAAATAGAGAACCCTTTTATGTTTACTTCTAAGATCCAATAAGCCGTAAGACGTGGTTTCTTCGAGCCCTTACTGGATGATCCGAAACAACTTTCGAATCCCAGGTACCAGGGTTGAAACAGAACCTGACCCATTACATGTGTGTATCCAAGTTTTATTTTGTAGTGGTGACATTTTCGCAGTTGCAAAATGACCAAGTTTACATTATCGCAGATGTAGGTTTTGATTGACTAGTGGCGGGTTATGTTGAACCGGATGACATTTCCTCCAAAACTATCAGCAATGAGTCCGTAAAATTCAACCTTCTAGATAACAGAAAACGGATCTAGATAAGATCAAGAATAAGAAAAGTGGACAATCATACATATATATTTTTGTATATCTCCATGGTGCGACCTTTTTTTCCTTTTAATTTGATGCCTTTGTTATCAGAAATCGGAAGCCAGCTTTGATCCATTGTTATTGGTGAATATGGTGAAAAAGAAAACGTTATATTTACCACCAAGAACACGCTAAGACTTTTGTAGACCTATCGCACACCCATCCTAGTTGTCTGCAAACGTTGTCGGTAATCAATACAACACTTTTTTCTCATAGTGGCTTTTATAGATCCATCGGTTGAATTGACTTTGTTATATACTTGTTGCGATCGTCAATGCTGAAGTAACAAGCAGACCAAAAGTACTTGTGAGGCGCTGATGACTTTTATAACTCCATTCAAGTACACTTTTAGTCTGGAATTGCACAAGGAAGACACCATTCTCTTACAACAAGAAGTGAACGTGTGAAATAATTGGCTGTTGATACAAGTCAATAATAATAAAAAAAAAACCTTTTAGAATTAGTGTTTAGGATTATTTGTTGCATAACTACAAGTTTCTGAAGCGATTAGGATCAATGCCCCATTATGCCATGTTTTGTCCGAAAGAGAAGTTCATTTTGTACGAGATGCTGAAGTTAATTCGAGGATTGTTGTTGTCCAGATAGCGATTATTTGAAGAAGCAGAAGCTGTTGCTGAAACACTAATGGCCACCAACCCTGAAAAGGATAAAGTCCGCAAGAGATATGAAAAAACTTTGAAGTGATACAAGGAAGCATATACAGCACCACCATCTACCAAAATCAAATACTAGAAACGGGTAAAAGGCGTTAAAAAAATCGATCCGTGTTTTGGTGATTAAAATTATATGTTCAGGATATTATTGCGAGTGCCAAAACTGGAGCGACTCAGTTGGACCTGAAATGTCGTGTTATGGTTGGCTTATAAAAATAATGGCTGTCAAAATTTTTTTATAATTTTTAATACAGTTAAAGTTGCTGTAAAGCACAGTTCATGGCCATACAGAACTATATCTACAATCAAGTAAAGAAAAATATAGTTGGATTTGTTGGCGGTATATTAGGAACACATAAATTTATCTTTTGGTTTTAAGTCCTAGCGTACAATAGAAAAATAGTCATTACAGTAATTGTTTAGAGATTAAAAAGTATTTTGTTTAATGTATATAAATAAATATAACAATATAAAAGATGAATATGATATAAAATTGGTTATCTGAATAGGGTCAAACTTAATCTTTGTGTCCAATTGGTAATCTGTACAATGGATACATAATTACTATTAAATATGGGATTCATTGTTATTATCGATTAGAGCATCTAAGCGACAAAGTACTATATACGAGTGGTAGTTAATTTCACTGTTCATATGAAGATTATGTAACAAAATAAGTAAGGGAATTAATGAATATTAATACTACTTTTTTAAAATCATTGATAAGATGATAACAATAATAGATGAATGAGCATAAACACGTCAGAAGGTCATACTTTTAAGTTTTATATCGGACAGCTCTTAACTTGTGAAGCATTTATATCTAACAATTTGTATAACACTTGAAAACACGAAAGCTTTACTGTTAATACTCTATTGGAGATACTCGTCATGACCAGGTATTGTAAATAACTTTATACCTGTTAAACTTTATGTAAGAAAAATAAGATTTGTGGCTTTATATTTCCATACAATAGTATATTATTTCTTGGTATAAATGGCCTGGTCCATATAATAATAATTATATTATTGTTTGTCAATTTAGCTTTCTCTTGAAGGATTCCATTTCAGCTGTTAGTATTGATATTATTGAACCTGACATCATTTAACTGAATTAGAATGACTCAATCAAACTTTTTCAAAAAAAAAAAAAAAAGACAAATAGTTTAGGCTCTGGTAAAATTATAGTGGCCCGTGCATTTTCTATAACTATATTGATTTTTTAGTTAATAATTGACATTCTTTTTCTGAAATGAAGAATAGAGAGATTTCAACAATAATAATAAATCGTTGTCATTACTATATAAAAAGCAACAATAGTTTTATTATAGAATATGGCTATAGTGTGTATATGTAGAGATGATAATAAAATAGATGGTTCTAGACTGTGTGCGGGATCCATGGAACGGGTAACTGTAATGCAGCTATAAAATAAAAATTCATTTCCATGGCGGCGCGTTTTTTTCTTTTTCTTTTTGTTTCACCTTTTTTTTCTTTACCCCTTATTTTTTTTAACAGTATGACTCGCTCTACTACTTTCACAATCCCTGCTACTGCTCATAACAATGCCCGCAATCCGAATGGTTCGCGCATTCGTTTACAAATTTTTCGTCCTCCTGTTACTCCTCTCCAAACCCGACCTCCTCGTTGCACCCCACCTCCTCGCCGTAGACCCATTCCTGTATTTGTATCTAGCTCCGGCTGGGTACAGGCAGGTTTGGGCTCGGTAATTCGAAACATAATGAACCAAGAGATTGCAAGACGAGAGATTGCACCACGCCGCCGGCTCCGTCCTTCTCGCATGTCTCCATCTCGCGTTGGTTCTTTCATAGCTCCTGCTATTTCTCGCCCAGAATTTTCTGGTGCTTCTACTCCCATCTCACGTATTTCTTCTGCTCCCCCGTCACCTGTTTCATCAATCTGCTCGCTCTCAACTCTTTCTACTCTCTCGACCCTCTCCTCTGGTGCTTCTGCTCCAGCTTCTCCTACTTTGTCCGCTCCTCCTTCCCCGACTTTGTCAACTAGCTCGGTTGTTCATGGTGTTTATAGTGCTCGTAATAGAGAAGAAGAAGAATATGAAGAAGAACAAGAACAAGAAGAAGAAGAAGAATATGAAGAAGAAGAATATGAAGAAGGTGAAGAAGAAGAAGCAGAAGAAGAAGAAGCTAAAGAAGATGGTTATGAAGAAGGTGATTGTGAAGAAGGTGAAGAAGAACAAGGTGAAGATGATAATATGATGGAGATAGATTGGCAGTTCGGCGATGGTGAAGAAATGGATGTGGATTGGTGGGAGGGGGATATGGAGGTGGATATCCTCCCCCCCCCCAATGCCACATCATTATGGTTTTAGGAGGTACGTTCTGTCTTGAAATGTATACAAAAATAACCATTTTATCGTGTCTCTAATTATCAAAGTTCTATTTTGTGATAGAGATTTCTTTCATACCTTAAAAAATACAAAAGTAAGTTGCAAAATACCTGTTTGAAACATGTTTTTTTACTTGTCAAAAAATAAATAACTTGTTACTGACACGTTTTCTTCTAAAAACTTCAGAAATCAGAAAACCGCAGAAAACAAAAAAAAAGCATAAAACCTATAAAAACCCAAAAAAAAACTTTAAAACTTTAAAAACCCTCAAAAACATTCTTTTCTTTTCTTTTCTTTTTCTTGGTAAGTGACATTTTGATATTGTTCTATGAATTAGATATAAAGCATCTTAAGATATTGAATACTAATACAACAATCTTCTTCTTTGTAGGCTCGTTTCCCTTTGCGTTTTACTTTTTTTTTTTCTTTTCCTTTTTCTTTTTTTTTTCGAGGTACGTAAATATAATTGAGTATTTATGGAAAAGAGAAATAATAGTGTCAATAATTTACTACGTAGTTCTAACATTATTATAATTATTTAGGTTGTAGTTGAAGAGCTTTGCTCACTCCCTCCCATTTCTTTTGTACATATTTTTTTGAGGTAATTACTTGATCGAGTACAGGAATTAATGGCAGTGGTTTACTTGTAGTGTACTAATATCAAAAGCTTATTGTGCTATCCATATACATATCTAG
The DNA here is from genome assembly GCA_025093555.1 of Circinella umbellata. Taxonomy (NCBI): domain Eukaryota; kingdom Fungi; phylum Mucoromycota; class Mucoromycetes; order Mucorales; family Lichtheimiaceae; genus Circinella; species Circinella umbellata. Next base: position 79,922 of record JAIWNF010000066.1, read on the forward strand.
GTCGACCTAGCTCCCTCCTGTATATATTTTTTTAATTCCCTATTTATTTCATTATTTTTGCTACTTTTACCAAGGTAAATATTTTATATTATAATTATGGCTATGAGTAGGTTGATAAGTAAAAATGATATTGTAGTTACAATACTAATTATATTGAACGTAACTCATATCCATATATATGTAGGTTGAGCTGGCTCACCTTTTTTAGAATATACCCCTTCTTATAATATACCCAAATTTTTGCTGTTGTTTTCGAGGTAAATATTTCAAATGAATAATACGAATATAGATATGGATAGGGTGATAAATGAAAATGATATCGCAGTTACTGATCAGTATTATTATAATTCACATTCATGTATATAGGTCGAGCAGGTTCCCTCTATTTTTGTTCTTTTATATACCCTATTTATTTTAAAGTTTTGATATACCATTGAGGTAAATATTCTTTAGATATATTATGAAGATGAACACGGATACGGGTAATGGCGTTTAATGGAGACGATATTGTAGTTACTAATCATATTGATCATAATCCACATTTATATATATTTAGGTCGAGGTTGGGCTGGTTCCCCTCCTCCCTCGTTTTTGTCTATTTATTTTTCCAGTTTTATTATTTATTTATTAGAGGTACGTTGAATTTATTACATTGATAAAGAAACGTTTATTCTAGTGATTTATGCTATAGCAACTAATGAAACATTTATTATATATTTTATCAACAACTAGGTCGATCTGACTCCCTCTAGAGTTTCGCCCTTTTTGGTGGCGCAGTACATGGTTTTCGAACCATGAAGGTATGTAAAATATAATTATATCAGCGTGTAAATAATGGAGGATTATAAGAATGGACCATGTTTAACCAATCTATAATTTATTTTTTTATTTAAATAGACCCGTAGTGGTGTTACGGGCTGGTTTGTCCCGCTTGGTGGGGGCGGAGGAGGATGGCATCTCGGCGGATGGCTTGGTGGAGAGAAGGCAGGGTAGTGTATGTTCATACTATGGTTGGTAGAACGGTGAAGGGGTGCTTATTCTGTGGCTACCCCGTGGTTGGTGACTGTGGGTGTGGGTAAGGGGGGAAGCAGAGTAAGGGAACTTCAGGAACACACGGTCTTTTATAGGTTACTGGGCAATACGCCATCTTCGATCTGGAACAGATGTAATGCTGATGACAACAAGCGTTTATCTTTTCGATATAAAGACCGTAAGTTATTTTTCCTTTTTTTCTTGTTCTTGAAAAAGAAAGTAATAAATGCAATTTGTTGATGGAATTTTACTAACGATAAAAGAGTTAATTTATAGACTTTTAGACACTCCATTATAACAATTGCAAGCTTGTTATAATGGAAGCAGAATAATTAATTCTCAGTTTCAATCTTGTCATCAGCCTTACATATGTTCCCAATCGAAGGTGGCGTATTGCCAAGTAACCTATAAAAGACCGTGTGTTCCTGAAGTTCCCTTGCTTCTGTGGACTTCCGAGCCTGCATTCATGGTCATCGGCCATGGGTGTTAGTCATGGAGTAAGTCCCTGGACCCTAGTACACCAGCTGTAGTGTGGACTGCACTGCCTGTAAGTCTTTTTCTTCATCAAGTCCATTCGGTTGAGGTGTCATCCTAGGGTGTGCGCTGGGTGCGCAGAGGCGTCTGGGTTTTTGGCGTGTGGCGTACGAGAGGCGTCACAGAGAGTTTCCCACGTGGGTGCGATCACCTACTTCTCGTAGGTGCAGTTTCCGGTTTATTTGCCGGAATAGTACTCAGCACTATTTTTTGGTATTGCGGTGCTGCCTGTTTCGCTTTTTCGGTTGGCGAAGAATCCTTGTATTAGGATGTAGGTTCATCGTGCGTTGACGCAGATGAACTTGGAGACATTGGTATGAATTCTGGTTTAGGGTAGCTGGAATATCAACCTCAGGCCATTCTTTGGGGTATTTGCAAAACTTCTACTATAACAAGAACGCAAGTAATCCGATAACGATTTATTTGGACCAACACAAACTGAATGAGAGGGACATTGGTATTAATTATGTCTTTTCTCTTGGTATTGAATCGAAGCCATCGTAGTGGATCAACCAAGCAGGGGTCAAACTCTATATGTCTCAATCAAGAATGTTTTATAAGGCAACATACCATATTTTTTATGTGCACTCACTATCAGCAAAAACCATGGTAAAAAAAAACAAGGAATGAACATTGGAACCAAAAAAAGAAGAGCATCTCTCAATATTACTCGATTTTATTTTTGTACACCAAAAAAAACACAATTCAAGAAAAACCATTCAACACTCTAAATTATCAAAATACAACACCAAGTCAAAAAACAAATGACAACGCCATTACTCAATTGATCACTATTAATTATTGAATCAACACCATCTTATTATATATTGAAAAAGAACATCAAAATACAACCACTTACAACTTGTGTTTTGGCGACGAACAAAAATCTTTTAATCCGAACCAAACACACACCATTTTACAACGTGAAGCAGCGAATGAATTCAAACATATATGACAATAGCAGAAGCGAAATATTTATTTACGACACATAATCTTCACGCCACCTAAAAAGGAAAACATATTGGGATTTTCAGATAGACGAATGGCAAATATTCAAAAGAGCCAAGAATATTTCAATTATCAAAAACAAGAACAGTATCTCCTTGCAGAGCGGTCATCGTCATTATTATAAATCGTCATCAAATATATATCTTTATAAAGCAACATATGGATCAGGAAGAAAAAGATGAAGCATATTAAAAAAATGAATCGTCATGATATATACGCACCACCTATCTTACGAAAACAAAACATGAAATACCAAGATATTATATTCAAGAACAGCAACTATTATGGGGGGTCATTATTATCATCAAGATCCAAGTACATTGTCATATTGGGGTTATGACATAAGACAGAAAACATAGACAAGCACACTATTACACACTATGAATCAAAAATCAACAAGTACCAATAAGTACATACATCATATTCTTAGTAACAGTAACATTGGTATCAAAAGGAGGAAAGATATAGTATTTCGAGCAGCATAATATTTTCATCACCACCACCGCGATCTTCAAAAGACAAAGATCAAACAATTCATTATTGAACCACCAGAAAATTACCAACTTTTATTCTATTGGAAATGCACGACAGCCATATTTTGAAAACGAAAATTTGATGATATTGATTTTGGACCGTCAACCCAAAAAATCACCAACCAATATTTTTTTTCAAGTAACCAATAATTATCAAGAACCGATCAAGGAATGCTATACACAATATTATCAGCTATACATTTCTATAGTAACAGTATGAAAGTTGCTATAATTAAAAAAAACAGCACGTATCACATACAGCAGCAGTAGAACCACCACCATTATCATCTTCATCGTCATCACCACAACAACAATCAAAAGGATCAACTATCATTCAATTGAAATTATTATCATAAATACTATTTGTTACATAAACAGAGTCGAAAAAGAACAAATGCCGTCATTCACGAATATTCACGGAGAGCAGTAGCTGTCATATTATGCGAAGCACGCTACATTCAGTAGATAGCAACAGGGCGAGTAACATCACCACCATCACCTATAACAACTGATTAACCTTTTATAATCGGAATCAACAATTAATTTACTACCAAAGAAAGCACCCAATTAACACATTGTACCTTATTGTTACATATTAATGAAGAACAAGCGACAACCCACAACTAAAAAAAAAGCGCAACATAATAATACTGGAAAAACGGAACAAAAAAAAAACACCTTGATATATAATGGAGCAAGCAAACACATTCGCGAGCAATAGTGCCATTTTACTGAAGAAAACCTACAATATGAAAACAAGTACCATAAAACGTCTTGCTGAGGTAATCAAGTACCAGAGAGCACCAACAATGAGAAGACATCAACTATGACCGAAAGCTCAATTACATCGGGGGTATTAGGGCTCAATCAAGTCATTCCATTTCATTATAATATATCAAAAACATATAAAAAAAACCACATACAAAAAAAAAACTTACATACGTACAAAAAAATCAAAAACAAAAGAAAACCACCAAAGTGATCTCTCAAAAGCATCATTTTAAACAGTAAGTCGATTATTTCTTGGATATGGAGAGAATGAAAAATAAGCACATGCAAATTATAGGTATATAAAATATTTTGGTGATTAACGAGCAAGACTTTATACAACCTACATTAGAATCAGAGATTTGAAGTACCCATAGGAATGTCGTTACGAACTATCTTAAAAAACAAGAGGTAAAATCATTTTACATAGTAGAGTTTACAGGCAAGAGTAAATATTTACTATTCACCTAATAACATAGTTGTATGACGTGTAACTAATAATTAACACAAACATTTGCTTAGTTCAATAGTAACTATCATAGAAATGACCTTTGGATCTATTTCAAAACACACATAAAAAACCCTATCCGTACACATATAATAAAACACGGTAAGCATATAGCATTTAACTATACAAAAACAGTACGTATGAATAAACCTGGTAACTAACAGTTGAATTGTAACAAACATCATAAGAAAATAATAGATCAACCAAAAGACATAGCCAAAAAAAAAAGAAGATCAAGTTAAGACTTTGTCTTTATTTATCATAGTATTACTTATTAGCTAGATAATTTAAAGAATGTAAAAAGCAAATTCAAAGATCGTAGAAATGATTACGTAATAGTCTTTTTTTTTTCCTTTGTATTAAAAATGATAATGATAATAAAATGAAGAAGTTGTTACATTTACTAAAAAGTAGAAAGAAAGAAAAAAAATGGAAACAGAAAAAAAAAAAAATCTGGTATAACTTTTTGTAGATATGAGTGTGTGTATGTTCGATAATAAACAAACAAAAGATGAATAAGAAGAGTAGTTGGGGGGGGATGAATGATAATAATTAGAACGATGATTATGAAAATATAAAAGAAAAAAGAAAAAAACTAATTAATTGACAGTAGTAGGACTATACTTTCTTCTACGAAGATAACTAATAAAAAATGGATAATAATATTTTTGTTAGTTTTTTATACAAAGATTTATATTACAAATTTTCATTATTTTTTACCTTTTGGGTCGTGGACGACATAAAACATAAGCCATATTAAGTGCTGGATTACCTTTATTATAAGGATTGACACTTAGATCCGATTGTTTTGTCATGACTGTTGCACGTAACTAAAAAAAAAGAAAATAAATCATTTAAAAATGAGTTTTTATCGATATAAATCCCCCTCTTCCAAAGGTACAAAAGAAAAAAAGAGTTTTTACCTGTTCATGTGTAGTGATACCTCGTAGAATTAAAGAACAATGGTATAAATTAAGACCACCCACCATTAAAAGAAGAATTAAACATACAATGGCCAATACAAAACTCACGGGAGCTGAATTAAATACTGTATTAAATGTTGCTTCCAATCCATGTTCTTTCCATTTAAGTAATAAATGAACAATTGAAAAAACAATCACAAATAAACATAATAATGTAGCAGATGTAATAAATACGAAAAAAGGTCGATAATTACGTGACCCAATACAATTATTTAACCAAATACAATGATGATCTTCCACCTCTAGAATAAATATATATAGAATCCCCTCTCAAATTGATCAGTTATCATGCTTCTAATGAATGTATATATATATATATATACAAAAAGTTCATAAAAAAAAGAGAGTCATAGTTACCAACACAATTATCACATTGACGACAATGAGATGCTCTAGGAGGTCGATAAATTCGACATGTTTCACAATAACGTAATGTCCAACTTTTATCTTTAATTTGTACTTCTTTTTGAGTGGGTATACCCTGATGCCATATGGAATCAGAATAAGGTGATCCGGGATCATCATATCTTTCTAATATAGGAAATGGATCCAAATCACGGGGTATAATCTAACAAATAGATATATATTTTATTTATTAGCAACTTGTACATAGATTCTTATAATTTAAAAAAAAAAACTTACACCAGGATCAGTCCAAGACGTTTTTATCATGGATGTCAATGATAATACAAATAGATATGCAAATATAATTGGAATAGCTGGATGAATATGGGTCCAAATAAACGGACATCTATTGTTCATTATATCATTTTATATTAATAACTTGAACAAAAACAAAAGATCTTCGACTCTCTCTCTCTCTTCAATACACATAGCAAAAAATAAAATAAAATAGAACCCTTCAAATATTTATGAATGAACTTACGTGAAAATTCCAAATAGAATAGAAGGAACAATTAATAAAATTAATGCTAAAATAAATGCCCAATATTCTCTACTTGTCATAAACCGACCACCACAAAAAAACTTGTTTTGACCTGGAAAAAGTTTATAATTACGAACTAATTTTTTTTGTCGAGTACTATCCATTGTAAGCCGAGGATGATCCATAATAGGTGCATGAATATTATGTTGTTGTTGTTGTTGCTGATGATGATGCGAAGAAGAATAATCAAGATTATTTGTAATAATAGGTGAGGGTGTTTTAATTGGATAATGATGATCTTGAAGTGATGTAGGAGATGTAGGTTGATAAATAGGATGAGGTGATGTAGGACGAGAAAGAGGAGTAGATGATAAAGGTGATGAAGAACTAGTATATTCTTGAGTTGTTTCCAAGTGATGTAATTGTTGCATAGAATGTTGGTGAATATTATTACTACGACCAATTAAAGTGGCACTATCATCACTTGTCATATTTGAAACAGTTGTCAGCCCTGAGGAATAAGGAATAGGATGTTCATGAGATATTATTACTTCATCAGTTATATTATTTGTTTGTAAACGTTCATGTTGTTGTTGTTGATGATTAGATGAACCGCTCGTTGCTATAGGTATTGAATTAAAATCAAAATTTTCAAATGAATCAGCTTGTCCTTGTTGTTGTTGTTGTTGTTGTTGATGACGTTCTCTTTTTGATGCAAAACGAATCACATTGGAAGATGGGTATGCAAATGAAGTATTATTATTTAATGTTGTAGAAGGATATACTAAATGTTGAGATGGTGGTTGATGTGTTAGGGTTGGTTGTGTTATTTGTGGTTGTACTTGTTCTAAAGGAATACTACCCAAGGTACTGAAATAAGCTTCTTCCTGTTGTTGCTGCTGCTGTTGTTGTTGTTGAAGTTGTAATATTTGTTCTTCAGTAGACATGCCTATAAGGCCATGTTGTTTGGGTAACTCATTAGGACCCATGTAGTTATTATAATTTTATTTTACTTTTTTTTTCCCTTTTTGAATCACTGATGTTTACAAAAGAACCGAGAGTTTTTTTTTTAAACTTTTTTGGTTTTTTTTTTCGCAGTTCCTGATTAAAAAAAAAAAAACTCGAAACTCCTCTATTTCTTTAATTAAAAAAAAATCTGGAGTATATAATAATTAGACTATTATTTATCATTATTATTACACTACACAGAAGTATTCAATTAACATTTTCTATACCTCAAAATTATATACAGCCAATTTTGTATTATTACTTTAGAATCTTATAGTTATCTATTTTAATTACTATGGTTGCTATACGTTACGATTCAATAAGTGTGCCCCGATCAAGTATATTTCCAAAATGAGAATTGGCAAAAACAAAACTATATTTTCAAGTATTCAACAACAACAACAACAAGAAAAAAGTAGGATTATTAGTTATTATAATCAAGTTGAAAGTTTACTTTAAGTATTTTAATAAGAAAAAAATTCCTATCAGGTTTTTTGAATTATATTGGTTTCACCAAGACCCTGAACTATTACCCATTATGGATTATAAATCCTTTCCCCATCCCCACCTTTTTTTTTTTTTTTTTTTGGCCTGTCAAACAATGTATTCTTGGCACCAATAATACCATAAGTGAACTATTACATTTGCCTTTGTTTATAATCTTATTGCCTCAAAAATAACAATTGAATCGCTTTTTTTTTTCTCACATATAACCTATTACTATAAATCTTCCTAAAATAGGATGTAGTATTAAACTATAAGAGTATATCAAATTAAAACAAAAATGAGATGGTTAATACGTATATTTTATAGGCAAAAGATACATAATACACATACACATTCTTTGTCCAATAGGTATATCATTTAGCATGAAATACCTTAATAAAATGAACACTCCTTTTTTCTTATCTTTTGATAATGAAATATGTAAATAGATAGAACTACGTAATTGAATACTTGCTTATTTTATATACGTATCTTGAATTTATATTTATCTTATTCACGTAAGGTAATAATAGCAAGAAATCAAGTATTTAAATAATAAAGGATTAAGCTTTTTTTTTATATAATAATTGAGTTGTGTGACAAAATTTATCCATTTTTGCATAGTTATTATTATTGTCCCATTCAAAGAAAAAAAAACACGTGAGATATCTTTCATATATATAATACTTTCATCTTAAAAAAGTAATCTTTTTAATTCATAATAATAATAATAATAATAATTGTAAAACGTGCCATGAAGATATGTTCTTCTTCAGAGAGATAAATATATAAATAAAAACACGTGTAATATGGATATATTCAAATTAAGAAAGAATGGCTGTACTATGTGAATAAACCATGTATTTATATATATTACAAGTTGCCAAAAATGAATGATTGTACTGTATTGTTATTTTTTCTTTTTGGTAAATCAGTAGTAAGAAGATGTGTGGTGGTGGTGGTAGGGGGAATAATAATAATAATAATATCTACAAATTTTCTTTTTTTTTTATTGTGTAATAGGGCTTTTTTTTTAAAGGGAGAATGAATAAAAATTCTACATAAAAGTCATTGCAAGACCTACTAACATTAAAGATAAAGCAGGTGTTGTAATAAATAAAGAAGTAGCTGCTGAATCTGTATTATCACCCGATGAGTTAGGATTGGCTTTATCACATTCTAATTGTTTTGAAGTATCATAAGTAACATTATTTAATTTTGCAGCAATTTCCAAAGTATTTCCACGATTATAAAAATCAACAATTAAGAAATTAGGTCTTGAACCAAAAGCTTGGTTACAGTCATTGGCTTGTTTCAGTAAAGAACCTTCTCCATTGGTAACACTCGCAGAACCACTTTGAGGAATTTGAATCGTATTACCTCCCCATGGTAATTGACCATACAAGAAATGATTCATACCATACATCATTTGATCTACATTAGCAGGTGGAGTTTCAGGTCTATCAATAACACATTCAAAAGAAGTCTCATTTTGGTTATCATAAGGTGTCTCGAACACATAATCAAATTCTGAGTGTAACCTATAAATTAATTCTTTTTTTTTTAGTTACACAACCTTACATTCGTACACACATACACACATACACACATATACACATAAACACATCCTCTCCCTTCTCTTTAATAATAATAATATATTTGTATATAAACTTTACCATGGTATTGTGTTTTGATCAGCATTAATATCAACAAAATTTACTAAACGTTTACCAGAAGAAATCATTTCTTGTAAAGTAGGCCATGTTAAATTTTGTGGAGATTGAACATGAGCATATTCAAGAATACCACTTGCTTCATAAGATGCTTGAAAATCTTTTGCATACATATCGTTATTAGGAACATTCCACATAATCGTTAAGACTTCATTAGGATTTTCTTTAAGCCATCCAGAAATATTTGATAAAGTATCTTGCGCTTTACCAGCATCAAGAATGGAACATGTTGTGTGACATAAATGTAAATCGGTATCGTTTTCACTTTTTACTGCTGATAATCTTAAAGCACGAACACCATCCGTCATTTGAGCTTTAATATCACATTGTTGATTGGCAGCAGGACTGGCTGAATAAGCATATGAATTATGGGTAAGAACATAAGTCAAATCACTATAGGATCTTGAACAAAATTCACTATATCCATTGCATGCTTGTTGGCCTTGTGCAGATACTACATTAAGAGCAAATAAACTTGCTACGGTTGCTGTTAAAACTCGTTTAAACATTTGAGGGAGATGGGTTGTTGTTGTTTGTTTTGAGCTCTCGTATATATATAAATATAAATAAATATAAATATAACTGAAATAGATTGAAAAAGTAAAGAAAGAAAGAAAGAAAAAAAGTAGGAGAAAAGAGATAAAGAAGAAGAAAAAGAAGAAGAAAAAGATAATTCTAGGCAAAAAAATAAGTGGGGACCTATTTATGGGTCTTTATAACCCGTTTGCTGACTTTTTATTTCTATAAAAAAAAAAAAAGAGCGGAAGTTGTTTTTGGTAATTGTTTCTGTCAAGCTATTTTTACTCCTAAAAAAAAAATATTCAAGAGACCATCATCATCCTATCTAAATTAGTAAATACCCTCTCTTTTTCATTTTCATCCGATCTATGATGAATAAATTTTATTTATGCCGATGACATATATAAATAAAAAGGAGTGAGTAAGCAAAAAAAAAAAAAAGCGCTTGTTTTTTTTAGTCCACACACTAAAACAACAGCTTGTTATTGTTATTACGTATTTGAAAACAAAAAACTATTTAGGGTAATTAGTATCAAAATAACGCCATACACAACAACAAACATAATTAAGTATTAAATATGGAAAATCTGTTCCTTTTTATTCTCAAAAACCCTAAACAATTCTTTAATGACAAAAAATTGTTCTTTAGAATAATAATAATTTTGTTTGCTAAGCAACAAGTATTTTATGTCCTTATTTTACAAAAGTACTTGCGTAGCAACAAATAATCACATTATTTTTCCAGTGGATTATAGAAACAAAAAACATGTGTACACCCTTCATTTTGATTCAAGTGTTGAAAAAAAAAAAGAAGGGATTATATGAATCGGAACGGCGTACTTGACTATTTATTATTACTTGCCACATACAATATGATTTACACGTTTTCAAGTAGTTCACGTCATTTACTCTATTACTCTTTTGAAACTTATTAGTTCTGCTCGACTTGTAATATAGAGAGAGCTTTCTTACTTTAATGAAAATAAAATAAAAAAAAAACTCTGTATATATATATATGATATTATATGGGCTTGGCATGCATTCGTTAAGAAGAAGAAAAAAAAGATCGACTGGAAAAATAAATAAATAAAAACCTTATAAAAGATCACAAAGTTGAGAATTACTTGTTTACTTGTGGAGTGACGACTAATATTGGTTTTAAGCTTGAAAAATTTATAAAGTCGGATTATCAGGTTAAACAGTTAAAGAAAAAAATATCAATTTTCTCTCCCCCCTCTCTCCCCCTTTTTTTTTCTTTCCAAGGGGAAGGGGAAATAATGAAGTCGATCCCTTTACTTTTTTTTTTATTTGAACTAATTTTATACATTTTTATTTTTACTGCCGATTCTTATTTTTATTTTTAAGCTATAAGTATGGATGAATAATGATGTTACATTTGTTTATATGTACCTATGTATCCAATAGTAGTAAATAGTAGTAGTGTATAATGCATATGCACACTAAACTGCATTTTTTTATTTTACAGTGCTCACGGCGCCAATTTGCGTATTTTTGATTTTTTATACGCATTTTTAAATTTCAATTTGCGCATTTCTCAATTCTCAATTTGCGTGCCTTTGGCTGGTCCAAATTGTGCTTTACGCGAATTGACCACTAGTGGGAGCGCAAATTGAGAATTAAGAAATGCGCAAATTGAAATTTAAAAATGCGTATAAAAAATCAAAAATACGCAAATTGGCGCCGTGAGCACTGTATTGAAAGCAAATAACACATTCGGACCAATTTCCCGATTAGATTGAAACTAAACTGATTTTAGTAAACCGGATTTTATCAAAAACTGGACTTCAATTGTAAACAAAACCCTATTTCCAGTTTTCTTTTTGAATAGAACCATGAGAAATGAGTTCAAAGGGTCCTTTTTTTTTTATTGCATGTTCATTATTTTATGTCACTCAAAAAAGAGAATGGATCAATTCAAAAACGCATACGTATGATTTGGCGCTTGTTCAATTTTGCGTTGGGGGGACTATCACATTGGCAGAAAGATGCTTTTTTACTTGACGCGACGTTTTTTTCAATTTTGGCGTTGAAAATTTTTATGATTTCGCGTAGAATTATTATCAATTTGGCGCATGATCAATTATAACTTTGCGTATTGATGACGCACAGTAAATTATAATTTGGTGGTTCATAATCTACCATCTAGCTTTGTATAATATTTTATTTCTTTAGTGAAAAGTATAAAACAAATAATAGTAACTAGTTTTTTTTTTAGCGAGTCCTTTAATTTCAAAGTGGGAAATGTTAAGTTGGCGATAGCTCCCATCAGCGCATTGTCGTGTTCACTGGAGATATTAAATTAAAACAAACACATTTTTATCGTATAGTTGGAAACATTCTTTTCTCGTGTTCATGAATATATAAGGTCTTTCGACTCATTATACTTTTTATTATTACCAACAGAATCTTGGTTATGTATATTATTTACGTCACCTTGACATGGTGAGATTTACTCTCTTCTTTTTTTTTCCTTTTTTCCATCTCTCTCTCTCTCTCTCTCTCTCTCTCTCTCTCTCTCTCTCTCTCTCTCTCTCTCTCACACACACACTCACACACACACACACACATGTGAATAAGTAACTTTTTACTTCATGTATAACTCCATTTATTTCAATGCACAATGTCCTCCCAGCATTCATTGTAAGGTATTTCCATGCATAAATGCTATCTTTTTCCTGTTCCTCTGTTTTGTGCAACGCCATGCTACCTCTTTTTTTTTTACTCTCACATTTACAAGTAAAATATACTTTATTAGTTACGTCTTTCTCTTTTTCCGTCTCTTTAAATTATATACACCCAAGTTACGAAAAAAAAAAAACCACCCAACTTAACAAAGATATCATGACAGCTATGCCATTCTCTGTGATTGGTTCCACAGATATTGTTGGTACTCCTGATGGACGTCAAGTCCCCGGTCGTGCTTATTCATGGGACGTTGCTGAAGTAGAAAATGAACAGCATTGTGATTTCAAGAAACTACGCAATTTAATTATTCGTAGCCACATGTTAGATCTGATTTCGACAACAGAAGAAACTCATTATGAAAATTATCGTCAACAACAGATGGCCTCACGTAAATTTGGTGAAGCAAAACAAATCAAGGGTGAAAATAAGCGACATAGAGAAAAGGAGGATTTATGTTGTTGTCATTTTATACTGATGTTCATTTATCATCTGTTTGTTGAATGTTTTCAGTTATATGTTAGTAGCTTAAAGGTAACGAGATAAAAAAAAAACTTCAAGACCTGTTTGGTTCTTTTTTCTGTGGATGCCAATCGAGAAAAAAGAAAGACACTAAACTATCCATTAGAGCTTAGATTGGCAGTGGACACTCTTCCTGCTACGTTGGGTACGGGCACCAAGTTCAAGCAGTAAGTAAAATAATTGATTTTGTGCTACTGATTAAAAAAACCCAGCTGATTCATTATTTCGCGTTGCTATCTTTGAAATTCCCATCATTTCTTGTTGCTACGAAACGTCTATAATGGCAGATAACAACGCGAAAGAAGGTAATGAATACACTGCAGCCCTTAAATGTAAACATCCAGAGGAGTGAGTACTGATGATATACTAGCAATTTTCTCTTTTATGAGGGATTTGAAAAAAAAGGAAAATATCGAGATTCAAACTTTCATTACTGCTATGCAAAACGAAATAGTTAAAAGCTTCCTTGATTCCGACCAAAAACTTGATTATAAATCTGTGTGGGTAAAAAGAATTCAAACATGTGCTAGCGATCTTGAAGTAACTTTGGTAAGTACAAGAGATTGAAAATATGTTATTTTTTCTAACTAACATATATGCCATTATGGCATTATTTGCATAATATACTTAGAGTAATGCAAAGCCAAACTGGAAAGCTATTGATGACGAGATTGAACTTCGGCTCAAAACATCATCGGCATCACCACCAGCAGCAAAACCAACTGAACCATCCCCCTCACCAGAATCCTCTTCAACAATACCGACTTTGAAAACCCCTCTGGCAATTGCTGATAAAGAGAGAATCCTGAAATTATATGATGAATTGACCCCAGCGTCTTGTTGGTACTTGGAAGCAACAAAACAACGAGCTGTACATGAAAACAAGGAACCCTGGAGTGTTGAAAGTAAAATGCGAGAGTTCGTAGCAACCCTTTCATACGTACAGTAAGTGTCGGTGATTGAGAGAAAAAGAATGAAGGAGAGAAAAAAAATTGGGTTACTAACCAAATTGATCTGCAGTCCCGCTCTATCATTTATTTTAGACACTGGTGATTTAAATTGGACTGATTACTTCAATGGAGAAGAGTTGAAAGAATTGAAAAAATCTGGAAAGCCTGTACTTCGTCCAATCCCCAATGAATTGAAGCAAAAGTTTGAAGAACTCGAAAAACTGGTAAAGTTGTTTTAATCAATGTTACTGGGATGAAAGGATGGCTGGTATTGTTATGGTTACTGACTGTGTTTTCATAATTATAATTATGTATGTAGAAAGGGGCGTTAGCAGCATATAACTACGGACATACGATTGTTCATCATCCCATCAAGGAACCTTTGTTAGCATGGTTTATCACAAGTATTAATGCAAACGTCAAAATTCTACATCCCAGGCTCCACCACATCCGTGGAAAAATTCCTTGAAAGTGATTCAATGTACTACCTTTGGTGTCCGGTCAATACCATCTTCCATAACTCAAAAATTCAAGCTTTGGGGTGAGTACATGATTTTCATTTGCAGCTAGGCCAAACCGATCAATTTTCAAGTAACAACATTAACAAAATTTTCTTTTTTATTCTTATTTTAAAGCAAAGAAAAAACTTCTATCTCTCACGCCAATCTTTTAAACGCTAAAAGAAAACTGTCAGCTTTAGAAGAAATAGAAAGAGAAAAAATAGGAAGACGTCTTGATGTGATTTATGTTGCTAGTGACATAGAACTTGGTGGACTTGAAGTGGGACCTAAAGTAGATAACACCAAAGAGTTCCAGGACTCGATGCTCAAGCTTCCATTTGTATTAAAGGATATGTTGACAGATCTTATCAACCATCGCCCCTCATTATTAAGAGAAGCTCACGTGTTAGGGTATAATATAAATGGTACGTGTGCGTAATAATAATAATATAATAGTAATGGCTACCATTATCTTACAATATTCGTTATGGTTATAAGCGTACTAATTAACAAATATGTCATTAGGAACGGGTATAACATTGCTTGACATGGATAGTTATAAAGGAAATGTTATACGAGTTCGAAGATCTGATAAGTTGGTTTATCCTATGACAGATGATGATTATGTCCTCAAGATCGTTTCAATCCTTGAGTTGGCTGCTCATGGCAAAGTTATAGTTGATGACACGTACGATTTGTGCTGCAACACTCGGGTACGGCCTTCTGCAGACGGTGAACAGAACGTTGTTCCTCCTTCTTTTATTCCAAATAATAGTCAAGAATCCTCGTCAGCTTCCTCGGCCAAAAAGAAAAACAAAAAAAAATAATTTTGAAAGTTCCATTCCAATTCCATTGTTATCATTCATTATCGCTCCCTGTCCTATTTTGTTTCATTTTTATTGGTTCTCTTATCATTTTCTCATCAACACACTTCTGTAATCATTTCCTGACAGTCCTTTTTCTTATTACCATTCATTATCATCATACCTCAGTTCTATTTTTTTTTTATTTTTCATTTCCTTATTATCATTTCTCATCAGCACACTCTTGTCATAGTCATTTCTTGTTACGTCATTTTTCTTATTATTTTCTTGGTACTTTTTTTTCTTATTGTCATTTTCTTCATCATTTGTACAAGTGACCGTATTCTAATAACAAATAACAAGTTACAATGATTGGTTTTTAAAGCACTAGCAAAGATTGTGTCGAAGACAAAAGAGATGTTTTATGTGAAATAGGTCCGTATAAGTTGTATAGAGTATATAGATAACGATAAATACTACGATATATAAAAAAATATACCGAAGGAATATTTATATCCAATTTCTTTTATTTTTTTGTTTAATCTTGCATAATAGATTATTTCCCATTTTGACTACCAAGGAAACTATAACAGCTACCACACTTATCACAACCTGCGTTCATACACTCACGGACATAGACTAGAATAAACCAAAACTTAAATGACGACTTAATTGTAATATCCGACCAATAATAATTCTTTATCATTATCATCGTATTGCCAAGTAAATCAAGATACTTTTACACCATCGTAAAGCTATCCTTAGCTATTGTCAAGATACTCTTAAATAGATACATTACTATAATCTTGCCAAGAACAATTTAGATTAGAAATATATAAATACTCCATCTTCCGGGCTACATCTTACAAAAATTAAACTGAGATAACTTATGACTGGTCTTTCCAAACCGCTGATTTTTAATAACTGAAAAAAAAAAACTTTTCATAGCAAAATTCTTCCTTCACAACTTTTTTTTTTGTCACCAGGATTTCCGAACGTACTAGGAATTCACATCAGATGGCCTTGGGGGTGTCGCCCCTCCAAGATGTTCCTCTCACGGGTGTGCATTACGAACTACATTTGGGAATCCGAGTAATACACATCAGATGGCCTTGGGGGTGTCGCCCCTCCAAGATGTTCCTCTCACGGGTGTGTTTTGCGTCAGCATTACCGATGTTACCGATGGCCTTGGGGGTGTCGCCCCTCCAAGATGTCCCTCTCATAGGTAGCATTTCTGCGCTTTTTTTTTTTTATGGTTTTTTCTTAGTTGCTTTCACTGAATTGAGGTGCTATATTTTTTTTTATCATGATAAGTATGAAAGCTTTTCATTTTAAGCACGTATAAATGACAGTGGAGGATTTGGTAGATTTCACTTTATATGTATATGTATAGATATCTCCCGTGTGTCAAAGAATTTGCTTATATGGTTACAACTACCAGCGGTTTCTTTTTTTCTCTTAAACATTTCCAATAATCCTTTGTTAACACAAACAAAACAGCTGTACTTTTTTTTCTTATCCATTAGTAGTAAATTACATATAGTTATATCACTTTTTTTTAATCAACCCTACTCTTCTAAATATGATATTTCTTATTTTTTTTTTGTATAATACATTTTATACCTCTTTTTTCCGTAAAGCTACTATATATAACAATGTCAATAATATAATCAATAATTCTCTCTCAGAGTGCTTTGCAATTATTATATGTGTTCTTTATCAAAAAAAAATTGCTGGGGATATATATTGTCAATAATAATAAACTACCTTTGACCCTCACCAAATCAGATGAGGTCAGCCTAATTATTTTCTTAGATGCTTACTTTGTAACAATGGGAAACTTGGTACTTTGTTATGTGGAGCAATTCTTGCAGTTTTGATATACATATCCGATGGTATAATAATGCAGAGAAATTTTTCTATCAAAATATGAGTATGTGCTGATGATGCTTTTGCTTTCCTTCAATATTACTAAGATTTACGGCGTTGTGTACATCATTTTGATACTTATGCTAAGGTAAGCCTCGTAAAAACTCAAGTCATACCTTTATCCGGTATGCCGCACACGAATGAAGAACCAATTTACTGACGGGTTTGCATTATGATATCGCATCCATATTTTTTTATCATTATTTGGAGAAAAGATTGGAAACATACCGTACCCGCTCGTTAAACCGGTACCCTCGATATTCACCGGTTTAGCGGATACCAGTTTAATGTTTGAGACTCAGTTATCAGTAATAGAACATGCTAGAAGATTGATCATAGTTAAACTAGTCTATGCAATGAAAAGTGTGTTCTTGTAATAAAAAAATGCCGTTTCTTGATTTTATTTTTATTATCAACATGGGCAAAAAAAGTGCATTGACAAATCGTAAAAAAGAAAGAGAACCAAAGATTACTCAACCTGAACTTGCCAAATGGAACAAAGACGTGTTCAAATTGGAAAAGATCCGTGTATCATTCAGAGCAATTTATTTGATAAGAAAAGTATAAATAATAATACACTCCAAATGGTTGAGTATTCGATGGATAGATGAAAATGCAAAAAAAAAAAAAAGACAAATCGATAAAAAGACAGTAATAAAAAAAAAGTACCATGTTTAAGCATAGTTTTTCAAACTAGCGTTGGAAAAAAAATCATCGAGAGATGATTGGCGTGAAAATGTTTGTGTCTTAAGTTTATCCCCGGAGACGTCGTAATGCTTTTTTATATAAAAGCAAAACATAAAGGATTACTTATACTTGTCATAAAAAATATCATTTCCCGTTTTGTGTAAATCCGCTTTTTCTGCATCAATTTTTTAGGAATTCCTGTGTTGCGAACGTGGGGGTTCACTGAAAAGGAGAACAAAAAACCTTGTTGGGATATAAGGAAAATGATGAAGGAACAGGGAGTTAGTAATTAAAAAAAGAAAAAAAAAATATAAACGAGAGATTGCAATATGAAGTGTGACCATATGAATTTAGATAAGAGGAGTACAGAAAAAAACCCCAGAGAGGAAAAAAGCGTGCTATAACCTTTTTTTAGTGAAATTATGAGAATAGCAGATGGTAGATGCATGTCTTAGGGTGACAGCAGGCAGGAAGTTTGATCCGGTAGGGGCAGATCGTATTTGTCAAGTTGTATTTATAGATAGTTTCGAATGGTCTTTTTGAGATTTTTTTTTTTGTGTTATCGGTATAAAGGTCTAGGGTACTTGCTGGATTATGAATGAATGATTACAAAGCTTGGTCTGATCCTACTAGATTGTATTTCAAGTGCTGGTTTTAATACCGATACGAGGGCATCATCCTGGAGGAGTTGTACTCGGTAGATGAATTTGGATTGTAATATGTCAGCCCTTTCTATTATGCTTGGTAGTTTGTTACGGATTCAAACCGCCAAGTTATAATACATCATGCGCTAAACTAATAATAATTCCAACGCCAAAATTGAAAAAAAACTCGCACCAAGTAAAAAACATCTTTCCGCCAATGTGATAGTCCCCCCAACGCAAAATTGAAAAAACTCAGCGTCAACTTGAAAAAGAACAAGCGCCAAATCATAGGAAAAATCCTGTATCCTTTATTATTATTTTTAGATTCTGTCATTGGTGAAACATACACAGATAAAAATAAAATTAGTCTATTGCCAAGAAACTACTATAACCAAACTTATCATCACGGTCTTGTTCAACTTTACCAAGAATGAAAATAATTATAACCATGCTAAATAATAATAATAATATTGTTCTATAAAATAGACCTTTTATAAATTTAGGTTGACCCAGCCCCCCATGATCCACTATTTTATATCCAGGATATTTTTTTTCCTGTTGATTGGCGGAGGTGGGCGGTTGTAATATGCTTAAGTGAGGAAGAATGCTCTTCCTCCAAACTATGTAAGACATCCATTGTTTCTTTCAAAGCAACCTATATATTCAAAAAAAAACATAAGCAATAAAAAGTAAATGTACATACACCCTAACGTGATATTGAAGTTCAAATATGGAATAATACTGCTCCGCTTCTTCTTGAAATCTTTAACAACATCGATTTTCTGTTCTTTGTTCATAACATACAGACCGAGAATAGGTGTTGCCATTGTCCAATGAAGAATGGCACGGTCTATGGAAATGAATGCGACGATGATGAAAAAGAAGAATCAGAAATGAGTCTTTTTATCCACTATAGTTTCGTTATTCAAGTCAAGTCATTCATAAATTTCACTTACTGTGTGTATGTATGAAGTGTAGTTTTAATTTTGCAAATGTTTCGGAAGCTTGCATATTTATATGAATCAGCAACGGTTCTTAACATCGCAAAAAGTCAACCAAACATTTCTTTTGGTAATGGTCAAAGCTGTACTTGACCTGGGTATACCACTAGTTCACCCCACTCCCCCCATATTGAAGACCTCGTCTTTGCTTTTTGAGGTTACTGTCATGATGAGTTCTTCGAAAATGCTGCCTTACACCGTGCAGTTTTACTTATGATAAAAATGCAGACATCGATCCGTCGATTCCCTTTTTTCAGATGCATCGTCATCTTTTATCAACTATAAAGAATTTCTTATTAATTTTATTTCGGCTATTACCTTCAGGTTGGATAATATAATCCGGGTACTGATTACACTGTACTCACCTATCTACTTGATGTCATTGAAGACATGTATATATGGTAAAACTGGATTTTTAATTTAGCAGCGATTGCTGCTATTTTTCCTTTTTTGTACGTATTTTCATCAAATGAAAAAGACATTTCAGATCATAGTAGTTTGAGTACTAAGCTCGTCTACACGACTCTTGCGATCGGCATGATACTTCAATCGACCATCCACTCATTCCTTGACTGCGTAACTGGATTGACATAGCACTCCAGTTCAATTTCTCCTGGATATAAAGTCACACCATGACCATGGTGGGTCAGGAATTTTGTTACAGTTTTTTCAAAGAGCGGGTCAATACACATATGTAAAACCCCAAGCATCCTTCGGATGATGACAAAGTTTTTCCTATGCACCTTAATATAATCCGGACCTATATTATTTTGTTTAGTCTACACAATTCCTATTTATTTTTATCTATTTTTTTTCAATTAAAAATAATTAATACTGAATGGGATGAACTTACATGATATATCCAAACTATTTCATTATCAAATAGTTTTTCTGCAGGTTGAATCGTCTCGTAAGGCAACCTAAGTTTTTCTATTGCTTTTTTAAAAACTCTATAATGTCCGACTATATACATATTAATATCATCCTCAGTTCTCGATAGCTAGAACCTACATTATATCTTACCGCATCTGCTGCTTCTGAAACGCCTGGGTGGAACGAGGAATCGACTACTTGTCATTGAACACCGGCATTTTTGTTAGTCGATTTTTCATACATGTCTCTTGCGAAAAGAGTACGTCGCCGTAAATTCTTTTCCACACCAAACAAATAATGGCGCTCAGGACTAAAAAATCGGACCAACGTCTTATTAGCTTTTAAAAAAGAAGGTCTTGTATTTGAATTACCTTAAGAGATGCAAGTTTGATAGTATCTTGTAAGCCCCCCCCCCAAAAAAAAAAGCTTTTTTTTTTCCAAGCCGATCCAAAGATCACATCATCGTCTTCGCTACATTCTTCGATATTATTACTTTCTACTTGATTATTTTCCTCCAACAGTATGTGTTCGTTAATGACGTGCATTTTTCCATCTCGTCTACTATTACTTCTCTAGCCCTTTCATGCGTTTTTAAACATATAGACAAAGTTAACAGAATATTATTATCTTTCGACGTAAATTGGTAAAAACGTTCTTTCGTTTTGACAGGTAAAAATAAATATTATACAACTTACTTTTGTTGGCATTGGGGGAGAGGATATCCACCTCCATGGTCCCCCTTCCCACTTATCAGCTGCCATGTCTTCTGTATCGCCGAACTCCCAATCCACTTTCATTGGGTCATTATTTTTATCACCTTTTCCACCAACACCACGAGAACCACGAGAACCACCACCGACACCGACACCTGAAAAAAAAAAACACCAGAACCACTGGAAGCAACACCAGCGCTAACACCACCAGAAGGAACAGTGGGAGCAGTGGAAGTAGTAGCGGCAATGTGCATGAGGAATGAAAGCAGCAAGGGAGACAAAGGAGAAAGAGACACCGATATGGCACGAGCGCAATGTCTCTTTGAGCAATCTCTTCATCCTTGACCTTCCGGACAATTTTTTTAAACCTGCTTGCATCAGACCGGAACAATATGGAGGTGTTGAAGAAAGAGGAAGAGAAGAAGAAGGATTTATATATAACCGATTGGGTTGTGCATTTTGGGGTCAAGAGTAATGTTGTGACGAGGAAGTTCGGGAACGAGTAATAGTTGACTTAGTAGAGCGAATCATATTTTGAAAAAAAAAACGCGTCAATAAAAAAAAAGTTATAGTTTTTGAGGGTATATAAAAAAAAAGCTAGAATACACAATAGAATGTTTTTTCTTTTGTATGTGAAAAAGACAGAACTTTACCTTCTTCTTTAAAACCACAATGCGGTTGCGTTGGGTGGAAAAATATCCATGTCCGCCGACCCACGTACAAGTCCTTCGCGTCACCCTATTTTCAATCAATGTCTTTATTGGGTCTTCATTGACCCCTTGTTCAGCTCCAGCACCATTACCATCACCAACAGACCTGCCAACACGAGGAGATCCATACCATCATCATCAGCAGCACGAACAGACCAGAAGTGACAGTACCATGAGTTGCAGCCGGAGCAGCAGAAACTGCAGAAACTACAGGACCAGAAGAGAGAGCTGTAGCAGCAGGAGTACGATTCGATGACGGTGGAGGAGTGAAATAAGTTGCCAAAGCAACTGTCATGCTAGAACAATGAGAGCGACAAAGAAAAGCAATGTCCTCTTCTTGAGATCTCTTCATCTTTCGCCTTACGAATTACTCTTTTTAATCCTGCCTGCTTGAGGCTGGAGCCACATGCCGGACGAGTCGGGGTGGAATGCCAGGCGGAATGAAACGAGCAATGGGGAGCAACCAAACGAATGTGAGAAACAACGTTGATGTGAGTAAAAAGTAGGTAGTGTACTAAAAGGTGTCGTAGAACGACTCATGCTTTGAAAAAGAAGGTGAAACAAAAGCGCGGGCCCACTATAAAAATAAATTTTATTTGCATTGTTGCATAACCTTTGGATCCCGCACAGCTATCATCCTCGCATATGTACACAGTTACGCACTAGAGTCATAGTGTTATGTATTCTTTATATAATAATGGCACATATATATATAAAATTTTATAAACAAGTGAATTCTCTTTATTCTTTTTTTCTAACAAAGAATTGGTCAGTTGTAACTAATTCAAAAACAACAATAAAGTTATAAAAAGTGGCACGGACCACTATGGTTTTTTTTTTTTTACCTGATACTCAATAATTATTATTTCCATTAGTACCTTGAAATGACGTTTGATCAAGTGACTTTAATTATATGTAATGGTCTCAAGTTAAAAAATAAGAATACTAGCAGCTGAAATAGAGTCTTTTAAATTGAAGAAATCAAAAACAATAATATAATATGGCTATTATGGACCAGATATCCGAAAAAAAAATATTATAATGAAATAAAAGCCAGATTTTCTATCGATCAAAGCTTACATAAAGTTTAACAAAGTAATGGAATTATATAAGAGATTTAAAGTATCTATTCTACTCATTAAGAGTATATCTCCTATAATAAAGTTTTCGTCTTTTGGAAGCATTACGAAATGTTCGATAATTATTTCATATATTGAAGGGTGTGGATTATGCTTGAATATACAACTATGATTGCTGTTGTTATCAATAATTTTGTACATCACAGCTGATTTAATATTCATTGATTTCCTGATTCACTTTGTTACAACAGATTCATTTTAATCCTAAAAGTATTATCTAACATCATTCGTATATAATGGTACTCTCTCGCTAAGATGTACTTATTGGCAATAACAATGGATAGATCTATCTTTAATGGTTATAAAATATCACACTGAATACACAAAGATTGATCTAACACAATAACAAAAGTTATTCAAATATCCAATTTTATGATTTATTTATATAGGTATACATCAAACTGAATATTATAAAAGTTTTCATAATATTTACGTATATATCCATTAGCACGAGTGTACAACGTTTTTCTGAAAGATACATACTCAATTTCTAAACTTTCTTTTCTTTTTTAGACGATTGGGGTTAACAGTCATCTCCACAAAAATAAAATAATGAACATGGCACGTTATTTTGGATATATACTCTTCGGTGTCAAACCAAAAACGGACTAAATATGCATTAATCCCTCCCCCCACTCAACAAAAACAACATTCCACTCCGCCCCAAATATGAATTAACTTAATTAAGAAAAGTTCTCTACTCAACAAAAAAAAAAAACGCGACTCCCATTCTTTTTTTCTTACCTTTTCTTAAAAAAAAAAGATGCCAATTGAAGAAAAGAATAAAGTAATTTATATTTCACATCCATCTGGATCAACTGCTGAAGTTGCACTTTATGGTATTATTATTATTTATTATGAAAAAAAAAGGGGGAATAGGAAAACCTTTCAAAAAGTTAAAAAATATATATATTTTTTTTATTGAACTATGTAGGTGCGACTGTAACGAGTTGGAAAGTAGCTGGTGTTGAACGTTTATTTGTTAGGTAAATTAATAGAATGAATGAATGAATGAAGAAAGAGCCATTGTATTTACGTTCATCATGGAATAAATAAATAAATAAAAAAAAAAGCAAGGAAGCTATTCGAGATGGTAGTAAAGCTATTCGTGGTGGTATTCCACTTGCCTTTCCTATTTTTGGAACGAAAGAAAATATTCAACTTCCTCAACATGGTAAATTATGCAATATATATATATATATATATATATAGATCTATCTATATTATATAAAAATTTTACTTACGTACTAAATATATATATAGGATTTGCTCGTAATAGCTATTGGGAATTTGCTGGAGTTATTAATGACAATAATGAAGAAGTTTCAGTTCGATTCAGTAAGTTTTTCAATTCAATTCATTTAAAAAAAATGATATGTGATTTACCAACAAAACTTTTATTGGAAATAGCATTAAAAGATACACAATTGGATTCAAAATTAAGAAATGGTTGGCCTTATTCATTTCGTTTAACTTATACTGTTACTCTGGGTGAAAAATCAATTGATACAGTACTTGGGTTAAAAAATGAAGATGAAGATACTTTTGAATTTAATACTTTATTACATACTTATTTCAATGCACCTGTAAGAAAATATATATACATCTTTGCTATACATATATATATATGCTCACATATTATTATTTCATTATAGAATATTGCTGATGTAACAGTGGATGGATTGAAATCTTTACATTTTATTGATAAAGTTGCTAATGGAATAACAGAATCAGAAACAAGAGATCAAGTAACAATCAATTCAGAAGTGGATCGTATTTATTGTAATGTTCCTAATCATCTTCAAGTTAACTTTGGAAAGGATTATTCTATTTCAATCGAAAAAACGGGTTTAAATGATACAGGTAACGGTTTTAATAATAATTATCATCATCATCATGTATCTATCCATTCTTATTCTTATTCTTATTAGTTGTATGGAATCCTTGGATTGATAAATCGAAAGCAATGGGTGATTTTAATGATGAAGAATATCATAATATGATTTGTGTTGAAGTTGGATCTGTTGCTGATTGGGTTAAATTAGGTGGAGGTGAATCTTGGACAGGTGGTCAAACTCTTCGTGTTCTTTAAATATGATAATAATAAAATGAGGATATCCCTCATTCTTTTGATATAAATGTTGTCATAATTTTATTGGCTCATTTCTTTTTAAACGATTGGGTTCATCCTTTAAAAAAAAAGGGGGGGGGAACTTCCAACTTTTTTATATAAATATAATGAAATGGGGAACTCATCTCATATTAAAAGTACGAATATGCAGTTTTTATTATATAGGCATCCCCCCCTTTCCCTCTCTCTCTTTCTTTTTTGATTATTAAACGCCTCCCCCCCCCTTTCTTTTTCTTTTTCTTTTCTTTAAATCTCTTTCTTTAACTAAAAAAAAAAAAAAAGATGTCCAATATTAAAGATCAAGTAGAAACATTTAGTTCAAAAGCGGAAGATATTGTTGACAAGATTGGTCAACCTTTAAAACCTTACATTCCTGTTTTTGGACGATTTTTAATTGTAGCTACTTTTTTGGAAGATGCTTTGAGAATTACCACTCAATGGTCTGATCAAATCTCATATATGGAAGATTATCGTCATTTTCCAAAAGGTCTTAGTCACCTTTTCCTTGGTTTGAATGTTTTGGTAAGTTTTCATATAGAAAAAAAAAAGTTGGTGTAATGGTTACACTGAGACAATTCAAAAGTGTGTATATGGCATGAATTTTTTTAATATAAAATAAAATTAAAACATAATATATAGGTCATGTTGGTAGGATCAGGATGTGTCATTGGAAAAAAATATCAAGACTATGCAGTCTATGGATTATTAGGTGTTGTAGTTGCTCAAGCATTAGGTTATGGATTAATTTTTGATCTCTCATTTTTCTTACGTAACTTATCTGTTATTGGTGGTCTTGTCATGGTGTTATCCGATTCGGTGGCAAAACAACGTCGTATGTTTGCTGCTTTACCTCAACTTTCAGAAAGCAATCGTCGTACTTATTTACAATTAGCTGGACGGATTCTTTTAATCTTTTTATTCATTGGTTCGGCTTTTCACGGTGAATGGTCTCTTATTCGTATTGTTACTTCTTTATTGGGTTTAACTGCTTGTATTATGGTGGCTGTTGGTTTCAAGGCAAAATGGTCGGCCATGTTTTTAGTATTGTTCTTATCTGTATTTAATGTTATTATTAATAACTTTTGGTCCGTATCACATAATCATTTCAAGCGTGATTTTCTCAAGTATGATTTCTTTCAAACATTATCCATTGTAGGTGGATTCTTATTATTGGTGAATATGGGTCCTGGTGGTTATTCAATTGATGAAAAGAAAAAGGAATTTTAAAAAAGAAAAGGATGATCCAATTACTATATAAAAACGTACTTTCTTCTTTTTTTTTCTTCTTCTTTAATATATATATATAATCATACATGTTGTTGTTATTTTCTTTTTCGTATATGTATAAAATGAGGGATCCTCATTAAAGTTGTCAAAATGGAAAAAAAAGTTATATTATATTATATATATATATATATATATATATATATATATATCTCAATAAATTAATATATTAAATTGAACCAGTAATTCTGTGTACGTAAATGTATCTTAATATGTAGATCTTTAATAATAATGTAATTAAGAATGATGAAGGAGTATATAATAATTAACCCTGATAATAGTAAACCCTTTAAATTTTTGGTGGTGGTGGGTGGGTTTTATCCGCCGTAACATAACACACTACTTGGTTTTCTTTCATGATTCATTCTTGAATGTATTTTCTCTTAATTATAATCTAATAAACTATGCGTAAGATACGTACCCTGTTCTTATCAAGTTTTCACTATTTCAGAACTTAGTATAAGACATCAATATGGAAGAATATATATATACCAAAAAAAAAAAGAAAGATTACGTAATAAATACTATATAAACTCTCTCTTTGTTATTATTACATATGTGAGGAAGAGGAGATTTTCAATATATATATATATATATACAGATGGTTGTTGTTAAGGGGGGGGGATTCTTTCTTTTTAAAATTCTTTAAAATAACGTCCATAAGGATCAGCATGAGGTAAACCATAAGGCATTTTTTCTTCAGGATACTGATCAAAATTACTTGCATCACCATCTCCTACAAGAGATGGAATATAAGGTGCAGGTATTTGTCTTTGTACTAATTTTTCAAAATCAATTTCTGCAAACCCTATTAAATATATATATATATATATAATGAGTTTAGATACATATATATTCAATAATTAAAAGACTTACATGGATGATTCATGACATCTCTATAACCATTTTTAAGATTTCCATAACGTCGAGTAAGATCTGAAGTTAATAAATGTTTAAGTAAATCTTGTGCTTCCTTACTAAAATGAGATGGAAACTTAAGTTCTGAAGTAAGAATTTTTTCATATAATTTGAATTGACTTTCATCATAAAACGGTGGATACCTAAATATTTATTCAATGTTAGTAAATTATTCTCATTATCATCATGTACGTACAACGAAAAAAAGAAATGAGAGAGGCATAAATTATTTTACGTACCCTGCAAGCATTTCATAAATTAAAATACCCAATGACCAATAATCTACAGCTTTACCATATCCTTTGGATTGAATGACTTCTGGAGCTAATAATATATATTACCATTGTTTTTTTTAATAATGAAAACATATATAATTCATTTCATCAAGATCTTTACCAAGATAATCAGGAGTACCACATAAAGTCCATGTGACATCGGGTACACGTTTAGCAAAACCAAAATCAGTGATACGAATATTTCCAGAAGCATCAATTAAAATATTTTCAGGTTTCAGATCGCGATAACAAATGTCGTGTCCATGAAGATATCTATTTTCATGCGCATGAATTTTTTTTTTCACTTTGTTTAAAACACACACACACATCATCATCCTGTTTTTTTTTCAACTTACATAATAGCCAATAATACTTCTGCTGCATAAAATTTAGCTGTTGATTCTGAGAAACGCTAAGATATATATATATAATAGAACAAGTAAGAATAAGAACAAGAGAGAGAGAGAGAGAAAGAGAAATACCTTTGATTTTCGAAGATATGAAAATAATTCACCACCGGGTACATAATCCATGACCATATATAAATTAACATCATCTTGAAAAGTTCCCCATAAATTAACAATAAAAGGATGAGAAACATGTGATAACACATCCCTTTCATTTTTGGTGTGAGCTACTTGTTTTAATCGTACAACGTCCATTTTTTTTAATACTTTCATTGCATAATAACGTCCATTATGTTTCGATTGAATTAAATGAACACGTCCAAAAGATCCAGTACCCAATGTACGTAATAATCTAAAATCAGTTAATTGTAATTTATCATGTTCTTTTTCTTGTTCTTCTTTTCGTTCTTCTTTTGGTTGTTGTTGTTGATCGGTTGTATGATAAAGAGGTGCTTCTTTTTTTAATTCTTCTGTTCGTTGATCATTTTCTTTTATAAAATTGCCAATAGATTCATTTGAAAAGACAGGAGCATGTGTTGATGGAACATCTGAATTATCTACAGAATATTCTTCTTCTTGTTGTTTATTTTGTTGAATCTCCATATAAGCAGATGAATAATGAGGTGAATCAGGTGGAGAGGAAGGATATACTTCTTCAGGTGCTAATTGTTCCACTAATATATATATATATATATAATAAATATGTATTAACTATGTATACTCTTTCTTTCTTAAGCTCTTTTCTTCTTCAAGGAAAAAGAAATATTTACAAAATGCAGGTGGTGCTGGTACAACACTATCTGTGCGAAGTGAATAAGATGATGAAGAAGGTGGTGCTAACAAAATATATAATATATGTATACTATTTCAGTTTAAAAAACTTTTTTTTGACCTGAACTTTTTTTAATAATAATAATAATAATAATAATTTTTTTTACAATGTGATTCATGATGATGATCATTCATAGGTTTTTCGGCTGATGCACGAGGTGTAGGTGGCATATCGGGTGAATTATTATCATCTTGTTGTTGTTGTTGTTGTTGTTGTTGACGAGTCGTTGTCTCTTTATTATTAAGATGAGGAGATAATGGCTTTTTTGCCTTATCAATGATTTTGCTGATCATTTAATATTAAGAAATAAAAATAAAAAAGACAGAGAGAGGGGTTTTATTAAAAAAAAAAAAGGAAAAAAAAAAAGTTGTATACAGGAAAGAAGAAAAAGAAAAAGAAAAAAAAAATCCCGTTTTGGTTTCATCGTTCCATTTTTTTATGCAAACGATATTTGTTGCCTTGTTTCACTTGAATTGAGTTTGAAATGTTTCATTGTACGAGTTTTTGATCATGCAATAAAAATAATAATAATAAACCAAGGCAATTGTTGTCAAATGCTGGGCTTAAAATCATTTCATCTGTCTATAATAAATTGGATATCATCTTTTATCTAAACGTATCCCATAGAACTCTGAACAAACGAGCTAAATTATTTACTGAAAACGAATGGAGGAACATTAGATAACATCATTACATATTCAATTAAATGTCATTAATGTGGATTTAAATCTCTTCCACCAGTAAGACTTTTCTGAATTGAAGACTTCTCTGAATACTTGAGCTTTTATGGCATTCATTGCAGCGCCTATATGTAATCTTGAAGTTAGATACGTACTTTATGGGTTGTCATGATTTCATATGAACTATACAGGTATGGGGAGCTATTGAGCAAACACAACGATCTAGTTGAGAGAATATTGTTCATGAAAAATGAAACTTAATAAAACTATTAAAGATGTTAAAATAGTGTATAGATAAAAAGGATATGGCATCAGACTGTTATTCATCTTTGTATTAACCGTGGGTTCGAAAATCAGAGATTATTTATTACAATTTTCGTATCTTTATTTTTTGGTTGTTTAAAATGATGATACCCGAAACATTTTCGCCATTGTGTATTTAATAGATGCACATCATGTCTTTTTTAAATGGTATAAAATGATCTCAAAAATCTGATTTAAATAATAACTCTTATAATTGAATTGTATATAAATATTGATGTAAATTTGCAGTCTAAAAAATAAATGGTCTCCTTATATTTTTAACGCTTCAGAAGCATCTACGTATTAAGAGATACTTACTTGCAACTTTGTTTTGTAAAAAAAAAACATTGATTGAAGAAAAATAAAAAAAGAGGAGGGGAGTTCATATGAGAATGGGATCGAAGAAGCCATTATCATAAAATGTACTTTACGTTAAAATGGTCTTCTTTAAATTCTTTTTTTTGGTCGTTTATAAATCTATATATTTTTGTCTAAAGAACAAACCCAGGCGCTCTCCCTTATGCTAATCAGGCTATGTAAGCCTGAGGGTTATTGAGTCTTTTTGATATACGGAGCAGACTTCCTCTTGTTAAATTTCGTTTTCAAATACGTAATGAATACATTGTTTTTGATCGACGTGAGTAAACCTTGTTAATTATAAGAAAACTGCGGGTTAATGAGAGTTTGGAAAAAGAGCAAAAAAAACAATCAGGGTAAAAATAATACATAAGTGAAGCTGTAATTGCCAATCCATATTCCAGTACGGGTCGAATTCATGCGGCTCTAATAAGCTCCAAGCGCTGACTAAGAATGAGTTCCATATTAATGTATAATTATATATTTCCTATCGTTTGAGTAATATATTAGCTAGGAGACGTGAATAGAATGATCTAAATTATAAAGCCATAATCTTCTTTTTGTGCCAAGGGATAAATGGACTATTACTCTTGAAGGACTAGTGGCTATGAGCAGTAACTATCATTTGAAACTTGTTTGTTTTTATTTTGATCTTGTTGGGTAGTAAAAGCTGCTTGAAACAGTAGCAGAAGCTAAAAGAGCTATGATGATGACGGTCAATGAAAGGAAACAGAGTTCGTTAGAAGAGTTTCTATCGTTGTTTTATATTGCCTCACTAATCAATTTACGACACACGTTTCAATTTTGTTTCTTTAATAATGTTTTTTTCGTGATGCTATCTTTTAATTTGTTACATAAACATTTTGATAAAGTCTTAAAATTCTTGGATAAGTTCTAGTTGCTCTTGTATTTCTTTATCAATCTTGCGGAATAATATTTGTGGATGTGAATACGTAGAAAGAATGTAGATACGTATCAAAAATAAATTACAATTGGTTTTATATCTCATTATCAGTCCTTGCTGTCTTTAGAGTAGCAATACATTCTCAAGCTATAGTCTTTTTTATTTCTTATTATCGGACCATTCTTGTGTTTGAAAGGAGAACTTTATATTTTTTATCCTATTTCTTTTATGTCCTTTACTACGTATACAAGAAATACGTAAGAAAAGTTATCAATACGACATAGCACCCCTTTAGTGTTTTTTTCCTCATTAATTTACTGGGGAAATTGAAGAAAGTACAAGAAACTACTGTGTTCATACTTGTAACTTTTAAGTATTAAATATAGCTTTACGCCTAGTACTCCTAATCACGATCTCCCGTTATATACCTCCAATATATTTAATCCGTCTAGCAGTTTGTCAATAACTTCTTTGTTCAACTGCTCTGAGATAAATGCGAGTACGTAGTAAAATAGAAAGATAGAACTAGCTGAGAATCTGTTTATTCCTAAATTATGTAACTATCTTATTTTATCCGATCATGGCTTAACTATGTTTTATACGCATGAATGAGAGGACCTATTATGTTTGTTCTATTATAAATATGAATTCTAGATTATTCTCTGAAAGCGTTTATGACATTTGTTACTAATTGCATTCTTTCTTTGTTGTTCCTTTTTTACCCGGATAATAATAAGAACGAATCAGAATATATAATATGATAATGGATTTGGATTCATCGGGAGGAATATTAGTCAGTAATGAAAAAATGTACAAAGTTAAAACAATCGTTACACATATTAAAAAGGCTGCAACTTTTTTTTTGGCATGCCAAGATCATAATTACGTAGGATGTTTTACTTTGAAAGTCACTTGAAAATGAGCCATCCAATTTTGTTTTAAACGAATAATATAAGCTACTAGATAATAAAAATGAATATGCTTCAAATGAAACGTAATAATATTTGTTATACGTATTAATCTTTTTTTTTTCGCTTACCACGCAATTATCCTAAAACGTCAAACAGTGAAGGCTTAATCAAAGTTTGACAACCTTAGGGCTTAAATTTGTTACTATGTAATGTATCCCATTTTTTGTAGACTCGTATCATACAAAGAAAAAAGTGACCAATTTAAAAAACTTCTGTTATTGTGTCACTAGATCAAAAACTTGAAAGAAGTTGTTCAAAAAAAATATATAAACAAGCAACTTTCACAACAAAATATTTATTTCTTCACTTGTTTACAGTCTTTATATTCATCTTTTGTCTCAAAAGAACGAAAGCTATACTTTTTCAACCCAATTCAAAAAATAATAATGTTTCCATTCATACGATCCAACAAGAAAATTAAGAGTGAGATTAACTCCTCATCAAAGAAAGTAACTAAGCGTGAACAAAATAAAAATAGACCTATCGCGTCTTCTAAATTTCTCAAAGATCCAGTGAGAAATAGTAATGTTCCTGATATTCTGGGTCAATCTATTGATCCAATGGGTGGTCGAGCAACTTATACTCAAGGCATTAATCCAACTAATACAGGTGCTTAATAATAATAACCAAACTTATACACCCTCATTATACCCCTAGCTATACTCCCAAGAAAAAAAAAGTAATTTTCCTTTTTAGTCATTATTTCATTCTTATTGTTATATACCATTTTCCTCATGATAAAAAGCATATCACTATCATTATAAAAAGATTATCATTTATCATTACTTGTATTTTTATTAACTATTATACTATTATCATTACTATCATATTCCCATCAATATTAGTATCATGTATTGTCTATTATATTATATCTCAATAAAAGCATATTCATCTTTTTTTTTTCATCTTTCAAACGAGATAATAATTGTCCATCTTTAAACAAATTGCCTTTTTAAAGTAATTTATTGCCATATTTGAATTAATATGTTAATTATGAAGAATGATCATGTAAAGAATCTCCTTTTTAATCATTATTGCTATGTGAAACCAAGATTGGATATTAGATATGTGATTTTTCATTCATGAGATTCTTTAATAACTATAAAATATTAAACTAGTTATCTGGATATAATTACGCAGTCAGCAAAATATACGTGAAAAATAAGAGTAAACTATTTTTGTTAAATATTAGAATGGTAAGTTACATACTATTATTACTCTATGAATTATAATATCGTCATTGACCATAGAATAAAATGTAAGATTAGTTGTGGATCATAAGACCTTCAAAAAAAATATCTTGAGAACAATAAAAAAATGATTTACTAACACTCACCAGCGGCAAGTATATAGTTTTTTGCCTGAGACTTGTTGAAACATTTAGAAGTTTTAATAAAAAAACTGGAAATATTTAAATTCTACCACGAATTCACACAATGGAGATCTGTAATATTTTTATCTTTGGTTCGAACAAATGGCATTTCGTGAAAAGAAAAGAAAATGGAGGTCAAAAAAAAGAAATTCAAACGCGTGTTTTTATAATGTCACGCGCATTATTATACCAGCAAAAAATTAAAATTAAAAAAGAATTCAACTCATCGTCATACGCAAAAAAAAAATTATTATTCATTTATTTATTATATTGTGTTAACTAAGTAACTAGCTGATACTCCGATCATCCTAACGCACTTCAGCCCAGGCAATTAGATTGCTAACAGTATTTTACATTAAAATGTCCATAGGAT
Organism: Circinella umbellata; assembly: GCA_025093555.1. Classification (NCBI taxonomy): domain Eukaryota; kingdom Fungi; phylum Mucoromycota; class Mucoromycetes; order Mucorales; family Lichtheimiaceae; genus Circinella; species Circinella umbellata. The sequence goes on from JAIWNF010000066.1 coordinate 113,901, forward strand.
CGTACACTCAACATACTTTCCAAATTAAGGAGGTGACCAAATCAAATAAAATAACCGAAGCTATTTTACTCAATCTGGCCCATTCCTTAACCAGAGAGCACTTCATGAGTGTAGTTCACCCTGAACTTTTAAAGGTAAAAAGCTGATTGCAACTAATTGCCTGGGCATGAAGCCGGGCCGAAGCAAGGAAAAGAAAAAAAAAAAGAGGGAAAAAAAGGGAAAAAATGAGCGTCTTTTATAACTTTTTTTTGGGTGCCATAATTTTTGGGTACTTCTCCATTTTTAGTAATAGAAGTAACCCAAGATTTTAGTGCACCCCTTTTTTTTACGTGACCGCTTTAAATTTTTTTATTTTTCAAGCTTTTCATTGGCTCAGTTAATTTCAAGTACAGTGCAGAGCGATAGGATTACTAAGTATAGTATAAGCTTGTGTGAATAAAAATGGAAGGGAGTGATGATTTAAAAGTAAAGGAGCACGGTTGCCATGGTAATGAAGAAAGTAACAAGCTGTTTCTTTGCATTATGAGCACACACTGTTTCACACCCAACTCCGAAAAAAAGCACAGACCTCCTCCATTCCATTGTTTTTTTTTTTTTTTTTACTTTGGCAAGGGCACAGAAAAAACAAAGTTTTTGATTATTATAAGTTTATATAGTTTAATTAAAAATATTTTTGACCTGATTCATAATTCGTTCAAGATCTCTCGACTCATTATTGTCTTGTTGGACATTCGCAATGGTGCTATCAAGGGGAAAAAAAAAGCAATTGTCGGATCGCACACAAGTTTTTTTTTTTTGTGCCACTCAGAATGTAACCATAATTTTTAACTGACGCTGGATATGACAAATAAAACATCCATTCGCGTGAGCATAGTAAAAAAAAACTACACATTGAAAGCTAAAACTGAGATTCTTTTATGGTGTGTCGATTCGCTGTGATGAAGAATAATTAATTGTTATAGACTCTCATTTTGTGCAGTTGAATGATAAATATAAAGTAATTTTTTTTTGTAGATACGTACGTACGTCATAGTTTTTATCAAAAATGGGTTCAATCTACAGAATAGAAGAGCAACGTTATAATTTTATACGTGACAAAAACAATAATCATAATGTTATAAAAACATACTGGTACATTAACGAATTTATTCGGATGAACAGAATGTTGTCATGATGAGTTAAGGGTATAGAAATCAAAAAAATCCGTATGAGTTTATATATAGGTTGAAAAAAATGAATATAATGACATAAGTTATTAATGGTGCTAAGATGTTCTGGTGATGTGTAGTAAAAAAAGGGAAGACGTTGGTATAGTATAAGATCGGTACAGCTATTGGACTAACTTGTTGAATCAAACTCATCTCTAGATCTCTCGATGGTACCTTTTTATTTGACGACGTGAGTAGTGTTTATCTGGGTTTATCATTGGATTATACGGGTTTGACAATGTCACAAGGAAAAGCAGCTAGGCGCCAATTCAGTACACAATAAATTCTCTTGCCGTATTATTAGAAAAAACATAAGCTATCATTAACAAAGTTGTAAAGGTAGAAAATCTCTATTTTGGTATTGAAAGAAAAAAATAATTAAATACGGTCGATTCATTTATCAATGTTGATAATTACAATAAATGTAGCAGTATTATTGTAAAAGAACTGAGTGACGATAAAGATGAAAAGAACAGCCATATTCAAGAGGCACATATATTAACGAACATGAACATAACCTGAATAAATGCATTCCAATTTACAAAATTTGTGTATGTGTGCTTATATATATATTAATAAACATCAATTTTCTTCTCAAATTTTTTTCTCCAAAATTAATGTTTCATCACGTACGTATGTACATATAGTGAAAATTAGCAAGGCATAGATATTTACGTATACAAATGTATTTCATAATAGTAATAACAGTATTACTAATGAAAAAAGCAGTTCGCGTAAAGCTATAGAGCAGACTGAAATCTCTATTATTGTATGTTTAACATATAACCTAAATTAGTAAAATAGGTATTTAGCGTGGACTTTTCACACCTTTTCATATAATACCATTATTTGGATAAATTTACGTGAGATCAATGTCCTCCTTCTTAATTTATGTATACGTAGTTACTAATTATACACATAAGATAATATGTTATGAAAATGTTATCTGTAAGGATATATTTAACTAAACGAGATCTGTTAACCATGTTTTCTAATTGCTTACGTATTGATAAAAAAAAAATAGCACTATGCATCTATAATGTTAATAGTATAGATGCGTACATTCAGAATAAAAAATGTAGAGTTACATAGTTTTTTTTTTTACCCAGTATCGGGTACAGTAAATTTCGTTACGTACTATAGGTAAATCGTATGCAAGGTTTAATAGCTACTTGGTAAACAATACGTATATCAAAGAAAAAAATAGCTGGCTGCACTGCATTAAATATTGAATCAAGCTTAGAAAGTATTGTAAATTATGTACCACGTTTGTTTCAATTAAAAATAAATGAAAGAATTCCGTGGGATGGCCTTCCATCTTCCCAACAAAAATCAGCCGAGAACCCTATCGTCTTCTTTTTCCTCTTCAAACTCCCGGCAACATTGTCCCGACTGAAGACTTTCAAAGATTGCTGCTGTAAGCTCTAATTACGATGTTCGTTTCTACGCATCCTATTTCAGATGCCTTGAAAAGTAATATCCATAAAATGTTCCCATAATTCCATACGTATCCCCATCTGATATATATTCATTTACTATATTTTGAATGTGTCTCATATCCTTGGAGATGAAGATAAAAAACGAAACCAAACTAGTATCCCCAACATGTATATAAATATAAATCGTGTTCGTCCCAAATAACAATGTTATAATAAATTCATAGTAGTAGAAAGGATAAAAAAAAATTCAAGATTGTGAAAACCGAAACTGACACCCAAGGTCATCCACTTGGTGCTACTGGTTTGGCTCAATGTACAGGTAAAGAAGTGAAAAATTTCAATATTTTTGGAGAATGAGGTTATTTTTTGTATCCATTCCCACTAATCTAAATAATAAATATAGAACTTACATGGCAACTCAGAGGATGGACTGGTGATCGTCTAATTCCTAATGTCAAATATGCTCTTCAGCATAATGTAGGTCTTGGTGGTGCCATCGTTATTCGTATTTATAAGAGACCAGATGGCAATACTACTCAACCTCATCTTGGATATAATCCTGTATGTATACATAAATATATTATATGGACGTCTTCCTTTCAATCTTTAACTATTATTATTAGAAAACGTGGTACTAAACGTAAAATAATGAATCATTAATTAAGTATATATATAGGCTACTGACGCACGTTCTATTACTCAAGAAGATTATAACAAGGCTTGCTCCAAAACCAAGAGAGCTAAATTTTTGAAAGCTAAACTTTAAATAACCCCCAATATATCTTTATTTTCCTCATTACTCATATTTATATAAGTATATCTAATAATTCCCGTCCTTCTTCCGCACATCCATGTTCTATTATGAGAACAAAAGTTCAGTAATACGTATACTTAATTTGTTTTTACAATTAATAAAATAAAACAAGAAGATGTGTGATTCAGTTTAATTTATAATAAATAACTCTTTTTTATTTATTACTGACCGACTTGTTATAATGGCACGAACTGTCATCACATTTATCATGATATGAATACTGAAAATTGTGGCAATCATTATTTTTTCACCACCTTTTTCTTTTCACAAGGACTATAGTGTACACAGAAATATTGAATATTTAGTGGCCGTAATTATTTCTTTCAGGTAAAATGAATTTGCAAAAATAATCCTGATGTACAGTACTAAGTTTCCTACGTATCAAAGATACACTTGTTTATAAAATAAATGTCTAACTTATTATGCTACTTGTATTAAACAAGTCAACTCTCCCCTTTGTTAGGAAACACAATTTACTTTTCATACGTAATTAACAAAAGATATTTTGATATAGGACATGGGGGTACGTAATTGTTATCATACAGTCGCTGTTATGCTTTTAATTTAACGACTTGTTTAACACTTCGGTAATTGTTACAGTGTTGTTGATGTTAAAAATTTCCTCATTCTTCAATACGTACGTACGTACGTACGTACGTAAAAAAAAACGTTACTCTTATACGCTTTTTCCTATTGTTATCTTATTCTTTAAAATGGGCAACGCTACTATTGTTACCAATATCATAGCTTTAAATTTGCTTTGCTCGTGGCTCAATTTCGTTTAAACAGCAACGTTTAACGCCTGTATATACAATTAACCTCATTAGTTCAAAAAAAAAAGGACCTGAGCTGAAATCGAGTGAATTTTGACAAAATATATTTTATCAAGTATACATTTATAATAATATTGAATTACATATTCAATTTCAAATATGGGTTGAATAAAATATAAGAACTTAATTCATTGAATGAAGGAGGCATAATAGACCACTTTCTGACATTAAAAATCAACAACCCAAACCAAATAAACAGGTGATCCATGGAGTTCGTCATAAAAAAAATATAATTCACATAAAAAAAAACTGAAGTCAGCGCACAGCATAAATTTTTTTCATGTTAACCAGAAACAAAAGAAACAAGTACTTACTTCACCCCAGTTATTTAATACATGAATGCCAGCACATCTTTACTGGCAGTTTTAGTTTTCTTTTATAGCTATTATTCTTCTTCACTCGCAATTTCTTCTCGAACAAGTTCTTCTTCTTGCATTTGTGCATTAATATGTTGGTTTTGATTATCAGGACGTCGAAGGTATAATGGTCTTGAGTTAGGATCACCATTGCTATTGATATAAGCTGTAAATACTCGTCCAATATTATTTGCAGCGTTAAGATCCCTATCTATTACACGACCTAATACATTTTCACCATTCTCGTCAATTCCTCGTTCACAATGTCGACACCATCGATATGGATATACATTACGCCTATAACCAGCTATATATACAATATTATTATTACGTATTATTTTAAAAAGAGAAGAGAAAGTATGATCATTTAGTTTTTAAAATATTCAATAGTAGCGTGATATTTTTTCTTTTCAAAAATCATCAAGTTGGAAACGATACAAACCAGCACGCACGCGATCAGGACATTGTGATGTACGTGTTAATGGATTATTTTCTTCATCACAGCACCAAAGTATCTTTCTTCCCTTTCTGTTATTTCCAGTAGTTCTTCTTATTTTTTGTTTTCTATATTTTAAGAAGAAATAGAGTTAGTTTCTCACTTGAATAAAAAGAAAAACAATTAATATGATTTATCTTACCGATGATTTGTACATATCCACATATCTCTATCTGGATCACCCCGACTTTGATGAACTAAAGATACTGTACGATTATGACATACAGAACACATTATACTTGTGTAAGACTCGTTAGTTAATATAACTAAAGTCCGACGTGCCAACACTGCACGAAATGTCTATATAATAATAAAGAAAAAGAGGTTGAAAAATGATTAAAATCCTGAATTTGTATGATATGATGCTTTAATGTATATAAATGGTCACATACTTCCACTGGAGTAGGTTCATAACCCCTCATACTTGGTCTAAGCCTACCGTCACCATAAGCAACAATGGTTGGCAAGGGTGGCACATATCCAGGTTGTCGTCGTCGTTCTCGACGAACTGCTCGTCGATGATTTTTACGTTCTTTTTTTGAATGTCTGAAAAAGGTAGGGAGTTGAGGCGGAAGTTGTGGCTGTAAATAACACAAAAAAAATTAGCAATTTCATACCAATGAATTTAATAATACAAGTGGATATACATACATCGTTTTGTTCATCCACACCAATTAGCAAGTTGGCTAACATTTCCAAGGCACTACGATGTGCTCCAAAATATCGCATACGCATTTCACGATGGCGGTAATGAAAATTAAAGTTTTCATATATTCTATAGTAAAGAATGTTAGCTATTATGAAGTGTTGCGTGCAATATAGACTTTTTTTTTAAAAAAAGAAAAAAAAAACTACTCACTCTGTATGAAATTCACCTATCATACGAATGTATTGAATGAAATTTCCAGTTGTAGTCACTGTTGCTGGAACAAATCCCATCATATGGTAAAGCAGATGTAAGTCGGTAGCTTCTCGACCACGTAATGCTTCTTCAGCGACGTATTGACGTCGGTTTTCAAGCTCTCTGTATTGAGACCACTTGAACAAAGATTGGACTCTATTATTTAGGTAAATAGTTATAATATAATTAATGTATGCCAATTATAATAAATTATTATCTTAGTTAATATTACTACATATTAAAAGAAAAAAAAAACATACTGATATTGTCCGTTATGTAATTTTATTGTGTGCTGTTCACGTTGTTGATCTGTTTCCAGCGCATCCAGTGTATCCACAGCAGTGACCAAAGAACGAATGCCTATTTGTTTTATTAATATAGATAATTTTTTAAATAACAGTAAGTACACATTTGCTCTTTGGTAAAGCACAGTTATAGCAATGTAACAATAAGTACGTTTATTACTGTACCTGGATCAATATATACTAAGCGAGAGTCAGCGGCGCGTTGTTGAGTTAATCCCTGAGGATTTTTAGAGAGATGATACATCCCACGTCGCCATGCTGTCAAGTCTTGATTACGAGGATATCGTACAACTTCTCTAGAGGACTGTGGCAATCGCTCTAAAATCATATACGATTAAAGTTAAAAAAAAAAATAATGGGATATAAACATTTTGGTACAACATCAAAATAAAGTTGTAATAAGCAGTATATTTACCACCACGGATAGTTGCGATTGGTCTTCTGAACGTCAGTGACACCCCAACACCATCAGTTTCAATATAATTGTTGAACAAATACCGTTCACGATGTTGAGATGGAAACATACCGGCTTCTATAAATTAAAAGGACACTCGTGCTATTCATCAGTTTTTGCTACGCCTTGAAGAAAATCATTGAAAAAGATCTTATTTCAAATAAAGAATACTTGCCGTCAGTTTCCCAATATGTACAGCGGCGAGGTATAACGTGATTCAAATTAAATATATCCTCCCATATTTGTTCCATTTGAACAGAAGAAAGTGCTCGAAAGGCAGCAATTGTGATTAGTCGATGTTGTCGTCTTCCTCTTGGTGGGTTAGGTGACTAATAGCATGTATCCAACGTTTATATTAGAAGATACTCTGTTTAAAATATACATTGAATATTAATAATACAATAGAAAATGCTTACCATGATATGAGGAGGCATGTGGGCGTTAGGGTACTGAATTGAATAAATTTTTAAGATATGATATAGTGACCGTTGATCGATTGGCATGTAAGCCACTTGATGCTTTGCAACAGGAAGTACAGTCCACCGTCTTACACCATTTTCTTCTATTTGGTTCAGTAAATATACTAAATAAGTAGGCAATCGTTGATAAATGTTTACTTGTTGCACGCTACTTGGCCTTTCAATGATACTTTGGGCATTTTCATCAGCAAACGCTGTTTGAAAAGCTTGATGATGTTCTCTGCGTGATGTAAAGCAAAAGAAAAGAAAATAAGTTCGTTAAATACATAGAATAGTATTATACAGTAAAAAGTATCAGGTACTGTAATAAAAAAAAAGTGACACTTACGCGTAATAATTATTTACTCTGTTTCGGATGGCAGCGGGAAACATAGAAATAATATTGTTCGGGAGATGATCAGATCGGTCCACGAGTTGCTTGTAAATTTTATTTGCTGTTAGATTAAAAAAAAAAGAAAGATAATAAGAAGTTATTATTTATTAATTTCAGCAATGTTAACAGTAAACATAAATTATAATAGCAAAGCATGATTTAATACGTTACCCAAAGTATTAGGTGATTGTCGTAAGTTTATATTAAGCTCGGTAACCAATCCATTAATGTAAGATAACCATACTCTTTTCAAAAAGTCAGGAATATTCATAAGCAAGTGATTACGGGCATCTATTATAAATGGTAATAAATGACAAAAATTAGACTCTTGTATAGGTAACAAAATAAAATATAGAATATCAAGGGACGACGATAAAATTCAACAATACATACTTGTCATCGCTTTTCTGGCAAAATTTCTTCTAACTTCGGCACGTAAACCAGGATCCCATGCAGGTACTGCGTAATAAGCTAATAGTATTTAATTAGAGCCTATTACAGTACATAATCATGCACTATTTGGTAATTCATAAAAACAAACGTAAAGCTTACCTTGACCATTATTTTGTACACGAGCAGGATTAAAGTGATTTGTAAATGTATTATCAAGTTCAGGGTAAGGTGTTGGCTAAACAATATATGTATATATGTATATGGTTAATAAGTTATTCATGTTAGGCATGTGGACAGTCAATACATAACTCTATAAACAAAACTTACTCGAGCAAGAGCTTCACCAGGTGGTGTCGTCACCAAATGAAAGGCATTTTCCCAAAAGTTTTGATCTGTTAATGCAGGACGAGTGACATTGGCAGGATCTTCAACAGATCGTAACACATGTAACGTTACAAGGTTCATTGCATCCCGTCGAAGAATAGTATATTCTTCTGCAAGTCGACGTATGAAATTCTATAAAAAAAACCACAATTCAGTAAATACTTTTCATTATATATTTGCACGTGAAGTTTTAACTACAACAAAAAAAAAATGCATATATAATTACCAACATATCTGGCGTACCAGGTGGTGGCTGCCTTGCACCTGCCAAATAAGGATTTTCTAGAATGGTTTGGAGTTTACATTTACGTGTAACAACTCTGTTACGTCTTCTTGCTGCTCTGTGATTATCGGGGAAAATTTCTCTCAAATATGCTCTAGCTCGTTCTCGTCCTGATAAAACACATAATAAAAATAAGTAAATACATCTAATATTGTTATATTGATATGCGTGTGTGTATAACATAAAGTACTACATTATCCAAATACTTACGTTCCGCCAATGTTTCCGGTCTTGGATTTGGACCCCGTGTTACGGGGAATACCACTTCTTGGTCTTCAATAATATCAGCATCAGATCGATTACTTAGAAATGAAAACCCTGACCCGTTTGAATTAAATGAATTTATGGAATCGATTGACATGGCATCCTCAGTGTCGTCATCACCTACGCTGTCGGCACTATCAATATCCATAGGCTCCATGGCTGGAGAATAAGAACAAGTAGCAATAAAGAAAATGTAAGAAAATGTAAGAAAATGTAAGAAAATGTAAGAAAATGTAAGAAAATGTAAAAAAAAAAAGAGATGATGAATAATTTTATGAGGTTTGCAGAAACCGTTCTTTTATACTTAACCGTTGGCTAAATAGATCATTTTCAGAACAGCCATTTTATCAATGACTATTTTTTATCAATGACCATTTATCAATGACTATTTTTTATCAATGACCATTTTATCAATGACTATTTTTTATCAATGACCATTTATCAATGACTATTTTTTATCAATGACTATTTTATCAATGACTATTTTTTATCAATGACCATTTATCAATGACTATTTTTTATCAATGACCATTTATCAATGACTATTTTTTATCAATGACCATTTATCAATGACTATTTTATCAATGACTATTTTTTATCAATGACCATTTATCAATGACTACTTTTTATCAATGGCCCATTTTATCAATGACTATTTTTTATCAATGGCATTTTATCAATGACTATTTTTTATCAATGAACATTTTATCAATGACTATTTTTTATCAATGACCATTTATCAATGACTATTTTTTATCAATGACTATTTTATCAATGACTATTTTTTATCAATGACTATTTTATCAATGACTATTTTTTATCAATGACTATTTTTTATCAATGACCATTTATCAATGACTACTTTTTATCAATGACCATTTATCAATGACTATTTTTTATCAATGACCATTTTATCAATGACTATTTTTTATCAATGAACATTTATCAATGAACATTTTTTATCAATGAACATTTATCAATGAACATTTTTTATCAATGAACATTTATCAATGACTATTTTTTATCAATGAACATTTATCAATGACTATTTTTTATCAATGACCATTTTATCACTAAAAATAAAGATAGGAAAAGAGAGAGAAAAAGCCAATGAGACCTCAAAAGAACAAAATTTAATTGTAGCCAATATAATTGAGGTGTAGTCAATTAAAACAAAATATCCTCTCTATTTATACATGAGATCCTCATCATCACTTCAGCAGGATGTATCAATTATGTTTCTGAGAATTGTGATAATAAAGAAAATGATTTTTAAATTAAACTTTGTGCGGTTGACGACATGATCCGTCTACACAGCTGTTACCCATTTGTAGGCGAAGGTCATTGTAGTCTCCCATTTTAATAAATATAACTTTTAACCTTTTATCATTTTTAAAGACCGCGGACGTCCGTATTTCTGAAACACCCAGTCGTCAGATTAACAGCACCAGACATACTTGTGATTATATCTTTTACTTTAAGCAAGAAAATATGTGTACCATAAAAAGAAAGGGAACAAGATAAATGGTGTACGTACAATAATTACGTATTGTACCATTTAGTATAAATGTTTTGATTTAATTATGAGTATATGATATAATGAAAGCAAAGAATAATGGTTAATTCCATTACCGGAAAAAGATTTATTGAGAAAAACAAAGAGTTACTTTGAATACTACTTTTTGTTTGTTGTTATTCAATATAATAATTATACAGTAGAGGAAAAGTGTTTGATTGTTATTGTTACTACGTACCAACAAATATTACGAATACTTTTCTACAGTATTTCTACGTATACGTACATGTTGTTATTAAAAATTATGATACATACAGGTCTCCAAGCTTTACACCATTTCTCTCTTTTAGGGTACCAATATTGGTACATATAATCATAGAATTCAACATAACCATTTACATCGTGCCACATTGATTTAAACGAATCCTATAGAACCTCAAACAAATCAATACTATCACAATTCATCAAAAGATTCAAAGAATTACGAGCTTGCCGTTGTTGTTCTTTTGTTTCATGTGTAGAATTTTCGACTTTGATCTTATAGAAATTAAAACAATGAGTTACAAGTTAATACATCGTACCAAAACAAATAATAACGTTTCATATATAAAATAAAACCAAATTCACTTACCATTTTTTTATATGTTTCTCCCATGCTCTTTTAATGTGCCAATGACACAAAAGAACCTGAACAACATCACCCTATACTTGGTTTATAGCATTTATTTCAACAGGACTACAATCGATCATTATAGACTTAGGGACAAAGTTGATGACACTTTTTAACCATTCAAACCAACTAGCAACAGAGACTGTGGTTTCCGAGTTTGTTATCATAAACCCAACAGGACAACCTTTGTTTGTATCAAGATTTTTGCAAACAATGGTAAATAAATAGCAACTATCAGAACTTCGAATAAATGATTTACATGTTTTATGTGTCGAATCAACACAAACAATATCCTGCCTTTGAAGAATCTAAAAAGAAATACCATAATAATCAATATCGAATCAATCATCAATTAACAACAGATCATTTTTACTTACTGGTTTTTGCCATTTGGATATCCAAGCAATTGTAAATCTATTATTATCTTCATCAATATTTGACAATACATCATATCCTTCATCATCAAGATACTTAAGCCAAAGACGTACACTATCTTTATCAAGTGCTGCTTTTTTTGAAAGTCGAGCAAGTTTTGTTTGAATGAGATTTTGGACGTCTTTATAATGAATAAGTTCTGACACAGGCAACAAGTTTGGGTTATTATCAAGCTATACATTTGTTTTTTTATAACAATTAGTATTACATCATTATTATCATATATTAAGTTTACAAAACATACGTAATCTCTTTCTTTACGCGTCAAACGCAATGCATTCTGTATAGCTTCCCAGTCCATATTTTTATCAACACGTTCAATAATCCATTTGCGAGCTTCTTCAGGTAAACGAGATGCAATAATACTTTCTGAATTTGTAGGATCATGATTATGGTGATACCAATAATAAACAGCTTCGTATGAATCATCTGAATACTTATACAAATCAATCTTAGCAGGACAATCAACTTTAGGAATCATTTTGGATGGATCACGTTTGCGTTTTTTGGAAGGAGATATTGATGATGATGACGACGAAGAAGAAGCACTTGATGCTTTACGAGGTTTTCCACCATGGTTACAAATAAAACGATACTTCATTTGATATACAGCAGGACGGCCAATTGTTTCTGACTTTTCATTGTTATTATTATCATTATCATTATTATTGTTGCTATTATTGATGCTGTTGCTGTTGCTATAGTTATTGTTATTATCATTGGTATTATTATTATTATCATTATTATTATTATCATTATTATTATTATTACTTCGTTGCTTTGCCTAGGCTAAAACCATTACGAATAAATGTGGCATGATTTTGAGGAACTGTTTTAAACCATGACTGCCATTCTTCTTCAGTGTTAAAGCTTTTACAAAAAGGATGTACGTCGTAATTGGGAGATAAAACCTAGTTCGTCAAGTAACGAACCTTTAGAGAAATGTTGGGGGTTTGAAGGAATGGCAGCCATGGTCAAAGAGGAAAGTAAACAAACAAAAAAAAAGTTTTATAAAAATTGCGGATGTATAATAGGGTGTCTCAAACATCAAAATTTGTGCAAATATTCACAAACAGATATTCGCAGCGGAATCTGAAAGTAGCCAATCAGAGAAGAAATCGCTTGGAAGAACTTTGAGACCCTCTCGCTGTAAGATGAGATTTTGTTAAAAAAAATGATAGTACATTCTAATAAAAAATAATCATCTAATGTATTTATATATATATAAATCCATGAATAGCTATATAGACTCATAACAATATAGTTTTAAACATAGAATATCTTTATACTTAAAAAAAAATATTTTTTTATACGAATATTCGTGAAATTCATGCTTTTTACGCGGATTTTTGAAAAGTACGAATATTCGTACACCGACCAATCAAAATCGCTCCTTACAAATATTGAAAATCTGCTGATTTTCAATATTTGCAAAAATTTGGATGTTTGAGACACCCTAATTTAATTTACGTCACGACTTTCTGGTGATTTTTAGCTACGCCGTGATCCATGGGCCCGACATTTTTTTATTTTTAGTTTGCTTTAAATTTATTAGGTACAAAGTCGCCTGCTTGTTTATATTTATAGTCATGGCCAACGTTATCTTCATTATCGTCTTCTTCCTCGTTCACTTCATTCCATTGAGGTCGTTCTTTCTGCTCAACTGATCTAGGTGTATGCGTTTGAGATGAATGATGATCCATCCATTGTTTTTCTTCTTTTACTTCTTCTGGTGTCCAATCCGGTAACTTGCTCTTCATATATTCAGCCAAAGAAATCAATCCATCTTTGTCCATATCCAAGTCTTGTAAAGCTCTATCTACAATAGTTCGTACATGGTGTGCATTGGGATCAATGTCTCGTTCTAACCCATACATTGCACGAAGATCTGATTCATCCCAAAAACCATCACCATTGGTGTCATGAATTTTGAAAAAGGCAACTTCATCTGATACTTGAATGCCATGGGTATCTTGCATGTGCCTTTATTATTTTAATTATTAATCTACTTATAGCGTTTACTCATTTTCCCACTCTCACTTTCTTTGTCCCCCCCCCACTCATTTATATATATAAAAAAGAAGCAATGTTGATAGTTTACTTGTCTTCAAAGTTGGCAAAAGAAAGTTGTTGCTGACCAGCAGCATTAGTAGCAATAATTGTAGCGAATGCACCGAGAAGAATAAGTTTATTCATTATTTTACTGTTTTAAAAGCAGAGAAAAGAGAGTTAAAAGAAAAAGACAAAAGACAAAGCAATGAATTAAACTGAGATTATAATTGTTTTTTTTTTTTTATTTTTAACGCATGTCAGCATAAAGTTTACGCAGTTTAGGATCAACCCATTTTCTTTTTTTTCTTCCTTTTCCATGATGTCGTCGTACACTTTTCCTTGCAAATCGTGTTTCTAATACAGAATCCATTTCTTCATCACACATAACACATCCGATAACAGGTTCTTTGTTTTGATTTTCTCTAAAATCTGCTTTAAGAATTACTGTACCACAATCTTCACATATTTCATCTTTTACTATATTGACATCTATTGTGAGGGTATTATTATTATTATCCAATCCAATATTATTAGCAAACTATATTATCATTTGGATTTAAATAATAAAAAAGAAAAATGGTACATACGTTTAATGGTATCTAAAAAGGTAGAAACAATGTTACATTCATTACAGCTGAGTTTCCATCGAGGTGCAGACGTTGCATCTAAAATAAGTCGACCTTGACATGGATCTACGGGCTGCTCAGATTCAGGACAAGGGCAAATAGCGTTTCGTACCATGGAATGAGGACAAGTTGGATGAAGACAATGATTACATCCCATTCCTACATTGAAATTTTCAATTTTTATTTTCTTTTTTAGTGACAAGTTTTCCTCCTTCTTTTTTTTTTTTTTACAATATATTGAAAGACAATTACCTTTTTTGATATTCTCAAAGGGTGGATGATTATAACAATAAGGACATATAGGGAATCCAATACCTTTAGATCCAGTGGAATAAAGCACTAACTCAAAATCATCCAATGGCTATACAATAAATTCATTTTCAATTTTAATATGCGACAATTCAATTGGACTGATAGTGTTTACTTACACAACGAAGTTCACGATATAATTTGATATTTCCATTCATTGGAAGGGAATATGTTTCATCACAAGTAGGACAATGTAATCGATTTGGTTTTAATGCAATATATTTCATGTATCTGATAATAAAGAGCTGGTTAGATAACTTGTTTTCCATAGTGAATCGTAAATATAGAAAAGACGTAATCACCTTTTACATTTACCACATTTAGAAAGTGGTTTACCAGAGGCTGCTAATGTTGAAAACGTGGCTTCAAATAATTCATCCATGGATTCCACCTAATTTTTTAAATGAATTAATAGTTTATAGATAAAAATGTATTATCAAAACAATCAACTTACATGTTTAACAAAATAGGCAAATTTACTTTCAAACATATTTACAAAGTGTTGTAATACTTCTTTTTGTGGCGCTTTTCCTGAAGCAATCAAATTAAGCTGTTGTTCCATATCGGATCGCATTGTTGGAAGAGATAATTCAGGATCAATTTTTTCTAAAAAAAAATATGTGAGTCGATTAATATTATTTAACCTTACTTTAAATGTTTCTTATAATTTTCTTCTTTAAAAAAAGTACTTACGGTATCCATGAATAAGAACAATACCAAGATTTGTTGGTATCAATCGTCTTGCTCCTCCATTCACATTGACATAATTACGTTGGCATATATTATTAATATGAGTAGGAATACTTGCATCTGTGCCAATACCATTTTGTTCCATTAATCCAATCAATTCCGCTTCTGTCAAATAATCTGGTGGACTTGTTTTACCCTCACGTAAAGTAAGAGAAGTAATAGGAAGACTTTCACCTTTCTGAAAATCAGGTATAGGTTCATCAGGTGTTCTCAACCAATGCATTACTGCTGAAAATCCTGCTGATATTGTTTGTGATCCTATTGTTGTTTTGAAAGATACAAAGTGGTCAATTTAACCTCCTCATTCGTTGTTATCATAAGTTATTTAATAGGATACCTTTACACTCAAAACGTTCGTTCCCAATGGCAAATTTTGCAGTGGTAGTCGAATATTGAAGGTTAGGACTAATAGAACCAATAAATGTTCTTGCAATAAAGTCATAAATGCGCCAAGTATCACCATATAATTCACCTTCATCTGCTATACGCATAGGTGTACTAATGAATGCTCATATATTAGTTTTTTTTTGTTTGTCCTCGTTCACATGTCATTTCACTATAACACTCTATATATAATTACATGGGAGGATGATCACCAACATCTACACCACCTGTAGGTCTTTGAAATCCATTATCAAGTAACTCTTTACAATATGGACCCCTATGTTAAATAGAATCTCATGGTGGGTTAATCACTTTGACCACACTTTTTTTTTTCTAAAAAAACATAACATTTAACAATATAAAATCTATTTGTAGATAGTTCTTTACCAATTAGCATGATCTACTTGTTCTTTTAAAACAGTTTTTAAATCAAAACTTTCAGGATATTTTGATGTTTCTGTACGTGGATATGAAATATAGCCTTGTGTATAAAGTCTTTCAGCAATGCTCATCTATATAAATGATGCATGATGTTTAAGTTTTTAACTCAGTTGCTCATAATTTTACCCATCCCGTTTTTTTGGCTTTCCACTATATCATTGAAAAAATTACTTTACACTTTCACTTGGACCAATACCCAAACCAGATGAACAAAATTTTAATAGTTCAACCTAATTATATTTACATAAAGAAATCACGTTAGCATTCACTTCCTATCTTCATTTATTCGGATGAAAACATTCACTCTTGATAATACAATATATGCTATCAATTTTCTTACGGTATTTAAAGCATGGGGTCGTTGTTTTGCTTTCTTCTTGATATCCACACTTAACACAATAGCATTTTTTGATTCAATTGAATTTAAAAACAAGAGAGCGATATTTCGATCGAATAAACGTTCTCTATCCCAAGCTAATTGTATAGGTTGCTTATCTTTTTGAATGGTGGGTACAATGGCCCAAAAAGGTTCAGGTTGGAAACTTTGAATTCGATCATGCCGTTCTACACAAAAAGATAAGGTGGGTGTTTGACAAGGTCCATAACTGATCACGGTCGAGTCCAAATTTCCATATTTTCCTTGAAAAAAACGAGTTTGGAAGCGAGTAAAAGCAACGCCTACTTTAAGATCTAGTTCTTGACGTGCATCCACAGCTAATTATTATATATTAGTTGATTATAATTTTGTTTTTGTTTTTTTTTCACTTTTAAATCATGCATATATATATACACACCCTTGGCTTCATTTTCATTGGGTACACCCAAATTTTGCATAGCGCGTCTTACTTCTTCTGCGGTAATTGCTAATTTAATCCACCAATAGTAAAAAAAAAAAACCTGGCAACATTAAATAACTTTGTTCATGCAATCCCCCCCTTTTTTTTTATTATTCTTGAAGCTTTTAACTTTACCAGAAAACTTTGCACGTAAAATTTGAGCAGGTTTATTCATGAAAGGTTTACAATTACCTATTATATCAAACATTCCATCAGCAAACTATGCTTTCTTTTTTTTTTTTTTTTTGGAATTATCCAAAGTCTCTGATAAAACACATGTCTTATTAAACCCCCCTCCCCTAGATCATTTTTTTTAATATATCACGTCCCCCATAACTCTATAAAAAAATAACCGCGTAGAAAAAGACTATTACCAATGACTTCAAAGCAAATGTTTTCACCTTCACGATCACAATCGAGCCATAGGATTAATATGTCAACGTTTTTCGCCTCACTCGCTAAATGTTGAGTTAGTTTCATTTTAGGATTCGATTCTTGTTTACGAACAACACCATTAAATAAGAGTTGAGGATCAATAGCCCATGAATTATATTCAGAAGTGAAATCCATGGAATAAACATGACCTGTCACTGAAGTGAATCGAAATTGGGTTGCAGGATCGTTACGAAAAGGTCCAGTCCATTCATGAACAGGTGTCGCACGTCGATGGGTTTCATACTATCAAATATCCATTTATTTTAAATTTCCTTTTCAACTTTTTGCTAAACGTTTTGTGTTTTCTAGATTCCCCTAGAATAAGTTGTGTGTGTGGATATTGGGGGGGGGGGGAATATATATGTAATAGAAAAACAAATGACTCACACGTCCTCCGGGTGCTAATAATTTACTTAGAGCTTCAGCTAATGATGGCTTTTCAGCCACCTAATATAATATTTATATTTATATTCCATTGAGTCACTTGAAATGAAAGATAACACAGGGTTCATTGAACAAGTATTTACCATGAGCACTCTTGTTTTCGTTGGTTCTGGCATAAAAAAAATGAAAATAAAAAAAAGTGTAACACAGAAACCAGGTATTATTTTTTAAATGGTAAATTTTTGTTTTAATAACAAAAGTTCTAAAATATTTTATTATTGAAATAATATCACAAAAGAGAGAAAGGGACAGAGACAGAAAAAGAATATAAAAGAAGTAGAGAGAGAGAGAGAGAAAGAAAGAAAAAAAAGAGAGAGAATAAGAATAAGAGATAAAAAAAAAAAAAAAAAAAAGTAACGTTTTTTTTTTCTTGCAAATGCTAAATGAAACAAAGAGTATAAAAAGTAAGTTATTTTTTTTTGCTGTTGTTGTTGTTGCTGATTGCTGTGTGTGTGAGTGTGTGAGGAAAAAAAAGAGATGAAAAATATCGAAAGAAAGAGAGAAAGAGAATGACTATGTAACTTTGGAGTGGGAAATAAGAAGATAAATAGGAAATGATAATGATGGATGATGAAAAAAAAAAGAGCAAGTCGTTTTTGTATGGAGGGGGGAAATATTATTATTATTATTATTATTAGTTGTGTGTTTTTTTTAATGTGGGTATTGACCGCCCCATTGAGGATTGGATGGTGGCATAAAGCTACCTCGTGGATCCATAGGTGGCATAAAACTTCCTCGTTGATCCATCATGGGTGCTCCTTGTCCCATGGGTGGCATGAAACTACCACGTTGATCCATAGGAGGCATAAAGCTTCCTCGTGGATCCATACCAGCAGCAGCCATTTGTTGCTGTTGATGTTGTTGTTGCATCATCATATCCGGAGCACCAAAGCTATTTACAGACATTGTTCGAGAACCACGATTCATTTGAGGTGTCATTAAATAATTATCACCAGGTGGAACACCACCATACTCAGATCCTACTACTGAACCAGCATAACCACTACCCATCATAGGGCTCTTGGATCTTGGTTTCTTGTTTGGATCAGAAGCTACTTGAGTATCACGATAGTAATCGTAATCACCAGCTTGAGAACCACCACCGTACATTGTACGATTATCATAAATGACAGAACCACCGGAACCAGGCATACCACCACCTCCACCTTGTGAATAATAACCACTTCGATAACTATTACCAGTGACACCCGTTTCGTGAGATCCGGTTGAACCCATTTCCCATAATTCTTGTTCATAAACACTCCATTTCTTGAGAGGAATCATCTTTTCATCAAATTTCTCATCATCATTGACAATAATTTTCTTTTGTTTCTTGCCACCACCAGCAACAACACGCGTATTACCCCACGAGAAATCATCGAAATGCCAGAATGAATAAACAGGCAAAAAGAACGAAAACACGGGAATAGCAAGAATATAAAAGATCATCCAACCAATATGTTGCCATTCACGTTTCAAAATAAATAAGAGGGCTTGTAAACCATAAACACCTGCCAACATAGCCAACGCCAAAATAGGAATGGGACCGGTTTGAGAAGCAATGATATAAATTAAATAAACCAAGTAAACGACCGAGACAGGTAAAGTCAAAGTACCAATCAAATCAATCAAGACAACGAAACGCATAGAGAAACAACAGAAACCACAAAGATCAGGTAACAAGATCAATTCAAACAAGTTGTGAATGGTAGAGTTAATCCATCGACGACGTTGAGAAAGTAAAATACCCCATTGTTCAGGAGCGACCGTTTTACATTGAGCATAAGGTGTAAATTTCATCTTGTATTGAGGGAAGTGCTTCATCATTAAAGTGGTCAAATAACGATCTTCACCCAAATGCAACAAGTTCTTCTTGTGTAAGGTATCGACGTTGTTATCAGAGTAATCGGTAATCACCTTGGGAGACGCAATCAAAGGTTCATTTTTGACAGGAGTACGGACACGATACATACAGAAACAACCCGGTAAACAAGTAACAGAACCAAACAAAGATTCGAAAGCCTTGACTAAATGATGGGAAATATAATATTCGTAAACTTGAATCATGGTGGTCAACGACTGATCTTCATTCACCAATTGAGTTTCACCACAAAGACCAATGATACGACCATCGTGAAGCATCGTTGAAATCATATGATTAAGTGCATTCATATGTACTTCTGTATCAGAATCGACCATAAGTACGTATTCATAAAATGATGGATTGACACCAATAACATTCTTGATTTGATGATACATTTCCAGTTCCAGGGGCGTCATTTCACCATCAAAATGAACTTTGTTCAAGAAGTTCATACAAATCAATTGAGAGTCACGTTTACCACGATTACCAGGTTTGGCACGTTCGGATGCTTTACCGACCTTGACAACGACAATATAAGGAACAACATGACCTTCACATTCATATAAACCGGAATAAACCTTGCCATAATTAAGTTGTTTACTACCCTCACCAATGGACTTGAACATAAGCGGCTCAGGATCATTCTTAGTATCATAACCAAGTACATCCAATACAATACGAGGCGTAGGACGATCGTTACCACCACCCATAATCATACCGTCAGCAATAATAAAGATCAATTTGCGCTTATCGTCATAATTCATAACGGTCAATGAATCAATAGTCTTTTTCAATGATTCTTCACCTTCAGTATAACAAGGTACTTGACAAATAACAAACTTGTCATGATCTTCAGGGGTAGGAGCACTACCAAATTGGAGAGCAGCCAAAAACTTGACCAAAATAACAAAACACATAAGACAAGCAAATGCCAACAAGAGATAATTGGTAAACATACAACGCGCTGTATCACGAGGATCTACATCACCGATATAGAAATAGTTATCCAAACAATTCAAGTTCATAGCACGCGTCTCAGCACTCATAAGGCCGGTATATTCGTCCCAGTGGATCGTGCCATCTCCACCAGAGTATTTCTTGAACATGATTTCAATGTTTTCATCAAGAAAAGCGTAATCATTGGCATTGGAGCCGCTACCATAATACTGAGATGTGGTGAAATAATCCGTCAAATCGTATACTTTTCCATTCAATGCCATAGCATATCGAGTCCAACCGTTGAAATCATCCCTGATTGTGGACAAAGGAACCACAAGAGTACCCTTCTTGTACATTTTCATTTGATTGGTAAAACTGGTTCTGTACCAATTATTATCGGCCATTTTTGTCAGTGAGGTAATAGTCAATTGATCACCCGAATAATGCTGGAAGGGGCCCAATTCAAGAGTTTGGTTAGGTTGAATCTTGATGGTTGGGGATGTGACAAGACCAGCACAAGCTTGAGTTAAAGGGGGTGGAATCGTATAGGATACATCTAAACCGGCCAATGCTTCCAATTCGTCGGGTCCAGCAGGTAAAGCAGTTGTACCATGTTCACTTCGAGCAAATTGAGTGATATCATAAACATTACCACGATGACTGACATACATATCATCCTTCACATTATGAACATTGACGTTACCCGTTGAATACATTGTTCGCGTACCAGGACAGATGACTTCACCAAGACCAACAATGACGAAAATAACGATACAGGAAAATATGAAAATAAGCATACAAAGTGTGACCTTTTCACGCCATGCGATTTGAACGTCTTGACGTTTCATTTTACCAAACCATCGAAGGAAGGGGGATGGGATCCACCAGGTCATGAACCATACAAATCGAACCCACCAAATACGAAGTGTGGTGATAGGCATTTCTTCGACTTGTTCATTTTCTGGAGCATTGTAATCTTCCACCATCTTGCTCATATCCATATTAGGACCGAATCTAACAGTATATCAAATTAACATAGTTTAGTTAGTTATTTTTTTTGTCTTAAAAAGTATGATATATATATATATATATATTGATATTGATTATTAGTAACCAAAAAAATAAGTAGAAAAAATAAACTTACCCTTCTGCGAGTCCTTTCATACCCCATTCAGATTCTTCACCCCATTGACTGCCTTCTGCTTCTCGTTTCATACCTCCATAATCACTTTCGATATAACTTGCACCATCTTCAAACACAGATGAACGTGGCATACCACCTGCTGCGAACCCAGCACCGAGACCAGCACCGAGACCAGCTTCATAACCAGCTGCACCAGGAGGAAGTAATCGATCATTACCATCTTGATAATCATATAATTGTTGATTTTGATGTTCGTCACCCATACCATCATTCATGGTATCAGTATTACCATCGCCACCTGCAGCCATAGCTTTCATACGTGCACGTTCTTCCTTTTCTGCTCCACGAAGATTATCTTCCATTTCTTTCCATGTATCGAATGATAACCAAATCATGTCGTTACCGACATAGGCTTGTACTTGTGTCCAATTCATTATGGCACAAACGGCTTCGGTCATACTACGTTCTGATTTGGATCCATCAATTTGTAATGACATCACCAATCGTTCGTATCGCATCAAGAATTCACCAAAAGTATAATAATTGGCATATTCTTGACCACATCGTAACGTCAAATCGGGTAATAAAAAGGCCCGAACTTGAGATTTGACTCGTTTTAAATCAAACATATCCGCGGTTTGCATGTCATTGGGTCGGATATGAATGATATTATAAACACGTGTATCGGACATCGTTGTAAATAGGTCTTGTACCGTCATGTAGAGTTGATCCAGAACAGTGGTGACTTCTACATTCCTATAATCTTGATCGTCCTTTTTATCATTAGAACCACTTTCTGGACTATTTGTTAAGGTAGCATCTCCACCTGCAGCGGCAGCGGCAGCGGCAGCAGCAGCAGCAGCACGTCGTCTTGTACCCGTTCGTTTCATAGAAGGTGCCCGTGTGGGTTTACTTGTTAATTGAGCCTTCACAATAGTACGTTGATCTTTTGGATGAGATTCCGTCGCCATAGCAGAACTTTGGAAAAGATTAGCAACAAATGCATTAGAACTATTGTCACGTAACAACGTAACAAAATCGGGTGATAAAGTATTCAAATTCTTTTCTACAAATCCATCGACTGTATAATGGACTGTACCAGAGAAATGGTTGACACCGAATGAATATGTTTGTGTTGTCTTTGCAAAGGAAGAATGAGAACCATATTGACGTTGTAAATTGGCTAATAAATTGGCATCCGTGGCATCCGTAGCACCACTTTGATATTTGGCACAGTCACGGTCAATTAAACCGATCATACCACCAAAGACAGTTGATTTTGATGATTTTTGTTGTTCACTGCCCACCAATAAATCTAAACATCCAGAATTATCCATTGTCATGACACGAGGTAAAGGAACACCATCACGAAGCATGAGTTGATTCAGTCCTTCTTCATCATTGAACCGATGATTAATCAAGTATTGATGTACACGTTCATTGGCGAAATTGGTTGAAAATTCTTCAAATCCATTATCCTTGAAATTCTGGAAACCAAATTGATCCAAAATACCCACAAAATTAGCAGGTTCTCGATCACTATAACAAATTTTGGTATTGATGGATTCCACCATCCATAAAAATAAAACATGATAAAGAGCTTGAGCCAATTGATCCCGTTGTTCGGCTGCACCTTGAGCATTCATAAAAGCAGTACATAATTCTTTGCGAATCAAACGAAGCTTGTAAGTTAAAGCAGTTTCTAATTTTGAAGGGGACACACCCAACATGGCTGAAACGACTTCTAACACCTTGTAGTTCTTGACACTACATGTTTCTTGTGCCATCATATCACCTTCACGACTATCGACAAATTCCAAATTACCCAAATGTAAAATGGCGGCCAAGAGTTGGAAAATTTGAGTTACTGTTTTGGCCTTGAATCCACAAATTTTGAGAGCACTTTTCAAATCATTGAAACTGATTTCATCATTGCGATCACTGACAGTGATACATTTGGATTGACTCAAGTAGTGGAAATAATCAAAAGAAAAGTTGATGTGTAATGCATTCTTTTCGTCAACGGTTGTACCGGCTAATAAGCTGTAAAATACATGATACGTTCGTTCGTTTAAGGGTACATTGGAAACACGTGCCTTGTCAAATGCAAAAGTCAATGTTTTGGCACCAAGAATACGTCCACGTTCACTAAATTGAAGTTCTTGAAACATGCCAAATTTCGATGCAGAGCTGGTTTGTGTTGTTCGTGCATGACCAAAAGCTTCAAGAATGACTGCTGCATTATGAATTTGTTGTTGTAACTTGTTTTCCTTTTTACTGTGTGTGGATAAAAGTGTCAATTGAGATACCAAATGAGATCGTGTTGTACTTTTACCAGATCCTGTAATACCACTAAAAAAAGAAATTACATAAAAAAGGTTAAAGTTAATATTTTTTTTATAACTTTTGATGCCTCAATTTGGTTATATCTTCTCTTTTCCTCCCCCCCCCCTTCCCTCCCCGATTGGATGTTATTTATCTTAATCCCATCATAAAATATTTCCCCAAAAGAAAAACCCGCAAATTCTTTTTGCTCTCCTCTCTCTCTCTCTCTTTCTTTACTCTTAATCAAAACCCCTTCCACCCCTTTTCTCCTATCTCTACTTTTCTCTCTCTCTCTCTCATATCTCTTTTTTTTTCTTCTTCATTTTGTCGGATGATCGATTCTTCCTTTCTTTACTCTCACTCTCTTTTTTTAAAAAAACCCTCTTTCTAACAAAAATACTTGTCATAATTCTTTCTTTAACATATATATATATATATAGCAAATAGTTTCATTTACCTCAAGATAATACTTTGATCTTCACCTGTTCTTCGCATATGAAAGTAGACTCGAGCAGCCAGATCATAGACATGTGGCTGGAGGAACGGCTTGTTCTCCGACACGTCCCTGTATCCTGCATCGGCGTATGCTTGTAACGTAGCATCATTCAATGCCTCTAACGGTTGGTAGGGATTGAGGACAATCAAGTTTGAATGGCCTGCACGGGTATAGACTTGGTTGCGTTTAAATCGACTTTGTAAAAAGTTGACAATACTATCTTCTGAAGGTGGTTGATTTGGTGATGTAAGCAAACATGCCAGATCAGTTCGTGAGTCTTCTTGCATAGTGATTGTTTATATATCGTTGTTGTAATTATAAATTGGGGGATTGGATTAAATGAGTTCTTCTTTTTTTTGTAATAAAAGACAAACGGGATATATATATATGTGTGTGTGTGTGTGTGTTGATGAACTTTTTTGTTGAAGGCGCGTGTATGATAATGAAAAATAAAATAAAAACTCTTTATAAATTTTTCGCTTTCGTATTTCTCCCCCCCTTTTCTATAAATAATAAAGAGAAAAAGTGAAGAAGATTTCTTTTTTTATTGTGTGTTGTTGCTTTCGAGATGAAACCGGTCGTGATCTCGACAGATTGTTGGTTTTCCTGTTTTTTTTTTTGTTACTGCAAACAGTTGTTTCTAGATTTACAAGAATGGAGGAGAGGGATAAAAAAAAAAAAAAAAGAGTAGCACCGAGCGACAACAATGGTTTGCGTTTTAAAGATTGAGGTACGCTCGGTGTTGAAAGTTTATGAAAAAGTGTAAAAAGAAAAAAAAAAGAGAGAAAGAGAGAGAGAGCAAAAAAAAAGGGATGTGGAAAAAAAAAAAGGAAGAAAGAGAGAAAGAAACGGGGGAAAAGAGAGCAAGAAAGGAGTGAGAAGGATATTGGTGAAAGGCAAAAGAAAAAAAAAAAAAAAAAAAAAGAAGAGCTGGGTCTACCGTGCCTTGGTGCAACCATGGTCTATTTTCGACCACAGCAGCCCTTACCCAAGTTCACAAGGTGATAAATTTAGACCTTTTATGGTCAAATCTCAACTCTTTGAATAATTTCCTTTTTATTCATAAAAATAACTGCTCCAATTGTCGTCGTCGTTGTTGTTGTTGCTATGCTATTTTCCTAGTATATAAGTTATCCCTTATTACAGACTCCTTAATTTTTGACTCTTTATTATTATTTTTTTTTATTTATTTATTTTCTTTTCAATAGAAATTAAATGGCTCTTCTTCTTCATTATTTTTTATTTATAAGCCCAGCTGTGTTTGTGATCGCAAAATGAAGGTTAAACATACAAGAAAACAACACAAAATACTACAACAAAAAAAAGAAGGTACACAAATGAGACGATAATTGGCATTCTGTACAACCAGAAACGGAGTGCAGCAATCCCGGCCCCGCTCTTCTTTTTGAATCAACCATCCGTTCTCTACTGTTGACTTGTCTCTCTTTACATATATTCCTGTCTTTCTTTTTGGTTCAATATACCCTTTTTTTTTTCATCGTTGTCATGGCAAAGTCTCTTTGTGTTTTTTTTTTTTTTTGTTATCAAAACACACCTTTTTCTTGTATCATAGAAACAAAGAATATGAAGAAATAACCTATTTCTTTTAGTCCCAAATATCTAAAAAAGATAGGGTCGCGTGGCAAAAAAACCAAAAGCAGAGAAAGTATGTTGTAAAAAATAGGTTTTTAGTTGTTTGCACATATTGCGCACACACACACACACATACACACACTATAAAATAGCTTTTACCATATCACGAGTTGCTAAATGGTTGGTTAGGTAACCTTGTGTTACCTAAAAATACATCAATCACTTGCAAAAAAGAAAAAAAAGAGGAGAAAAAAAAAAACATCTTTTGTGTCGAGACCCTCATTCTTATAATTATTAAAAAAAGAACATGTTTGCATTTTTCTTTTTAATAATAGACAACTCTTTTTTTTTTCTTTTCTTTTTATCTTTTGACAAGTAAATATATATATATATATTAGTTTAACCTTTTTGTTTATCAAATATTATGTGAGTTGTTGTCTGAGTAAATCATAGTAAATATATTAAGCTATTTAGTTTGATCCATCAAATTTTTTTACTTTATTTAAAAAAAACCATGCATGTCGGGGGGGAATTTATTTTTTTTACCTTTCTTAGTTCGGTTAATAAACTTTCTTTCTTTATTTATACTTGGAGGTAGTATATGTAAATATTTCTTTTCTATCAAACTAAAAAAGAGTTTTATAATAGTACAAGTGCTAAAAAAAAACAGAGTGTTTCTTTTAACATCTAATATGATTAATGTGGGTTTTTTTTTTCTGGAGAATGACGTGGTTTCTAATAAAAATTATAATTACCCTTTTTGTCACTTTTTATTATTCAAGCTATAATTAGAAACAGAAAAAGAAAAAAAAAAGTGCTATCACCTGAAGGAAATAATCTATAATAATATAGTTACGTCGATCATTTTTCTTTTCTTTTTCTCTTATTATAAATATCACTCTCTGTTTTTTTTTTTTTTTTTGTTCTTCATAATTGATTTGTGATTTACAAATCACAACGAATATTTTATTTTTTTTACCGTTTTGTACAACCTGGCTATTGTTAAAAAAGACATCATTTGTTTCTATAATTATAATTCGATCTTTCCAAAAAAATAAAAAAAATTTGAACAACAGCAATAAAAACAAATACAAAGGTGCATAGACCTACATGACTATACTACTGTTTGTTTGATGCCATAATGATGACATAAAAAAAAGACCTTTTGTTTGTAAATAATGGGTTCTTCCCTGAAATAAATACTATATTCACCTTGTGTTTTGATATCTATAGCAATTTGTGTAAACTCTACTTTTGCATTGCTAAAGATATATAAATTGTGATTTCCGTTTTCCTGGTAAAATGTGACATGATACAAAGGTATTACTAAAGACATTTGCTAGGAGCATGATCTACGTAGTACATTTATTGTTTCTAAAAAAAAAAAGTACCACACTGTTTCAAATGATTCTGAGTCAGTGTAATATACTACATTGCATAAGTGTATAAGCGCTCATATTAAAAAATAGATTTCATAATTCCACATGATGTACGTACACCATATAAATCCTGCACCAGGAAAAATAAAATAAAAATATATCTGCTAATTTTTATTACAAGTGCTGCTGATTTCTATCTATTTATGCAAGTATTGTTTCATTATAGCTACTACGTAATAACAATGAAATAATTTTGTTATTAACTAATCCCTAGACCAAACAATTATGCAATACGTATCATATCATCATAATCTTTTTTTTAAAAAAAAATAAAAGGCTGTTTGCTAGAATAGAACTGTCTTTATATTCTTTTGACTCCATGTATCAGAATAGAAACAGGACCGATAAATAATATAAAAGAAATAAACAATGCGTTTAATGGGATTTCTATTTCGCCTTTTCTTCTGAAACATTATTTGAAATTTCTTTGTTCTTTACGTAGAAATATTATATTTCGTTATCCCTTCTACTATCTGTAGGTCTATCTTCAAGTCAGTAGTTTGGTAACTTTTAATTTCAGTGATAGAAAGTAATGTTGCGATTAAAGAGAAATTTGTGTTCATTTCTTTTCAATGATGTTATTAGATTCATAAAAATATCTTTATATACTTGATTTTGTTAAACTTATATACTCACAATATGCATGTACTGTTTTTTTTTCCATATAATACATACATTTTGATTTACTAAATATATACCGTACATATCCCTGTCTACAAAAGTGAATTATAGTGTTCAACATTGGGTGATGTTACAAAACCTTAGATATTGTTAGATCACGTTCCAAAAATTGCTTCGAATAGACGCGCTGAAAATGTATGGTACAAAAGAGGATCTCATTTTTCCACTCTCCATACGGTGATAGAAGCAACTATGATTTATATAGCTGTACGTAAATAATAATCAAAAGAAAGGAAGAAGTAAAAATAATAATATGTTAAACATAAAACATGGCTTTAGTAGTATAGCTGCAAAACTATGGAATGTAATTTGATAATAAATGCATATACATCTAATCACGGTAGTTTATCATATACGAGAGCACCATTGATTCGAGTATGAGGGAATCTGGTGCGATGTACACCAGGAAAACTTTCCTGCACAAAAATTCACAACGTAGAGATTCTCTCACACGCATCATAACAATACGTAACTGATGATGTGAAGGATATGATGTTCTTATTGAATAATAATGATTGTACTAAATTGATAGCATCGGCTAACTCTATGTCGAACTACCTATTATTACGGAGTACCACATTTTGATCCAAAGTTTGGGTTTCCAAGAGAAAACTATCTACGTACTTGTATAATATCAGATTACAGACGATTTCTGATGATGAGGACGCACCTTCTATTTTTATAGATACTAAAGCTGATGACATGATTAAAATCATCAGCTTGTCATCTTCTATTTTTTTTCGATTATCTGGTGATTAATTACGTATAATAGTATGATCATCATGATGCAGTTGTTCCGGTGATTAATGGTGGCGTCTCGGATTACCATTATCTGTCGTCCACAGCCGTTTTAGAAAACAATATATATATATATATATAAGGAGAGAGAAGAAAAAGGGGTAGAAGAAAATAACAAAATGCTACATTGAATATAATATGCAGATTTCGCCACATCAGATAATTATTTATGTGTATATCAAGGGACTTCATGCATAATCATTCTGTATTTATCACATGATTAGACACTCTCTCATCTTTGTATTTGTATGAAAGAGTCTTTTTTTTTATACAAGAACTCTTTGGGTGGTCATTGTATATGGATGCTATTAATCACATTAGTTTTCTAACTGTAGTCTTAGTACGTAAAGAGAACCATGTTTTACATTTACAAGTTATATTTAAAAAAAAGTAATAATAAAAAACAGCTATACAAGTATTTATTTGTAGTAAAACTCTATATATTATAATTGTATTTACATGATTATTCTGTGGAAAAAGTAATAATGATAGGTTGGGTATGAATATGATAAAGTTAAAAAAGAATCTGGGTTTCCTTGGAGCTAGTTGTTGCTATGTAAAAATGCTCTATAAGAACCACGCGTCCTTAAACTCTGCTTTTTCTATGATTGTTGTGTTAAGATATGTAGCATGTATCTTTATATCCCTTTGTATATATAAAGTCTTTTTTTTTTCTTTTTTTTTTTTAAGAAAAAAAGAAGTTTAACTAGGAGCTGCTGCTGTTTTCCAAGGTTGTCGATCCATAGGACAATGTTCACTGTTGGACGAACTATCAAGCCATTTAACCAAGCAATGCATGTGAAAAACGTGGGTACATTCTCCCCAAATGAGTGGACAATCATCGCCAGGTGTTGTACATTCAGGGCAACATCCATCATAAGCAACATGACAAATGCCACAAACATCGGCTTCCTTGACATCCCAAGACCAGTAAGCTGCCATGGTCCATGATTTTACTTTTAACTTCATATTTTTTTTTGTATTTTGATTAGGAGGAGAACAAAGCAGAGAAAAATAAAAATAAAATTATGTTCATTTTGAAGAAAAGTTCCGCTGGAGATGATATAATATGAATACTATACGTTACTATATATTGACTTTTTTTTATTATGTCACAAACTAATAATAATAATAATAATAATAATAATGAAATTAATAATAAACATGCTTTGATATGTACAATAAAGAAAAAAAAAGGAAGTGGGCTATTTTTATGTGTGTGTGTGGGGGGGGGAGGACTGGGTGATGTGTTTCTTATAATTAATACATCTTGTAGCATTAGTATAATAGTGGAAGTCGGTAAAAAAAAAGGAATAAGGGTATACAAATGACAATTGTCTTGTGTGATGTGGGTGTTCGTGGATTATTATTTTTTTCTTGATCAAGGTAATCGTTGGCTTACATCCAGAAACAAACGTTGATGCATATCCATTAATACATTTTTTGGTATAAAACTAAAATAAAGTCCCATGAGTAAATCTCCATATTTATCTCGTTGATAGATACATTGAAATCCTCGTCCAGCTGATGAATCTAATTGAACAGTACGATACATTCTATTATGAGATTGATCATTATTCCGTACCATTTGTTCGCACTATACAAAATTTAAAATCATTATTTATTTAGTATATATATATATAAAATACATAGTAAGGGATAAGAGAAAGACTACTTACCAAATCATGCAGCTTTGTTATGGATGGCCATCCCCAAGTAGGTAATGACGAAGATTCATCTTGATCATGATCAGATGAAGAAGAAGCCCATTGATGATATTTCTCACCAATTTCTAACAAAAGCCCCTGGTTATTATTAAACTCATTTAAATCTACAATACGCGGAGCAAGCATTACACCATCTTTTAAATGAATAAAATGTAATAAACCAGGATAAGCCGTAATAAAAGACAAGATAGTGAAATGAGTAGCTTCTTTGGTCAACAAAAAAGTAGTAAAATCTTGTAATTGTTCTTGTAAACTTGAACGTAATGCCCGTGCGACACTATAATATGTCGTTTTATCACGTATCGTTTCAGTTGGATGAGAATCCTAAAATAAATGTAAAATTCATGAATAGGGTGAGCTTTCTATTTACTTTTTTTTTTGTATCAAGTATGCCTTATATATATATCTTATTATCATAAGTTACATAAAAGGAAAAAATATATATATACAGAAATAATTACAGCAGTATCACGACGACAAATAATAGTGGCACAAAGCCCATCACCAAGATGAATTAGTATTATAAAACATAATACAAGCCGATGACCAATTTTAATCCAACGTGGCATGACTTTGATCTCGTTATCTTGTACTGTTGTAGTGGCTGAATCATCATCACTATTATCATTATTATTGTTATTTTGTAAAAAGGAACTAAACATATGTCTTAATGATTGTTTAGCGGACAAACGATCCGCATTACTTTGACTACGTGATCGAACAGCTGGTGAAGAAGGTGCAGATGATTGAAACAAGACAGGTTGTTTTGTAATTATTACTGTTGTATTATTACTCGTATTACTACTACGCCGCTTTGTTGGACTTCCTTGAAATGGAACTGTATCCAAAGGTAAACTACTTGATAAACAATTAGCAGCCTCATCTTCTGCATGCTCACTGGATGAATGATAGAGTTTTGCATTACGTGGCAATCCTTCTTTAATAATTTTTACTCCTTCTACCCGATCATGATCATATTCATATTCTTCATCAATATCGGCATCTGTTCCTTCTTCTTGTTCATCAGGACCATCAATTTCAACTTGCAAATGAGGTCTTGGTTTTTGTTTTCGTCGTTTAATTTCTTCATCTTCTTTATTATGATAATAATTTTCTTTTTCTTTTTGTTGTTCTTGATGTTTTTGTGATATAAATGACCATTGATTATGATGCTTATGCAATTTGGATGATGATGTTGATGGTGCATGATGGTGATGGTGATGATATTCACCACTACGACGAGATAAACGGGATAATAATTGATTATGAACTAAAGGAGGTGGACTACCCCATGATAAAGCAGGTGTAGAACAATTAGAAGATGCAACTGTTACCGAGGATGCGGATTTTTCTTTCACTTTAAAAGGTGCTGAGATTGATGAGGAGTCATAAATATAAGTAACGGAAGATTTTTGACTACTTGTAGCTTCGGAGGAAGAAGCTTGCGGAGTTGGTGTAGAATCGGATGAGGTTGCATAAACTGGTTTGTGAACACTGTCCGTAGAATAGCTTAAAATCGTCATTTGTGAGACCATTGTACAAGCAAAAAAATAACCTTATTTTTTTTTTCTTTTCTTTCTTGGTCACTCTAATACTCATTGCTATTTATTTATAAATATATAAGCTTACCTTGGTTCTAATATATTTTGTGATCGAGTAGTAGAAGTAGTAGGTGTATGTAAAACATGACGTTTTCCTGTGAGATCTACCGTAATTTTTTTTTATCAGTTATTATGCATAATATAATAAATTTTTAAGATTCAAAAGGTTTTTTGACATAATAAAGTCATGAGTTTGTTTTTACCCTCTTTAACATCAGATTGATCCGCATACTCAGCTGCCATATGACACAAGTAAAATAATATTTCATGTGGTAAATCTTCTTCCATCAATTCATCCATTTCAGAGTTAGAGCAACGTACTACTATTTTATTTTTTACAAATAAAAATACGTCTGACCAAACTAAAGAACTATATCCATCTGTTGTTGCTGTCGGAGAAGAAGTTACTCCTTCATGGAAACTATTTGTTCTACGTCGATGATGATGATCCCATGTAATATTTCTTGGAGATGTTACGAAAAAGGATGAAAATCGAGTTGTTGTAGGAGCATTGTTATTTGATGAAAACGTAGTTGAAAATGCCATATCACAACATTGCCTCACAGTTTGTGATAACCGAGAACGTAAATCATCATGTAATTCTACTTGTTCAACAGAACAAAGCATGTCGGGGCAATATAAAGGCTTTTGAGTGCTTATCAAAATGATTTTTGAAATACATGTTGATACTTGTTCAAGTGATATAATAGTTTGTTGTCTTTGTTGTTGCTGTTGATGACGTCTATGACGATGTTGATATCTATTTCCTCTTGTAGCAGAAATATTTTCAACACGAGTATGCCATTGGGGTCCAAAATGAAACCTCAAGAGTCGATCAATAATAAAAAGATGCTGGTGAACCAAATTAACCGGAATGGTTCCTCGTTGAGTCCATGCAATGTATAATAAACCATGTTTCTAAATTATTAAAAAAAAAATAAAGTATAAGTTTTATTATAAATATAAAAGGTAAAAAAATACCACGAGTTATTTATTACCTCTAAGAAAGTTGTTGTTTTTTTTCGAGTATGAAGATATTGTATACGGTCGTGAAAGCTAGCTTTTAACAAGTCTTTGGTCAATAATAGAGGCAAATAACGGATTTTGCTTAGTTCACTTATTGGTTGTTGATTCTTAGGTTCAGTTGAATGATAAATGACGTCTCCGGAATTATTTAAAATTAAAAACTTAATCATTGAATGCCCATTGCTTTTTTTTTTCTTGTGTATGTGTGAAAGAAAACCAAAAAAAAAAAAAAGAGAGAGAGAGGAAGAGAGAGAATATAAGAAAAAAAAAAAGGAGGTTAAGTTAGATTCCAGCCAAATTGGTGTGTCTGTTAAGAAACAGTTGGCGAACCGCAAACTTTTCCAAAAGCGTAATAAATCCCTCTTACTTTGGTGATACAGAGCACACAATTTGAGTTACACAACAACATCATCATCATCATCGAACAAAAGTGATAATCATTGGATATATCACCATTTAAAGTATTTCTCTTTGACTAGTTATTAAATTAATGAAAAAAAGAAAATGCCAAGTCTTATTTATTATATTTGAACCATATAAAAGAAGCTATTGGAGGGGGGGAGGATTGAATAAAAGAGGAAGGGGGGGAAAAGATAAGGGCTAAAAAAAGAACAATGTAAGATAATAAAAGAAAAAGTTATATACAAAAATATTAAAATGGAATGGGTAAGTGTTTCTGCAGGAAAAAAGTAAAAGAGAGGGAATTCGTACATAAATAATATAAAATATGTGTGTAATTTAAAATGCAAAACAAACATTCATTTGTCACACATATGTCAAGTCGTACAGTCAAAACAAGTCAATAACAAAACATTATAATGCATCTGTTTATTATAATTCTGGTATTATCCGACCTTCAAGACGTAACTCCTGATCCGCTTCATCACCATCGCACCACCATAAGAGGGTCCAATACTTTTCATTGTGCGTTTGAGCTTTCCACTG
Source organism: Circinella umbellata (assembly GCA_025093555.1). NCBI lineage: Eukaryota > Fungi > Mucoromycota > Mucoromycetes > Mucorales > Lichtheimiaceae > Circinella > Circinella umbellata. Next base: position 148,359 of record JAIWNF010000066.1, read on the forward strand.
TCCTCCTGAAACTTCTATTTTACTACTTGTAGAATCCTCTTCTTTCCATGGTGTATCGACTTCTGCTGGTAATGGAAAATGAACTGTTGGAACGTATATTTCAGTAGCTCCTTCAGCTTGTAAACTATTCTTGAAAGAAAATATAAATGTAGCTTGTTGTTTATGTGTTGGTGATATGTATTCAACAGAAAGAGGTGTGCCAGCAACTATATGCGCATGTGGACGATGTAAAGATATAATATCGCGTACGTTTACATTATTGTTATCTCGCCCGGCTTTTGTTATTGTTTCAGGGAGCAATGTTTCACTGCTTGTGTCAGACTGCTCCATTAGTTCTTCCCTAATTAAGGCACTCATACTAGTATCTTCTTGCCAAATACTAAGATCTTCACCATTCCATAGATCGCCCCATTTTGGATGATTATCTGGAACATAGTTCCATAAAGTATAGCTGACTAAATTTTGTTCTGCGGCATTGATACTGGCATCCATTGCTTTGTTTTGGGGTGCCTCGGGACTATTCATTAGATAATATTTATCTTTACCCTTCTTATCTGTTGTAGCATGTTTTGATTTAGTAGTGACACGTTTATCTTTGTTGTTCTTCCAGAACTGATCAAACAACTGGACAAACAACCATGAAAACCATTCCATAGTCATTGTCACCACAGATTTTTGTTTCACCGGCTCCATATCATAAGGGATACCAATCTCACCAATAATAAAAGGATAATTTCCCAATGTTTCCAAACCTTCCAATTTGAGTGTTTCAATTTGATCCACAAAACTCTGGCGAATGGCTTTTTCACCAAGTCGTAAAGCACGTAAAAACCGTAATGGACCATTCCCGTATTTCCCACGTTTCAGATTAATATAATCAACATTATAACTACACCATTTCTTTTTAACTAATGTTAAACCATCATACCAATGAGGACATAGAGCCAAATTGGTTAATGTTGAAGGCATACTAGGGGCACGTTCCATAATAGGAGGCTGGATAAATAAGATAGCATCTGGGTGGATCTCTAATAATTGAGTCGAGTAAAGTTTGATAAATTCTAACCAATAATAACCATAATTTTTGTTTTGCTGCTTTTGAATGTTGAAATAATTAGGTCTCGTGATAGTTTTTGTGGATGGATCCCATACACCATGGTTGGCCCAAATACATCCAGCTTTCCATTCTGGACTTCGTTTCCATTCAAATAGCTGATCAGCAACGTGTTGTTCCTCTGTTGAAAGCCATGCTTGAAATCCCTTTGGATCCACAAGAATGCGCCCATTCTTTTTGGGGCCTCTCCAAGTAAATACCCAATCATCGACTTCGGTTGCTACACCATGACCTAGCAACATACTTTCAAAGGGTGTAGGTGTTAAACCTTTTTTGAAATCAACATCTTCTGATGGTCTTCCAGTAAGATCTGGCCAACCAATGTAACCTTGACCAGGTTCATTCATGGTATCGTAACCAATGACAACATCACCTTGAAGATTATGTTTTTTTACTCGTTGTGCAAGTAGGATATATGCATTAATATAATGAGATTGTAAATAATCTTGTACATGAACACCGTTGACAACACATTTTGGAGCAAATGTTTTTCCTGCAAAAAATAGTGTAAATAGTGTTGCAGCGGCTAGTTTTTGATAATTGGTATTCCATATCATCTTAGGAAATTTTTCTGGGTTCTGATGAAGGTTATGCACAATGGCGGCATTTGTTTCTGGGAAATTAAGAGGATTTAAACCTACGAGTGTATGAGTCCATCCTGGGTGACCTGATCCACCACAATGACGAGACCACTATAAACATAATTATTAGCAAATTGTTGCTCTTTTTGTTTCGCAGCTGTAGATTAAATAGCATTTCTAACTTATAATTATGCATTATCACTATTTTTCCCATACCGTGTCTTGATGTGGATTTAAATAAACTTTTAATCCATATTCCTTGCATTTTATGAGTAGTTCAATAACATAGTTGAGATAGTCTTCATCGTAAATTCCACTAATAATAATTAAGAAAGAAATTGAATAAATTAATTACTATTATTATTTGATTGGGTTTATAACTTAGTAATGACACTGGGAACAGTTTAGATAAAATACATACGGTCCTTCATGCTCTATTGCTTCCCAGGTCACCATCAAACGTAATAAATTAAATCCATGGTCCACAAGCCGTTGTAAATGGATATCAGCTTCCCCAATAGGGAATGGTCGACCGACAAAAGATACCTTCCGATCGTAATCAACCCAATACCCATTACGTTCATGAGAAGGCACACCACCTGGTATTTTTGTACCACCACTAAGGTTCACACCACGGAATATAACTTTACGATTTGTTTTTGGTTCAATGAACCATGGACCATTAACTTGCATGACCAATGAGCTAATAAAAAAAAGTGAAGTATAAGATTAAGCTGGGTAAGTGAGAGAAATACGAGTTAATAAAGAAAGGGGTAAAAAAAAAAAAAGAGAGAGAGTGAGAAGATTATATACATAAATGATGCCGAAAGTCAAGAGAAAATAACTCGCTTTTCCAGCGGAGTACCATGCCGCTTTTCTTTGTATTACCCATAGATCCCTCAACGGCCTACAAGTGCATTCATGCGTTTGATTTATCTTCAAACAGATGGGATCACAAAATACTAGTGACAACATTATGCTAGTCAGGCTTTTGTTGGAATGAGAAATGATCCGCTAACATTTTGATCATATGACGAATTTCTGGAGATTCTACAAACTTATATGGTTACAATTATATCGATAGTTTTGATTGTCCTCATCGGCCTCATATATATCTAACATTAAATATAAAAGATTGTACTTGGTTTAATACAATGAATACCACTATGTCTATTAGCTGTTACCAAGTTGCTTTATTTATTTTCCGTCTTATTCCACATGTTGCTTTTGTATATAATGCCGAAAACATGAGTAGCATAAAACAATATCTTTTTCGAGATTAACAAATTTGGTTGAAGTAGGTAGATAGAAATAATATACATTCCTGTTAACATATCAAAGATATTACAAGAACTGCTGGTATAATAATAAGTCACATACATACCGCCAAAACCTCAGGTGCTATATTTAAATGCTTTGATGTCAAGACCTTGCTTTTCGGCTATTTCATATTACGAACAATAAACATGTTCTTTTATATAGGTTTTTAAACAAATGTTTCTCCGTGGCCTTGACCTGATTGAAGCCTGACTTTTTCGTCATCCGAAGAAATGTCCATTCCAAAATGCCTAGTGTTATATATGGCAAGAAGAAAAAAATACCATCTATATAATCATACGTAATACGTATATCTACTTCTTACTCTGGCATTTCATGCAACAGATCACATGTGAGGATTTTTGAGCCATCGGTGATCTAGGGCTTGTCTTTTTATTAACTATGCATATATTTGCAAATCAACATTGTCTCTTGCTGTGGAATAATTATGGTTATAAGTTCCAATGTTTGTTACAGCCCAGCGAATCTGAATTTTTTGTTTATAATCTTTGTGAAAAGAAACAGAAATAGCTAAAAAAAATTGTGTGTTAATATGTTCTTATGATAGGTACACGTTTGATTATTAATGTAATATGTAAATAATAATGTTTTTTTCCAAGGTGTATATGATAGTTGATTCTATCCAGCTTGGGTTTGGTACCATTCTTTCATATATTTTCTATTTCCCTCAATTTTGACGAATAAATTTCAACAGTTGTATCGAAATTCACAATTTGAAGTGCTAGTTTAAGTTCGTCAGGGACTTCTCTCTCTCTCTGTTTTGATATTTCACCATTATCTAAGTACAGTGATTGTTTATGGATTGTTAGCTAGCTAATTCTTTTACTATAGTCAGCTGTTGCTAGATAAAAAAAAAATTAATATTGAGTTTGTTTTAGCAAAAGATATGTTCGCACTACTTTCTGCTCTGTAGCAACCGCATGACTATGGTTGTACATATACATTTAATTGATGAGATTTGTCTTTTTTTAGGATACCTGAAGTCCCGTTGCATTTGACCATACCACTTCATTCAAATTGAAGCTTTTGGTAATAATGTCCAATAAAATGTAAATAATAAGTAATTTCATACGTACTGTTCATAGTTACAAGAAAAAAGATTATTCGTGTATTACATATTGTTGTTGACAGAGTATTCGAATTATTCTTACTGTGATATGAAGTTCACCAGCGGATAGAACTATTATCATTACTATATATTGATATAATCATAAACGTGCTGAATCTCTTATCTAGTGATAATACTATATGCCATTAATATAATTGCATTTTATCAATTGCGTATAGTATTAGCAATACGCATACGTAAATACATAATAAGTAAAGCTTCTTTTTTGATACCCGTAAGAAAATGAGCAGACGCATAAGAATATGGTATGTTTAGGGAGTGATTAAATGCTTGTCTTTTTTAAAAAAAAAAGTTGTATGTAAAATACATATCATGTACCAATTAAAGTCAATAGTTATCAGATTTTCGTATTGCTGATGGAGTAAAAAAGGGGAACTCATCGATGGGCACACGAGAAACTTCTTTGTAAAATTTCCTTTTGTGAAAATTAACTTTTTTTTTCTTGAAACGTGTGAGAACAAGGAGACATACCTATCCAATTATACCTAAAATACATATAACTGGATACTCTATGTGAACTGATAAGAGTACGTAGTAACTAGACAGTATATATAATAAGTCATCAGGTACTTGTTGAATATAAACCACTAGTATTATATTATACGACTTGAAAGATTCAGTAAACAATAGGTCAAAAAAATAAATAAATGAAAACAATGGAAACTGGTTGAACCTTATAAAGATCTTCTGATGCTGATATGCACAGATACTATTAACTTTTAATATTATTCCATTTCAAAACTATTATATTATGTCAATTAGATTCACTCCATCTAATTTTTTTTATTCCCACAATACGTAAACGTTGATCAACTATACTTAGATAGTGATGCAAAAACGTTTTACAACCTTATTACCATATGATACTTCCTGGCAAATACTGGTTGAAATAATACAAATGAAACAGTTCAATAAGCACTCCTGAAAATAAAAAGTTATGAGAAGTTATCTTTAATAAGAAAAAAAAAGATTATCCATGGTGATACATTTAACCTGTTGTTGTTTTGCTTAAGATTTACACGAATGGGGGGGGGATTTATTTGGATAATTATATATTATGCACTGTTGTAATATATATTACTGGTTTGTTACTGTCGTGATTATGATTTCTATATATAAAAGCGAAATTTTGTTTTTACGTAAGTATTTGAAAACCATCATAATTCTTTTCTTTTGGCACTTGCTATTATTGTTATCATTATTATTATTACATATGGCGGGGGATCGAATAAAAAACAACAATAGTAACAAAATGGATTCAACGCAAACGAGAATACATCCGCTTGTTATATTCTGCTCAATTGTAGCAAGTATGGGTACATTCAACGCTGGTATTAATACGAGCGCTTTGAATATTCCTGGGTATTTTGTGCGCAATTGTCCAAACGTTGATTCAAGTGAAATTACCTATTTTCCAGGGACTGGTTTACCAGAGTGTATTCCTATGAATGATTTTGTTTGGTACTAGCTTTGTTCAATTGTTTATTATTATGAGTACTTTTATCTTTACATAGCTATATAAAAAGGATAGTCATATGAAAAAATATTCTAATTCATTTAACTTTTTTTTTATCACTCTTTCTTTTTTTTTTTTTTTTACGTACGAAGGGGAATTGCAACGGGTATGCTAGCCCTAGGTGGTCTAGTAGGTGCTATCATTGCAGGTCGCTTGGCGAAATATACGGGCCGTCGTGATACTATGTTCATTATCAACAGCACATTTTTCATTGGGGCTATTCTAATGGGTTCAGCTACAACAAGTGCCATGCTTATTATTGGAAGAATATTTGCTGGTATAGGGTCAGGCTCTATGGTATTTGGTCTTTCAGCATACGTATATTATATCTAAAATTACAGCTCAAGAGGAAAACTAAAAGTTTCGCAATATAATTTTTTTAAATCTTTATATATATATATGTAATATTAGTCCGTACTGGTATCAATGTACATTGCCGAAATAGCACCTCCCAAACAGCGTGGAATGCTTGTAGGGCTTCTACAATTATTTGCCACATGTGGATTTTTGGTTATCGAACTTTGTGGTCTTGGCTTACAGTCTGCTATTGGTTGGCGTATATCGTCCGTGATTACTGTGATTCCAGCTCTTTTACAGATCATTCTTTTACCGTTTTGCGTACGATCCCCGCGATGGCTTATTAATCAAAACCGAGTTGATGAAGCGTACAAAGCTCTCTCAAAATTACGTCAAGGTGATATTGATGCTGAATTCAATGATATGACCCATTTTTCTTCCACCTCTAGTAGAGATATGGGTAAGAATGTCGAATATAATACCTCTTTTACGTTGTCACCGCCATCTCTATCGTCCTCTACCAACAACGAAAATGTGATAATTCCATATCAACAAGAACAATTAAATTACCGGCAACAATCGGACAATTCTATTTACAGCACCAAGAAATCTTTGGCTATAACATTGTCATCACCACTACCAGTCAAAGAAGGAACAAAACAAAGAGAATCACTATCATTAATACAGCTAGTAAATATTCCAGTTCTTGCTAAACTCACCTTCAAAATGATTATTCTGCATGCTGGATTTCAACTTTGTGGAATTTTAGCCATTATGTATTACTCTACTAGTATATTTCAGACCACATTCGATGGGAATTACGCAGCCTACGTCACTGTAGGTGTTTCAGGCGTCTTTGTTATTTTTACCATGATTGGGCTCATCTTGGTGGATCGATTAGGTCGTAAAGCTCTCATTCTATTTTCTTCAGTCACCATGTGTATATCATGTATCTTAATGACAGTAGCTTTAACTTTTGATAAACCTATATTTCAAGTCGTTTGTATCATGTTATTTGTTGCCACGTTTGCTGTCGGCCTTGGAATTTGTCCATTCTTGTTTGCTTCTGAAAGTTTCCCAACTTACGCCATTGATGCTGGTTGTTCAGCTGCTCTTATGAGTAATTGGTTTTTTAACTTTGCTATGGGTCTTTTGTTTCCAACGTTAATGAAGGCTCTTGATGTCTATGTGTTTGTACCATTTGCTGTTATCACATTTCTACTTGCTATTTTTACGTATTTCTTTACTGTTGAAACAGCTGGCAAGTCAATTGATGAAATAGGTCGTGAGCTGGGATGGTACGACTTGGAACTAAAAAAGTTTTCACAAAAAAAATAATATGGCTCTCGTTAAACAGTATTTATTGTGTATAAATAAAATGTATTCCTTTAACATACTTGCGTATTTATAAAAATTACATAGCTAGGTTTATTACTATTGAGTCAAATACGTACGTACGTATGAAGAGCTAAAAAGTAAACACTGCAGCATGCTTGTTTCTATATGTTATCACGCTAGTATTGATAGTTCTGATACTTTCTCACGTTCAAAAGTCGCTACATCAATCCAAAATGAAAAAATAACCGTTCTTTCTTATACCCTTTATAGTGATATTTTATTGAGTGTCATTTGATACAAGTGTAGTATTTAAAGAGATTAATGATCCTGAGATATTTTGTAAAGCTGGTATATATTTTATTAAAGTAATTTGAAGATATGTATGTAATAAAGAAACGTTGTAGTAAAATTTATACCCTATATCATATAAAAAAACGTTGTACGGTACCACAATTCCATAAATACGTCAATAACCATAATCGAAAGCGCAAATACTGTACTAGAAAACAAGCATATGTACTAGATTATATAAACCCGCGTGCGGCTTGTATTTTATTTTTCAAGATAATACGTATGCATGCAACATTCTCGCTATGTAAACATTAATAATAAAGAAAAATATTATTAGTGAGTTATAAAGACTGATAGGTATAAGTATAGAAAAAGATATAATTTATATATATGCTTATTTATTGCCAGGTAAGTTAGATGATTTTCTTTAAAAGAGTTTATAAAATTAGCTCTTTATCCTTCTCTATAAATATATATGGTTTGTGAATATATACTACTAATATCAATTTTACTTGTATATCATCAATTGAAAGTTTATATTGCTGATACTGTGGTAAGAGAATCTTTCTTTTCTCCTCGAGAATGTATATTTTTGTCTTCTAAAGGTGATTCAAGATAATGAAGTAGCTCTTCTGGGCAGGACATACCACTATAATTTAACAATTTATTATTAATAAACCTATATACTTGTGCTTTGATTTTTTTATTATTATATATATATATATATATATATATATATATCCATCAAAGATACCTAGCAATGACAATTCCTTTCTTTTGATTAGCAGTTAATCCAGGACAAACCAAGGCAGGCCGAATCATTCGCATCATCAATGTACTGTCAAATTGATGATATGGCTTACTCAAATGATAACGTAAAGTACCTATTATTATACATTTAAACAACAACAAAAATACACCAGGTATATATTAGTAAACTGATATATATATATATATTATTAATAATAGTATTCTATAATGTTTATTTTTACCAGTTGCTAGTTTATAATACTCGTATAAGTGATCCCGTTGCATAGTTGTAATGATATCTGGAGTATCCCAAGGAAATTTAACCATCATTGAAATAAAGTTTTCGAATGGTCGTTCAGGACACTTTCGGGAATAACGCAACTAAAAAAAAAGTATAAGCAGCATTCTTAGTATTCATTTCATTCATAGATAATAGACTTATTATTACTATCTGTGTAAAAAATTACAGTTCATACATACCTTATAATTTCGACAGATATTTAAAAGAGAATCGTACTCAAGTCCTTTTACAAATAAAGGGGGTACAATACTACCTTGACATTGATTTGATTCTTCTAAATCATTGTTATCGATATTGCAACGGTCATCCCCATTACGCATCTTAATGCTAGTAATGGATGGTATTCCATTAATGAACACACCTTTCCAACTGGGAAAAACGTTTCGGAATAGCTCTTCGGTTGAACTTCGAGAAACAACCACTTTTCTTCCTTTTAGTGCTGGATTACGTTTTAGATATTTTAATGCTATATCTAGTTCTTCTTCAGAATTAAACTCCACAAACGCGTCTTTTTGTGTTTTACCACTGATTTTATCAATTACAATCTAAAATTATAAAAACAAGTATGAATAAAAAAATTGCTAATCACCATTGTCGTGCGTTCATGTCAAATAAAGATGAGTATACTAACGTGAACATATTGATGATTTGTGTCTTGTGATGAAAGCGAAAAAAATTGTTCAATATCATCAATTGAAATGTTCCATGGAATCTGTGAGATAATATATGTAAATTGTTTAGAATTGCTTGATACGTATACATTTATTATTTTACAAATACATTATGAAAAAAACTTAGTATCGCTATTTCTTACATTATTGATCATGGCAACAGCATATTTTTTTGATGGTATATTGTGAGCCACGGAGTCGGCATTGAAGGCCATAGAATCTGAAAGACGTTTTGTTGCATTAGTATTACTAAAGCTGATGTTGATGTTGTCTTTATCATCACTACCACCTTTCTTATCCTGATTATTGTTTATGGATGATGATAAGCTTCGCTGGATTGAATGACTAGTATACATGTCTTTTTCTTTTCTAATGACGTTGGTGTTACATTGGTTGAATAATGCCATTGTATTTTTAGCTGGTTGATTTGCTATATTTATGTTCCACCAGATAGAGTTTGAATATTTGTTTGTGTTACGATCGAACTGATTGAAAAGAGAAAGCGGATCTTGTCCATATTCTTTGCTGATTAAAGTATGTGTACTCTGTTGCTGTTGTTGTTTATTTTCATATATTCTTGTTTGTCCTGCTGTACATAAATTTATCCACCAATCTCGTACATCAACCAATAAATAGGTTCTACCGATGGTAGTAGATAAGTCTCTATTACTGCTACTGTCATAGCCAACCATACTTCCTAGACCTCTTGACCACATATCATTCCAACGTTGGTATACGTCATTGGTCAGTGTGTTCTTATTTATTGTTGCAGTTATAGTACGTTGGATATGGTTGCTATTGATATCAGAGCTGTTATCGAATTGGCATTGATAATAAGCAGTGTCATGGTTAACAAATGCATAATCATAAAGAATTTGTGTATTGATTTGAGGTCGATTATAATACAGTTTTTCATATTCTTCATTAGAACCAACAAAAGCAAATAGATCACTGCTCTTATTATGGTTGAGTTCACAACTCAATGATGTGCTGGGCTGTATCAAGTCTTCTTGAGAACGAAGACTTGCAGATGTCACTGTGATATATATGAATGAAAAAGACATGTTTAGATTAGTTATTTTACGCCTCGCTTTTTGTACCCTTTTCTATATATTTTTTATTTTAAAGCTTACATTTCTCTTCTTGTGACATTGGATCGTTGTTATCTTGGTTAATGTTGATACGTGTTATAGAAAACCAATTATTACTGGGACAGATTTGACGTTGAGCCACTAGTACTGTATATTCAAAAAATGATGTTTTTCAATTTGGACAAAAAAAAAATGAAAAACGAGAAAAGGTGACATGTGTTTCATGGCAACAATTCAACATAAAAAAATAATTATACTACTTCTATTTACCTCTAAGCAACCCTGAAAAATCAGTTTGGTTGTTGATGATAATTCGGTTTCTTGCTTGTTGGAAGCAACGAGTAAACGTGCAGTAAAAAAAAAAATAAAAAAAAAAAAGGGAGAGAGAAAAAAATTGGAAGTCTGGATTTTTTTTTTATTTATAAACCGAAAGAAAAGTAAGATAGCTTTTTCATGCCGCACTCATAGTATTGTTTTTACTAAAAAAAATGGATATGCTTTTTTAAAGAACAATAGAGTCGCAGAACGGTTGAAACAGTCCCGGGTTAGTTACACGAATTTGGACTTGATCTGCATAACTGTTATTTACCTGAGACTGGGTTTCTAAAAAAAAAAAGAGTGTGTGGTAATGAAATATAATGTTGATTCACCAATCCCTTTTTTTTTATTATTTGAAGATCTCGAAATGGAATGGTAGAAAATGCAACTCTTCTTATACAATGGTATTTTTTTTTATAAAGTGAGAGTGAAGTGAAGCAATGAAGGAAAGCGCAAAACATATGCGTTCGTCACTCCCCCAGAGCAACGAAAGCAACTCACTCGTCCCCGCTTCCTTCTATAATTAATAATTAATAATTAATAACAATAGTAATGGTAATGGTGATATAAATCATAATAACGGAAGCCAATGGATAAAGCCTATTTTCATTTGGAAGTACACCGGGTATAGCATGGATTGCGAGAGAGTGAGCCACAGTGAAAAGCGATATTTTTCATGAACAAATATATATATATGTGCTATGTGTAAATTTATATGTAGAAGCACCAAGGAGAAGTATTCTAGTATAAATAATCACTACCAAGATCTTGTTATAGTAAACATATAGCCCAGCATTGTATAATGGATCTAGAAAGACAGTTCATAAGAATTCAACTACGAAAAAGGAGGTATGAAATAAAACTTGTGTATGTAAAGAAACTAAAATATGGTCAACACATGTGTATTAACGAAATAATGTTCATTCATTAAACTGCTTGATAATATACACTTTCTGTGCCCATAAAAGCAGAGATTCAATCAATGTATGAGGATCCTGTAGGTTACTCTTCTTTAATAGTTTATCAACTAGTACGCTGTAATTCAAGCCAAGACAACAATAACACATCATAAAAATACGCTTTATATAATGTATCGGGGAAAGAAGAAATGTTTATACATTCACGTACAACGAACAACTAAAAGACATTAAGAAAATAAACGACGCTTTGCTTAACTTACGTAATTACATGTATATAATAGATTTCTTTTTATTTACGTACGTATTTCAATTTTTTTTTGTTTCAGTAGTATATAATGTGCCTACTGTATCACTTTTTTTGGGGGGTCTCGTAAACTTTGTTAACAATGATACCATAATATTAGTTCTTTTTATATTCTTCAGGTCATTTTACTAATAATATTATAAATGATGTAAGATAAATATTACACTTTTCTTTATTCACAGTGCTAATGATGCAGAGGGTATTGAAACCGAAACACTGGTTATTTATTATGTACAGGGTACCTGAAAACTCTGGCCCGTGCCCAAAAAAAGTTTGGGAATCTGTTAAGCGGACCTGTCGCCCCAAAGTAAAATGATATACCTTATTATGCTGGCCTGTATATACAAACATATAATAGTTAGTCACTTGATTATATGATCTATCTCTATTTAGAACAAAGTTAAGATTCATTATACTACTGAATCAAGCGAATGAACTTGGCTAAAAAAAAAACTCGGATAATATATTTGATAAAAATTATATTTTTATCAAATTTTACTGCTTCTAAAGGATATAATCTCGATGTCAAAATACTTTTTATTCATATTACTAATCGGATAGTCTCGGTCGGCACTGCTGAATTCGAAACAAATATAATGTATATCTTGAACAATCTTTATTATCCAGAAAAAAGTTTTGATAAAAAGAAATTAGTTTACAGTTTATATAACTTGAAGCAAAAAAGCCATAAAAAAAGTGTAAAACGTGTCAGCTATAAAATCTGTTTATTTGTCTCCAATATTTTTGTTTTTCATTGGAGCCCCAGGGAGAAAGAAACTTTTGATCTTTTCACCATACATAGTAAGCTTACTTTTTTTTTTTTTTTTGAGTTACTGTAACTGAAAAAAAAAAAAAAAAAAAATAAAAAGATTCCCGTCCGCCAAAAAAAAGAGTGTGTGGTGTGAGTGCTTTTTGCCTGTGTATGTTGTTCGTGTCTCTCAAACCTACTCCTTGTCTCCTCTCACTTTCTTGCTTTCTTCTCTCTCTCACACCACCTTTTTATTATCATTTTCACATAACCTACTATGACATCTCAACAACCACTCCATTTATTTCATAGTAATTCACCAACTACACCAACTCATTTCGATAACACACGGAAACCACATAATCTTGAAGAAGTTCGTTCTTGGCAGGAGAACAAAGTTGCAGAATGGTTGTCACATCATAACTATAGCCGTTATAGGAGCAAGTTTATTGGTAAAAAAAAAAAAAATAAAAGAAAAGAGAATATATAGATATAAACTTAGCGACAAGTCTGTCATAAGCATATGCTTTACCTAGGCAACTGATACAGCAAAACAATATATAATATATACAATAGAGCATAATATCACGGGAGGAATTTTATTGGATCTCGATAATGAAGCACTTAAAGCAATGGGTATAAAAACAGTGGGTGAACGAGTTAAATTATTAGTTGCTGTCAAGTCATTACGACAAGAATGTTACGCTTCTGCAGCAACAGCAGCAAGAGCACGGGTCAACGTAAATATATATATATATATATATATATATAACCAAACACTTTTTTTTTATAATATACAACGAGAGAACAAGGGGATCTAAATCGTGTTTTTTTTTTTGTTAAAATAGAATTCTCATACAGCCACAACTAATGGTGGTGGTGGAGGTGATCAACGATCCGATTATCATTTACACAATCAATCAGCCACTTCACTTGCTAGTTCACATACGTTAGCCAACTCTTCTTGGGGATTTCATTTAGATAGTCATGGGAAACACGAAGGATTCAACGTTACAACACCTCACCCAGAAAAAACATCCAAATCAGCCGAATCGAGAAGTATATTGAATCGATCGAATTCATTTTCACGTTTTTTGGGACGCTCGGATTCGAAAAAATCATTAAGGTCAGCAGCCAATGCTCAAGATGCTCCTCCTATGCCTCCAAGTCCAAGAGCTGTACAAAAGGTAGGTGTGTTTTGGACGTGTTGAAGTTTTGGAAGAAAAAAAAGAGACAGAAAGAAAGAGGGGGGGGCGGGGGAGAAAGGGGTGAGAACAGTAAATAAAGGAATTGATGTGAGTATATGAGTATTCAAATAAAATAACTGAGAAACTTGATTGATTTACTTCTTAGCGAAAATCACTGGAAAAGGGAATAATGTCAATGGAACGAGTCAAACAGGTAAAAGTTTATTTGTATGAATCAGGGATAGAAAAAGAGAGAAAAAAAAAGGACTATTAACTAAATACTTGGTTTTCTTGTGTTTTAGACGTGCGTCAAAGTATTTGGAGAAGAAGGCCAAACACGCATAGTAAATGTACATAATACTTTAGACGCAAAAGCAATTATGGCCAAAGTGTTGCATAAATTTGGAATTGATGAATGTAATGCTGATCGATATTGTATATTTGTTGGTTCAAGTACTAATGGCGAAGGTAACAGCTATTCACTTTTTTTTTTCATTTTGATGTTTGATCCAAATATACAAAAAGTTTATTAATTAGTATAAATAATTATTATAGCCCGTGCTTTATTGGATACAGAACTGACCGAAATCTGCAGATCTGCGGATCGACCTGAAAAAGAACGATTAATATTGCGAAAACGACATCAATATCCAACCCACGAAGAATTTAAACGAAAAGGAACACCAACTTATAAACAACATCCTGCATATACCACTTCTCCCATAACTGCAACTCCTCTATCCACAACAACAGCAAATGGTTTTCCCGATAAACAAATGACATTAGATATTATTACTGGATCACCTGTTGCCAGTGATAGTAATTTTAGCATGGATAACAATAATAACACCAATAGCAATAATGACGACAATGATAGTTATAAGCGTTTATCAGTAATAGATGATTCACGATTATCTTTACGACCCCAGCAAAAACAAGAGCAACAGCAACAAGCACGTGTACGACGATTCTTTGGTGAACGTCCACCTTCTGAAGTCATTTCTTCTAATTTACCCTCTTTCTTTCCCAATCATAAACGAGAAGTACTTGAAACAGCAGGCGTCAATGCAAAACGACTCTCTATGGCACGAAGTTCATCTGTTGCAGGACGCCATGAAAGTACCACAAGTTTCAGAAATAGTGTATTACCTGAATTAGTTTCTGTCTTAGGTGTTGATTTGGGTAAGTTCTTGGAAGAAGAAGATGAAGGTGAAGAAGAGGATGATCAAGACGAAAAGACGGCTACCTCAACAGTATCAATAAATAGTGCAGATGATCTTGAACGTGATGACATTGGCTATGATGATAGTGATGATAAACCTACGACACCCACTATATCGATTCCTCCGTGTAACGAGAGTGTTGTTTCATATGATAGTAGTGCATCAGCAGAAATAAACAATAATGTAGAATCCACGTCATCAACATTGAATCAGCAACAGCAGTCTACTATATCAGCAACAACAATGACCAATCCATACCAAATTCAAAATCGTTCATCCAGTTTATTACATCTTTCTGGAAAACAAGAAGTAACTACCCCTGATGATAATATGAAGCAACAACAAACCAATCACACTGCTCATCCAGAACCTACAACGCCTACTAAGGTTCAACCAACCATATGTAAGTTTTTTTTTCTTTGAATGTTTTGTAGTATAAATCCATGAAAGGAGGGGTCAATTTTCGAGAATCAGAATAATTGATAGGGAGTTTTAAATAATGTCATAAAAAAAAATAGCAAATGAATCCCCTGTTGCTTGGATGAAAGGTGCACTTATTGGTCGAGGCACGTTTGGTGATGTTTATTTGGGACTTAATCCATTAAGTGGGGAATTGATGGCTGTAAAACAAGTCGAATTACCAGTAGAAAATTCTGCTACAGAAGAACGGAAAAAAGGAATGGTAAAGTAATTCTTTACAAACGTTATTGACACTAATTTTAGATACTAATATGGTTAATAACAATAATTAGGTGGTAGCATTACAACGTGAGATTGATTTACTTAAAGATTTACAGCATGAAAATATAGTACAATATCTCGGTAATTATATTTTTCTTTCCCATTCCTTAATTAATAATAACACCCTATGAGAGGAAATATGGCAAAAGAGTAATAATGCTGACAATGATAATATAACGTAGGGTCACAAACGGATGCTGCACATTTTAGTATTTTTCTTGAATATGTACCAGGTGGTTCAGTAGCGGGTCTACTTGCTAGTTATGGTGCATTCCAAGAACCACTAGTAACAAGTTTTGTGCGTCAAATTCTCAAGGGATTGAATTATTTACACGGAAGAGATATTGTACACAGAGATATTAAAGGTGCCAATGTATTAGGTAATATAATCTTTTATATATAACCCACACTAAACTTAATATATCTTATTAATCTCATCCTCTCTTTTTTTTTATTCTTCTCCCTTTTATTTCTACTCCTTTTTCGTCCCTTTGCTGAAAAATATGTTTTTTAGTGGATAATAAGGGTGGTGTAAAAATTAGTGATTTTGGTATTTCTAAAAAGGTGGAAGAAGGTAAACAATTTTTGAAATCCAATTTGATTGGGTAAAATAAAATAAAAAAAGCTAATCGTTTCTTTAGATATGATGCAAGTGTCATCTGCTCCCCACAGACCTAGTCTGCAAGGGTCTATTTTCTGGTAAAAATTTCTTCTTTTTTTTTCATGTGTAAAGAAAAACAAAAACAAATGTACAAACCATGTATTAATGTTGATTAACTATTTATAGGATGGCGCCAGAAGTTGTAAAACAAACACATTATACCCGTAAGGCTGATATTTGGTCATTAGGTTGTATGGTAGTTGAAATGTTCACAGGTGATCATCCATTTCCTGAATTTTCACAAATGCAAGCTATATTCAAGGTAAATCATGTTCATACTATATATAATCAAGGTTGGGGGGGGGAAGAGTAATATAATATTTCATCAATAAAAAAATGCTGACAACAGGGGGAAAATACTATTTTTATTTTGGGGGGGATGTAATAATAAATAAAAAGATCGGCAGTTACACCGCGCCTAGCATTCCAGATAATATTAGTGAAGATGCTGGCGACTTTTTACGATGTACCTTTAAGTTGTAAGTTGAAAAAAAAAACTTTTTTAATTAATAATAATAATAAACTAAATATTATCTTTGTCAATTTATAGAAAACATGAGGAACGACCTACAGCTAATGAATTATTGGACCATGTGTTTGTAACAACACGATGCTCCTCTCCAGACGAATGTTAATCCTCATAATAACACAACATAATTAATAATGATCTTATATGTTTATAACTTTTTTTTTTTTTTTTTACTTTTATTACTATTACTGTTATTGTTATATTTATATCATATATTAATATAAATATTTTATTCACAGACATCCCCCTTTTATATATACATATATAGCGAAAGCACACACACACACACACACACACACACACACATCACGCACACAAATCAAATTGTTATAAGGCTGTCTATTATTATTACTTTATATATATATATATGCTATTGTTACCCTTTTTATCACCAAAAAGAAAAAAAAAAGAGTTGTTTTTTTTTTCATTTTTTTTTTTTTTTTTTTTTAGTAAATAGGAAAAAGTCTATGTAGAAACAATGGACTAAATGGGGTGGACGGTGATTCTCCAATCCATGAAGTTCGACGTTCTAATGGTCTTCCTTCTCCATTTGATCCCCCTCCTGCTTTTGTTTGTGTTGAAGGTCTTGATAGGATGATTTGTTGCTGACAAATACCATTGTTACTATGACGAGTAACCATGATAATATGAAAAATGGCAACCATGACGATCAACAAAATATGTAATTCATCATCTGGTGGAAAAGTAGGGGTAGTTTTAGTGGTGGTAGGAATTATAATATTTGAGGTAGTAGAAGAAAGGGGTAGACAAGGACTACAATCTTCAACAGTAAGGCCAGGAGTATCATTAGAGGATGTTGATGATAACAATTGCTGTTGCTGATTATGTTCTTGTATTTTGTCGCATGAATTGTTATGCTGATGAATAGCATGACTATAACCACGACGGTATTGATGAAGTGTAGATGAAGCCGAACTTGCTGCTCTTCGTCGAGGTCGTTGATGCTGGGATATTTTCGGACTTGTAGCTTGTGCTGCATGATGATTATGATGATTAAATTGATAATGTTGATGACAGTGATTATTATGATGCATAGAATTAGAGCGCGCTCGAACCATTATTGTCTTCTTTGGAAATGCCAATAATTCAAATTCGTTCAATTGATACATAAGTTCCATATTAGGCTTAATTGCTGGTGCACGAATACGTACAAAATCATAAGCTTCAGAAAGTGTTAGTTTCTTTTCCAATAATCCTGGTGGCGATAATCCGGTCGTCTTTGTCGTCGTCAAATTCGAAAGTATTTGTTCATTGTTGCTGTTGTTGTTATTGCGAGACAAGTGAAGAATATAGGCAATTACCAAAGAAGCTGAACGTTCCACACCTGATTGACAATGAACCAAAACGTTCATTTTGTCACGGTGAGCTGTTTCCAATATACGAATAGCGCGATGAAATTCGCGTCGAGCCAAGTTACTTTGCGTATGAGTCCATTTCAAATGATGATAGGATGATACATAAAGTGATGCAGTATCACTATGAACTTCATCAGCTACATTCAAGATACATGATATTCCGTGACGTTCGAGCATGTCTTTACTTTCGGCTGTGTGACAAGCACCCAAGAACAAATTAGGTAGAATCTGTGCTGGTCCATTCTCATAGTGAGTTAAATGTTGAGGTTCTTGCGATGGTGGATCATATGTTTTACATGCTGGCGTTATTTGTGCGGGTGTTGTTATTAAGATAGGTGTAGTAGTAGTAGTAGTAGTAGTACGACGCGATGCTAGGTTTAATGAAAGGTTTTTATGATTCTTACGCTTATCACTAGGGATATGAGGAATAGGTCGATGTAAAGAAACCATGCAAGAAAAAGTACAAACAAAGAAAGGCACAAAAAAAAAAGTTGGGCAAAAGAAAGAAAGAGTGAGAAAAAGAAAAGAAAGATATAATAATAATTTAAACTATAATGCAAAGCATAATAAATAAATAAAAGAAGGGGGGAAAAGATGGAAGGGGGTAAATAGAAAGATTTGAAAGGAGAGAGAGAGAGAGAGGGCCTGCTGTACAATTACAAGATTCTTCTTTTTAAAAGGGCTATCCATTTAAAGAAAACTTTCTGTTTTGAAAAAGGGGGGACGAGCATCAAAAAAAACAGAGGAGTACATAAAAGTTAATCATACCCAATATTTTTCTTTTCCTTAATTGCGCTCAATAAAGAGATGAAAGGAATTTATATATTTTTTTTTAATAAATGAAATGCATGAACCATAATAATTATATCAAAAATAATAATTCCCCTTCCAAAACCTCCTTGACTTTCCCTTCTACAAAGAATAAAAACCCTCCCCGTTTTTCGCTATGCATCATATAATCATAATATGCATATTTGCCCAATTCAATCTAAGAAAAAAAGTTACAGTAGTTGTATATGTTTAAATATTATACGTGAAACAAAATGACAATTTTTATTAATAAAATAAAAATCAATGAGAGTGTTTTTTTTTGTGGTAAGTTGAAATATGTTCAGTCAAGGTCGTTTTACATTATCAGCACACAGTTCATGACAGATAAAAAAAGGATGCTTAGTAAATATATAGATGTCAGAATATATTCTTTTTAATTAAGCAGTGGCACCCAAGGAAGGGAAAGCGGCATCATCTTGGATGTTGATGGAGGGAGCAGCACCAGATTGACGGCCACGACGACCATTACCACGGCCACGACGTTCACCGCCACGACGGTTATCGCCACCACGACGGTTGTCGCCACGGAAACCACCACGAGACTTCTCCTGGAAGCGTTGTTCGATTTCAACAACAACCTTATCCTTACGTTGTTGCTTATCCTTCTTGGCAACAGGCTTGGCTTCCTATATAATCATTCACAAAAATATTTTAATAAGAAAAATTCACTTTATTCTTTTCCAATGATCCCCCCTTTTCTTTATATAATTTCACTTCCTAAACTCATTATTCCACTTCTTTTTCTCCCTCTTGCCATCAATAACTTTTTTACACAAATCCAAAATTATATTTCTTTTTTCTTACCTTGACGAAGAAATCGGGTTCTTCTTCCTTGACTAAGGCAACAGCGTTTTCGAACTTCTTATCGGGTTCGGAACCTTCGTTGGCCTTACGGGCTTCAGGAAGAGAGACCTTCAAAGACTTGTTAGCCTTTTCGGCCAAGTATTCTTGCAAAGTCTTAACTTGCTCTTCAGGCTCAGCAACTTCAGCAGAGGCTTCTTCAGTAGTGTCCTTGGGGGAAGCAGAGTCGCGAGCACTAATTTTTTTTTAATATAATAATAAAAACATTTAGAACAATCCAAAATTACTTGTTGTCTTCTCTGCTTTTTTTTCCCTTTTCCCTTTAGTTTCATCCACCTCGTTCTTTTCCGCTTTCCAATTTTGTCCAACCCGATTTCCCCTTCTTCATATATTCGAAATAAACACTTACGCTTCGGCTTCAGCAGTTTCGGGGTGACCCCAACCTTGCTTTTCCTTCTTTTCGCTGTCACTATTATTTGTTTTTTTTTTATAAAATATATTAATTAGCATGAATGCCCAATTTGAACCGAGCAAAGAAAAAAAAATTATTTCGAGATTCGGGTGTTGTATAGTATAGTATAGTTTTTTTTTTAAAGAAAAAAAAAACTACTCACGCAATGCCGGTACCGCTGTGACGATCAAATTGACGACCACGTTGTTGACGACCGCCTTGTTGGCGACCACCACGACCACCACGACGGGCACCACCACGGGCTAATAATCAAAGATATAAATATTATAATTAGAAACAGAAATCAAACTGATTTTTCGTTCTCCAAAAAAAAATGTCGAGATTTGAACGGGGAATTTTCCAAGTCGAACAAAAAGAAAAGCAAAAATGTATTTTTTTTTTTCTCGTCAATCGAATTTCTTTTTTTTTTTGTTATTTTTTTTTCTTTCCCTTTCAACCCCTGGAAGAGGGGTATAATGAAAAGGGGAAAAAAGAAAATTGAATTGAAAAGAATAAAGTGCTTTTTGTTTGTTTGTTTGTTGTAGTTATTTTTTTTTTGTTGGAAGCTTTCTTTCTCGAGGTTTCTTTTTTTTTTTGACATTGTTGCTTTTCTTTTTTTTTTCGACCTGTTTGGTATTCTTTTGTTGTGGAAAGAATGTAAAGAAAGTAAATTATTTAATTACCACCAGTGGGTTTGCCGTTGGCACGCTTCTCGCCGTTAGCCTTGGCTTCATCAACAGTCTTTTCCTGCTTGACAGGAGCAGCAGGTTGACGGACTTCGTTATCGTCACCGAGGATATCGAAGAGGTTCTTGGAGAACGTGGCGTTGGACATGACTATACGACCTTAGAAACTGATTCTTTGCGATGGATGGCCTCGTTAGTAGTGAGGATGCGGATGGATGGATTATCGCAAAAAAAGGGACGGATTCGATGCACCATCTGTAAGTTTGAATTTTAGCCTTTTCCCCAAGGTAAAACATTGTACCGCTTGATTTGATTTAATATGATGGTTTTTTACTTTCCGCTTCCCTTCTTCCTTTCTTTCCCAACTTAAACAAAATGCAACCCCAACCCATCCATTTTTTCACTAACTATTCCTCTCGCTCCCTCCCCACCCCTAAAAAAATAGTTACTTGGAAACAAATATACTTATGAATAGTTTTCGGGCAGCTATTATTATTAATATTAATGCTATATTTATATTATTGTTTGAATGAAAAAAAAATAGTATATCTTTCATTTTTTTTATTTATAACTGAAACGATAAAATCTATTCCCGATCATAATATAATTTAGTTCAGTAAAATATATTTAGGAGTTTACAATTACTAATCATATTATGCAAAGTATTTAAGTTTCAATTGGAAAAAAACATGTACGTAAAATGATTTCATTTACAGTAAATAAGTCTAAATGATTCCTGTAACTCGTAATGGTATTTAGCAAATATGGAGAACAATCATAAGAAATAAAGTCAAATTTAAAGTTTTTCACAAAAAAAAACCTTATTTCCTTTGTTTTTGAAACATTGCGCAAAATTAACAAGCAGTGCATAAAAAAAAATATCCCCATTTATTACTTGTTGTGTACCAGGCAACATTTTGGCTTTTTATCCTGTCAAAAATCAAAATTGATATACACAAAATTATTGTCACGAATATAAATGTAAAAGCTGTATTGAGTGCAACTGTGTGAGAAATACAACTGAGTTTCTTTCCTAAAAGGAAAATAGGCACTTGAGTACTATAATGTGTCTTGTTAAAGAAATCGTCGTTTGGCACGCTTAGAAATACATTATACTTGGTTGACACATACGTAGCGAATTAGGATACTAGTGAAAACAAGATCAAGAAAGTGAGCTGTTAATGGACTATATAGATATATTTATACTGAGACTTAAAAAATAAACACTTCCAAGAAGAAGCATACAAACATACCTATACTGTTTTTGAAAAGACCCTCTTCGGGTGCAGTGATCTCCTCGATCTAGAGAAAATATTTGGATTAAAGTAAACAATGAAAAAACAAATACATCCCACGGTTTTTACTTGACAGTGCAAAAGGAACGAATCATATTATAGATTAAAAATTACACTGTCACAAGATATTGACACTACGTACATCTTTCTATTATGATACCAGATCTATCAAAAAAAAAAAAAATAGAAAGACTACGTACTCTTTTTTGAACCCTGATATCCGAACTTGGATAACAAGAATTAATGGTAGAAGGAATAAAAAAATGAATATAACTCACAAACTATGTTTATTTTGTGTATGTGTAATAATTACACAAATTCTATTGTGATATATTTAATTTCGTCTTTTTTTATTCTGTAGAATTGCTCGCAAGTCTAAACAAGCTTTTATTTATCCCTGAACAGTTCTTTCATATATACTTTTATAAAGTTATCTAGCGAAAAAAAAAATCAAAGGAAAGCGGTCTGCTGTTGACAACCAGTTTTACTATTTTACATCTTTTGATTCTCTTGCGTTTCAATATGAAGTCACCAGGTAACATGCTTAATTTACTTGTCATCAGATTTATAGTAATTGATAATTGTTATTATCATGTTTCATCCCGCTGTTCGATATTAAAAAATATAAGAATTCAAGAACATGGTTTTTAATAGCTATCCATGTCTTTTACAATCACTTCACCTCTCCCCCCCCAAACCCCCTTCTTGTCCCTACGTCATTCTCCCCCATTTTCGTGGTAAATGACTAAAATGGATCTATACAGGTTTCTGGACCAATGAAAGAACCCCTTTTTTTTCAAAATAGAGCTATTATGATTAATACTGTTGACACTGAAAAAGAAGGTAAAAAAAAAAGTCATTGTGTGAACGGTTGTTATTTTAAAGAAAATCACGAAATTATCGATTTTACTCTCTCTTTTACTTGTTTATCTTTATACCAAAGAGGAGGGAGAAAAGGAAAGGCAATAACAAAAGTTATAAATTTAGGATATTAAGATTTGATTTGTTTAAAGTAAAAAAAAAAAGCCAAACTTTTCAAAAATGTCGTGTGACCGAATGCGTGGTAACATTTCGTGGGCAATACAGTAATAAAATGACTGAGATTTAGTCACCAAAAGAAAGTAAAGATCTATGGCCCAATAGTAAGTTACTTTTACCCCCCAAGTGTAATAAGGTTGAACTTTCAAGTTGTCTATCTATTATATATGATATTAGCTTTGCTTATGTCATATATGAAATTGTACACACCTATTAAAATACCACCAAGTATTAATTACTTGGAGACTCTCCCCCCCCCCATTAACTGCGTTTGGAAAATAGTGTCAAGATCTTATTGTAAATTTGAAGTTGTGGAACGGAGGAGAAAAGTTAGTATGGGGTTTCAGCCAGTAAATTAGTATCGCTAAAAAATAATGGTTCATCCTTTTGTATTTTTTACCATTGTTATGTCAAATAATTAATATGTAAAAGGTAAATTACACATAATTTGTCAATAATTGTCGATAATGAGTTTCATTTATTTATACACACTATCATATTTAATTACATAAATAATATGTTCTACGTACTATAATATAAATTATTATTATAGGGGGTGAGATATATACAGTGTTACGAAGAACAGTTTAGGACTAGCTTTTTCTTTGAATGTTTTTGATCAACAAGTCAACTTCAAAAAAAAACAGAGTTGGATAATAAATTGATTGTTAAATAAAAGATATCTTAAGCTTTCTATGATTGATTACCTATTTGCTCATTTACCTTTTGTTCAAGTTAACTCAATAGCTCATAATAAAGTGGAATAATCATATAAAATATGAAATATGTAAAATGATGAATTGTCAGCTAGCAACTTTTATTACGAACCATTTATTTTATTAATCTTTTTTTTTCATGTTTCTTTCTTAACAATTGGTGACCACATATGCTCAGTGTAAAAATTGATGGTTCAAACTTACTGGAAGGTTTACCGGGCCCATTGATAGATTTCTCATTAGCACTTCTATTCCTAATATAAAATAAAAACAGAAAAAGTTATTAAAAGTAATAAAAATCAATGTGAAAAAAGAAACTACGTTCACTTGTTTATCTCTCTCTCATTTACCCAATACATAAAATACAAAAAAACATTAGCCTATATATGCATAATACATATTCAAATAACGCTGAAGTCATATTTTTATTGGCTCATTTAACATTCCCCCCTCCTAAATTGTAAGATGATTGCTTTGGAATATATTTCCCCAGAAGCTTTAACCCAGCATAAAATTTTGTGTGGGGGGGGGTTTGTGTACTTTTTATGATAGCGCATAAGGTCCATCCCAAAAATAAAAAAAATAAAAGGCTAAAAGAAGATTTGCTGAGTTTTCTCTTTTTTTCCTTTCTTCTCTCGTTTTTCCTTTTTCCTTTTTTTTTTTTTTGGTTCAACTACGTAACTAAGGGGTTCACCTCTCTTTTTTTTAAATATATATATATATATTTATATAGTTTCTTTTGAATTCGAAAATATCTTTGAATATATATATATATATATATAGTCACACAATGCCTATTGCTTTATTCACGCAACAAAATAATAATAATAATAATAATAATAATAACGACGATGATGACGATGATGAAATGTTATATGATACCTTTACAGTTTCGTTTGATGATTTATCACCAATGCTTGAAGACACCGTTGTCTTTCATGAAGTTCATCCAATGTCATCAGAAGACTCTTCTCTAACAGAAGCAACAACAATAACAGAACGTTTCAGATTACAGCGTCAACAACAAGAAAACAATAATGAAGAAGAAGAAGAAGAAGAGGATGTAAATATGACTGATGATGACGACGATGAAAGTGGTCGTAATAACATAACCAGTTCTTATTCTTCGTCACTTGGTCAAATAGCATCTGTGGCGCAGTCTCAACAACAACAACAACAACTATCCGCAGCAAGAGTTCGTCGTAGCCGTCGTCGTCGCACTCGTAGTAACGGTGGTTCTTTTAGCAACAGTAGTGAGAGTAATAATAATCATACTAGCACAAATGATGGTTTAACAGGGAGCGGCGATGTTGTAGGGGGTACTCCTTCATTACGTCGTCAACGAGGATTTTATCAATTGGAAACTCCACCATGGGCTTTAAGAACTAATCGCTCTCGTTTTAGTATTGCTGGTGATAATAATAATAATAATAACAATGAAGACAATAACATTCGTAATCGACAAGAGATAAGTTTACTCCCACATTCAACGCATGATTATAACCTTCGTCAAGAAGGAAGTAATAGTAATCGTGATCCACGATTATTAAGAAGAGCACGATCAAGATTAAACAGTCCTTGGGTACGGCATCATCAACATCATTACTATAATCAACAACAAAATAGTCGACGGAGTAGTAGTAGTAGTAGTAATAGCAATAATTACTACTGTATCGGTGAAAGAGCGATTGATTTATCAAGCTATAACAAAAAGTCCGAACAACGTTCAGTTTCAGACCATCAACTATTAGATTTTGATATTGTTATGGATGATGGTGGTCAATATAGATATGAAGATGATGATGGTGAAGATGATAATGGAAGGTAAAAGAAAAAAAACAATTTTATTATAAAAAGAGAGAAAAAAAAAGCGATTATAAAATAGAAAATCATAGAGCAACAACAAGTTTTGCATATATGCATAATCATAATGCTAAAGGGGGACTTTTTATTATAACTCCGTTTATAAATAGCTCCATGTTCGGTGTTGAAAACATTTTACAGAATGATGATTCAGTTTATTGGTAAGTAAATATTTAAAAAGGAATGATAGATAAAATCTAATAATAAATAATTGAATTAGTTCCGGAAGAAGTGGTTCGATCAATATTCTCATGCAGTATTGCGGCTCGGCTATGAATAATCCGCTGATGAATGACAAGAGTTGCGTGATCTCGCAGATTATAATCAAATCACCGCAGCGAGGGTAAATAATTATATAAACAATTCGTGCTATAAAAAAAACATACAAATATACTTTGATTACTTATATATTTATATATACTAAATGAATCTATTACACTTCTTCTTTTTTTTTTGGTTGGGGGGGGGAAATGATTATATAGATTTACAGCACCATGTATGTTAAGTTGGAGCCTTTTTTTTTTTTTGGTTTATGTAAAATATATAAACTCAATTGAAACTTTTTTCATTTGCTATTTATAGGTAAAGAAGGTCTTTTTTTCATTTCATATAATCCGATAGACGTAGACAGTAAGTTGTATTTTTTTATATATATATATTTTTATAATATATATGTATGTGTATGTGTGTGTTAATAATAAATAATTAGGTACAGCCAAATTCGACAATTATACAAAAAGTGATTATGAACGTTATGTAAGGTCAAAAGGTGGACATGATCGATTAGATGATTCTGATCCAGTAGGATGGTTTAGTATGTCAAGTGATCGACAAGACATAGTTCATATTAATGACAGAGTTGGTAAATATGTACTAGTCAAATTACTGCGTGCAGAAAAAAGAATAGAAGGTGAATCAGAAAATATTGATTTACAATATGTTGCAATCATTGGTTATTCTGGTGCTAGAGCTTTCGCAAGTGCACGTCTTTGTTAATACCCTTTTTTTCATTTACATATATAAAACATTCCCCTCCCCCTTATTACTTTATATACAATTCCAATATACCAAACACAATACTAATAAGAGCTATTCGTTTATAAATAATGATTAGTTTATCCAATCCTTATTCTCTTCTTTCTTATTTGTATATTACATTTTATTCATCATTATACGCATTTTATACACATACACACCCAATCTTTGATTTTACCAATATTTTCTTTTGCATTTTTAAATAACCTTATCCCTTCTTTTTTTATTATTATTATTATACTGAAACTATTACTAATAAAATATTAAAAAAAAAAGATATAAAATTTTCATTACAGATATATATATATATATAATCATTATTATTTTAATCAACTAAATAATAATAAGTTTTATTAATTATAAACGTCCTTTTCCTTTCTTTTTCTTATCTTTTTTTCGAGATTGTTTTTTTGATACACCTTTTTCTTGTGATTTGTTAGGTTTCCTTGATTTATTAAGTTTTGCTAGATATTATTTCATTCAATAAGTAATAGAAAGAGAGAAAAAAGGGGGGTTCATTCATTTTATATACCTAATATAGCTTTTGCTTTTTTAGCTTGTGTATCATCACCACTATTCATCATGGCATTAATTAAGCCCATAGCAATATTGTCACTAAAAAAAAAAAGATAAATAAAAAGTTATTGTATGTATATCTTATATAATAAAATAATAACAAACTAATTAACTTACTGTAACATAGTATCTTCTTCATCGGATTCTTCTTTTCGTAAATCAATCGTATCAGGATAATAGGGACTATGAGGTTCTAAACCAAAATGTCGTAGTTCAAATCCACCTAAAAAGTTTTGATCAGAAGGATCACGAAATTGAACAGGTCCATAATCGTCTTCGTCTTCTTCATCACTGGGAATAAATTCGTCATCATCCGGTACTATATTTCCAGTAATATTTATTGAACTGATTTTAATTTAAATTGCTGTTAGTCAATTACGTTTCTTATTTCCCTCCTTCACCCCTCCCCCCGCTCCCTTTTTTTTTTTTTTGGAAATATTTTTTACTTGACTCCAGTTAATATTAAAGTTGGTTCGTCCACATCTTTGAAATATACGTCAAGAGATTGTTGTTCAATCTAAAAACATGAATAATTTTTTAGGTGTCAATGGAAACAAAATTATATTATTATTAATTATTTTATTTTACCTCGTTATGCGTCAAGGAACATATAGCATATTCGGAATCTTTTACTCGGACTTTAAGAGTTGATCGACCAGGTTTTGCATCGTCCAGTAGTGATGCCTATAACAAACAACATACGACAAGTTTTGTTTTGATATTTAATACAATTTTATATATAACTTGTTTTTCAGAAGGTTTAGGAATAATCGATTTACCATTGTAAAGTGAATTCCTTCGTCAATAGAAAGTGTTAAAGGTTCATTGGGTTTTATTACTAAACCTAAATAAAAATAACGATCGAGGCAATTAATACTGATTCGAACAGCTCCAAAGGGTTCATATAAATGTATAAAAAAAACAATTGTAAAGTTGAAACTACTTTTACCAATGAAAGTTGAAGACGACATTATGGTTTACTTTATTTATTTGAAACAAAAAGAAAAAAACATCCTTTGTTGCCCTTTTAAGGGCAACTCCGCGAAATAATAATAACCATCCTTTCAATACTCTTTTTTTTTCATTATTAGTGTTATGCATATTTAAGTTGATAACCTAATCACTTAAAGTTTCTATAGTTTTAAATAATCATAGTAATACAATAAATACAATGAATGTATATTTAATGGTTTTTTCTTTTTATACATATAAACTTTTCTAAATAAAAAAGATTTAAAAAGGTATATTAGAAGAGGCTTTTTGTTACTGACAGGGTTGATAAGGTTTTTGGATTAAAATGGAACAAGATAACAAAAATACTAGCTAGAAAAGGCAAAGGCATGTAAAAAAAAAAAAAAGCTTGTTATCACGATACCAGCATGATAATATAACTCATTATTGTCTCGAAAGAAAAATGTAAATGAAAAAGAATTGTTACACCCGTTTTTTTTAAGTTGTACATGTTCCATAAAACGATCTTGTTGTTTCGGACAACTATATCGTCTGAGTCCGTTTCAAGAATGTTGGTAGTAGGTTCTCGATTTTGATGCCACTTTGTTATATGTTACATGTTAATACAATATGAATGGTAAATAATAGTCGCATGGCAACCTGGTTGTCAGGGGTGAGTATATATATTCTTTCTTTTAATTAAATAGTAATTCTTCTCTCTTTCTATTTCTGGTTACTATAACTATTACATGTATCCTACCACTTTTGAGAAATGAACTGACGTGCTTTTAGTAAGTTATGGGTATATGTTACTAAGTGTAACTTGATAATACTTATACCTTCTTTTTTTCTGAAATAAAATAAAATCAAGATAATTATGATAAAACTTACTTCTTCAATTTTACTAATCTAAGCACTATATATAATCTCATACTTGATTTGGAAACATCAAAAAAAATGCATTTTTTTTAAAAAGTATATTTTTTTTTCAATAACCGAACGCTTTTCTATTTTAACAACGTATTCAAAAGAGAATCCCCCCCCTTCATGCTAACAGATCCTAATGAAAAATCAATAAAAGATCAAAAACGAATGTCACGTAGACAATTTCGTAAAGAACGTAAACTAGCTACAAGAAAAGCATTTCGACAATATTATGCTCAAAAACGGGATCAAAAAAAAGAACAATCCGTTGAAGAAGAACAAGAAGTTTTAAAACAACATTCTGAATATCTTCAACAAAAAAAATTATGGGAAGAACGTGAAGAACGATATGAACTTATTAATTCTGTTCGTAGAAAAGCAGAAGAAGCAGAAAGACAAGCGAGAGAGACAGCAAGGGTGAATAATAAAAAATTAAATAATAATATTTCTATGCAATGTTTTTAATGTGTCTTTTTCTAAATATTTATGTATAGCAAAAATGGCGCGATGCATTGTTACGTATGCCTATACTTCCATCTACCATGATATCCTCATCAAGTGATGATGATATTAATAAAAATAATAGTAATATGGGTAGTAATAATAAGATTCAGGTATGATGCTTTAAAAAAAAAAAAAGAGAATTGAATGTATGACCATCCCTATTAATTAAATTCCCTTTTTTATTAGCCAAAAATACGAAATATGCCTACATTTGTTACTACTGAAGATCGAGAACAAGAAACATCATTACCAACAAGATGGCCAAAAGATATTGATGGTGATACAATGAATTGGCCATAAAAACAAAACAAATATATATATATATCCTTTTTTTAATAATAACAATACCGATCATTATTTCTATATTGAACAATCTTTACTCAAATTTTATTAAAAGAAATGAGGTGAATGACATATATGTATATATGAAAATTATAGATGGGAAAATTAAAATAGTGATCATTTTGTATACGATAAAAAAAAAAGTTGATAGATGAAGGAAAAAGAATAGGAAAGTGGAAAGTTTGGGATAGCCGGGAAAAAAAAAGAGAACAGGGAAGTAAATGCGAATTATTTTGTTGATATAACAACATAATTATTTTATAAAAAAAAAGGGTAAGGGGAGGGGGAAGGAATCTATTGTACGAAACGAGGCAATTGAGAAAATGATTGCAAAGGTGTTGTTTCACTCAATTCAACTGCATATTGGAAACAATTTTTAGCTTGTTCTAAATTATGATCGTGACGGTAACATACACCTAGATAATACCAAGCTTCAGCATGATCCCATCCATATCCACGTGTCGCACGATCCAACAAACCTTCAGCTAATTCCCATTCTTCTAAATCAATAAAACAACGTGCCATGGCCACCAATGCTTCAATATGATCTGGATCAATAGCTAATGCTTTCTTCAATGCATCCAATCCAGTATCATGCAATTTTTCTTTATCACCTTGAGATGATGATAATTTTTTAGACTTTTGGATACACACCATACCCAATTGATACCAAACACTAGCATCATTCATTTGACCCGCTAAAAGTTGTTGTTCAGCTTCTACGATGGCTTTTGTAGCTTCTTCAAGGCGTCCAGCGCGGATAAAGGTGGTGGTGGACATTAACCAAAGTTTGACCAATAGATGATACCAACGATCGCGTTGATAACGAGTATAAAATTGAGTAGGTTTGTTAAGTAATGCACTTATTGTAGGTGATGTATTGGAAGGTCGTCGTTCAGGTGTACCCATGCTAGCAGCAGAAAAGGAAGGTGTCAATAAGGACATCAATGTAGCGGAAGATGCTTCTGAATTAGGTGTATTTTGTTGTTGTTTTTCTAATATTTTATTTTACATATACAGTTAGGAATTACTTAATTTTTATGTAAATAAATGAAATGAAAAATATATATATACGTTTCTTTTTTTGGATGTAAATACATTACCATCATACAATGCTGAACCAGAAGATTGATTTTTGGATGAATGTTGAGTAGTGCTTCCCATTCG
This sequence comes from Circinella umbellata, assembly GCA_025093555.1. Taxonomy (NCBI): domain Eukaryota; kingdom Fungi; phylum Mucoromycota; class Mucoromycetes; order Mucorales; family Lichtheimiaceae; genus Circinella; species Circinella umbellata. The sequence continues at coordinate 179,963 of JAIWNF010000066.1, forward strand.
TCTGGCAAATCCCATATCTATCAATTGCATACTTTTCTTTCGGATCGACATACCTTCTCTATTGATTGATGAAGAACGTGTACGTCCTGAAAAACTACCTTTACGGTCACTTCGAGTTTCATCACTACTACTTGACTTCATACGACGTGGAGGCTTTAGACTTGTTCCTGAAGATGAAATGGGAGCTGTCTCGGTACTATTTCCAAATTCAGTTGGACGAGAAGAATTATTGGAAACACTATTTGACCGTCGACGAGGATCCATCTTGGAAAGTGAAAGTGAACGAGAACTGCGTCGAGAACCCGTACCATTCGCACCGTTCAATGAATTTTGACGTCCATTCAATGACATTGTTTCTTCTAAATGTTGTAATCCATCTTCAATCACACTTTCATTTGAAATAGCACCCTCATTTAAATGTGTAGCCAATTTTGCATAAATCGAAAATAAATCAGTATACAAATCCAAAATAGCATCAGGCCCTTCTAACTTTTCCAAAAGTTGTACTTGTGTCATGGTCATGGCAAGATGACTTTCTGCTAGAGTCATATATTGTGCTACTGATTTTTCATTCTTATTCCATGATAATACAGGTGCTGAGCCAGCAACCATTTGATTGTAGTCAGAGGATAAAGCGGAATGATTCAAACCAGCTTCTAATGTTTGTAATGCTTGCGGTTCGTTGTTTTCTTGGCAAGAATGAAGTAATGCTAAAAGATGCCACGATGGTAAATGATTTGGGTTTAGTTGAATGGATTTACTAATAGCAGTGGCGGCATCGTATAAACTGCGTGTACTGGCTAATTCAACAGCATATTCATAATGGGTTTGCCAAGAAGGGTGTTCTTCATCAAGACGGATGGATTTGGTCAGTGATTCGATTGATTTACTATGGTATTCTGAACGGGTTTCTGGATCATCACCTGTATGTTATATATATATATATATATATATATATTGTAAGCATCATAAAATAAATTAGTATAAAAGGCGAGAAATCATCCAAAGAAAAGACATTACTCTTTTTGTATATAAAGAATAATAACTTACATTGACGAGCATAAACACCACAAGCAGCACCATGTACTCGATATACATGTGCTACTAAACCATTATCCAAACCATTAGCTTGCTCTTTATAGCTTTGTAATTCTTCTTCCACAACATTCAATGCCACATGCATAATCATAGTTGCCATTTTTCCATCACCATAAATATGTCCATACAATTCGGTTCCAGCGAAGCAGACTGAAAGGAATTCTTCTTTAGACTCATTGGCAAGTCCCATACGACGTGAAATTTCAATTACATCATAATGTTTAGGTTCATCGATATTATCAATATCGCTTGCACCGACAAGATCCATATAAGAAGCAAATGTATATTTGGCTTCATTAAATTCACCAAGACGTAATAGAGTAAGTAATAAGTGACGTGTAATATTGGCATTATTGAATGTATATTCTTTTGCTTGATATAAAAACTAAAAAAAAAAAAGTAATATAGGTTTATAATCATTAATAACTTTATATTTTTAATTATTTAACCGAAATTAAAAAGTATGATAATAATTATAATAGTTTACCTGAAGCACACGACGAAGGTGACGAACATCACCCCAACCAACACGATCATGAACATTTGAAGTGAGATTAGCTAATTCAAGTGTTCGCTGATTTAATTCATTGTTAGTGGATACTAATACAAGTGACCTGAAAAGCTTGCGCAGGATATCCATTCCAGGTATAACATCTTCTAGTTCACTTCCACTGTCACATGAATTTTGAATTTTTTAGTGAGTTTGGTTTTTCAACACATTCCATTTTCGTTACACAAAAAAAGATAGAAAGGAAAGAGAACGAGGCAACAGACAAAAACTACCCCATTCTCGGGATCGACGAAATAAGAAAAAGTTAATTCTTTTTTTTTTTTTTTTACCTTAAGCTATTATCATTTTCATAAGAACTATCAAACTTGGAAATATATCGCACATAAATATTACAAATGACCCATTGCTTATAAGTACGCCAACTATTGGACCAATAAGTCTTTGCAAGTTTTAAATAAGCTTGCATCAATCGTAATGGGGAAGATCTATCACATACAATGAAAAAAAATAAATTAATTTATTTTTCTTGTAAAGCGTATATGTATTTAAAATGGATTATACCTTGTACGTAATTGTAATAAAATACCATGATAAAGACATTCTTCTATCCAATACCATAATGTTTCACTTTTTTCTTTTAAATGGTGTTCAACAACATCCCAAGCGGTTGAAAATGCTTCGATCGCCATTGAAATATTATCTTGCTTTTCATAACATATGCCTTTAATGAAAAAATAATCAGTATAAACACGTGAGTCCTTTTTTTTTTTTCTGTCAAACCCTCCCACGCTACTATCTCCCCCCCCCCATCCAAAAAAGAAATTCGTTCTTTCGATTATGACGATGAAAAACAAACCTTTGATGCCACGCGCTTGGATAAGTAACACCAATCCATACCCAGATGTCGCATCTTCAATTCTTAAAGCTAAATTCTGTAACGATTCTAATGCCTTGTCATAATCACCACTTTCAAAATAAATGCGTGCCAAAATAATTTTTGCAAACTAAATAAAAGTTTGTTTTTTTTGGGGGGGAGGGTAGATAAAATAAAGTGGCGTTAGTTTATGTGTAACTAAAATAGTTAAGTGAAACAAACCGATTTTTTTTTTTTGATAGAGAGAACCTCCTTTTTTTTTTTTGGTCTTTTGGTTTGATTGATTGGTTGTAGGAGTAAAGGATAACAAAGAATATGAAGGGTACAAAGAAGTAAAGCAAAAGAACAAAAAAAAAAGTTATACAGGTAAAAAGAAACTGTAGCGAAAAAAAAAAAAGGGTGGGGAAAGAAGGGCACGGTCCATATATACATATTCTATTATTTTCTTTACCTGTGCCTGACGATCATCTGGTAATTCTAAATTATCTTTTTTTCCATGAGTAATGTCAGTTAAACGTTGAATAAATGATTGTGTTTGGTTGGAATTAAGTGGAGGTGGAGTATAAATAGAGTCTGGTGTATCATTAATATGTCCTTCGCCAGTCGAACGTTGTTTTTGCGTTTGTGTCTGTTCGATAAACTCGGCTTCAATGCATGCAGTAATATCCAAAACTATGTATGCATAAAAATAATTAAAATTTAACTCAAATAGATACAATCAAAAAAAAAAAAACCATTTTGTTGTCATTGCTATGTTGCCGAGTTAAAATAAAAAAAAAAGTAATATATCACCATGGTGATAACCCCTTACCAGTTTCATCAGGATGATATTTTTTATATCGTTGAGCAAGTTGAGGAATCGATGACCATTCACCACGACAACGAGCAATATCAAGGTCAATAGCAGATTGCGTTACCTTGTTCTCCATATCGAAATAAAGTAGTTAATAAGGATTGAAAGGAGTAGATAGAGAAGGAAAGTAGATTTTATAGGAAAGTAAGGAAAGGAGATATGAAAAAAAAAGTTGAAAGGATGGGTTGAAAAAAAAAAAAAAAAGAAAAGAAAAAGAAGCTGAAGCTTAATACAGCATTTATCCCGCAAAGAAAAACAAAAAAAAAAAAATACCTGAGCCTCATACTTATGCTCTGTCCCCACGTGTATGGTTTGTAAAGTTAGTCAATCGAATTTCACCAGATTAGGGTTACAAACATCATTTTTTTTTTATCTTGTTATATAGCAAAACGAGATCATAATAACCTTGATTTGTAGAAAATAAGATTATCATCTACGTGTTTATACCTCTCTACTCTAGATATATGTAATATTATCTGTGTCAAACTAAATCCAATATGGTATAAAGTGAAATCATACAAGTAATATAATGTAGCATTATTTTTCATCACGACAACACGCACATAATAAAAGTAAATGGGAAACAAAATTGTATAAGTTTTGTGAAAAAAAAAATAAGATAGATTTATATAAAGAAAAATACGAGGAAAAAAAAGGAGATGTTATAATAAGCTGATTGTTGTTGTTTTTTTTATAATAATAATAATAATACTTTCATTATCATCTTTTTTTTTAATATATAAAAACCAAGTAACGAGCAAGAGAACTTCATGAAATAATCCCATCACACTTTCTCACTCTACTCTTTTTGTTGTTTTTATATAGTCTCTACTGTCTTCTCTTCAAGTTGTTTGACAACCATTCTAAACCTTCATAAAGACCATCACCTAATAAAATAATAACAAAAAAAAAGTATGAATATATATAAAAGCCTTGGCAAAAAAAATAAAATAAATAATAATAATATTTACCGCTAGTTGCACATGTAGTTTGGATGTACCAGTGTCTATTGCGCAAAGAATGAAGACCCAACTTGTCTGTGATTTCTGCTGCGTTCATGGCATTGGGAAGATCTTGCTTATTGGCAAAGACAAGCAAAAGAGCATCTCGCAATTCATCTTCGTTCAACATACGTTGAAGTTCATCACGTGCTTCAGAAACACGGTCGCGATCGTTCGAGTCGACAACAAAGATGATACCTTGTGTGTTTTGGAAATCTGTTTTATTTATTTTATATTTTCCTGTTAGTTACCTCTTTTTTTTTTTTTTTTTTTTTTTTTTTGCATATCAGTCATAAAATATATTCCTCAAATTGTATCCTTTTCTCTCTTTTTTTTAATAAATAACAATAATAAAGATACTTACAATGTCTCCAAAGAGGTCGGATTTTGTCTTGACCTCCGACATCCCAAACAGTGAAAGAGATGTTTTTGTATTCGACAGTTTCAACGTTGAAACCTATTTTTAAAATAGATGAAATTTGTTTGTTAATGATTTAAAAAAAACCAGGAACATTAGATGAATGGATACTGAAGCAAAAGAAAAATATATATGTATATATTTACCGATAGTAGGAATAGTAGTGACGATTTCACCCAACTTCAACTTGTACAAGATGGTGGTCTTACCGGCAGCATCAAGACCAACCATCAAAATACGCATCTCCTTCTTACCGAAGAGATCGAATAACTTTGAGAAACTTAAACCCATTGTAATATAATAAGAAACAAGGTACTTTTCTAGTAATAAAAAAAAGGGAGGAGGGGAAAAGAAAAAAAGAGAGGAACTTTTTTTTTTTCGTTTTTTTTTTTTTTTTTTCGCGTGCCTTTGCTTTGTTCTTTTTTTTTTTTTTTGCAAACATCATCCCGCTCTAATCTAACGGTTTCAATTCCCGCTTTTTTTTATTATTCGTCATTAAAAACCAGGCTTTTCCTTCCTGACCCTGGGTTCTTTTTTTTTTTTTTAAGTTTAATGCAAATCGAAAAGTCGAACTGGTTATTTTATAATAGAGTGAGAAAGAAAAATTATTATTATTTTCAGTTCAAATGTATATCCATAGTAACAAATTTTATTTTTTTTTATCTCTCTCTCTTTTTTCCATGTTATCCGAACCCGTGTCACTGTACACTGGGATTCCTTATTACCAAAAAAGCTCCTAGGTGGTACTTATTACTATATTGATAACTCTCTTTCATATTGTCAGATATTGAGCCGATCTAATAAAATGACATTTATTACACTATCACGCAGGTCTCATATAATAAATAAGTCTAATAAATGGAGATTTATGAGAATCATTACACATAAAAGGTATTTGTTTGATCAACAACGCACAAGCATCTTCTGGTACGTACCTAAACAATTATATGCTTTTACAGTAGAGTTCAAATGACAAAAATAAATGAGAAATATCTTTAATAGTAAATTTTTCAGGTACGTTATAAACTCTTACGTATCGATTTAGTTGGAATCAATTTACATGATCTCATCCCTACACAGAACAGCGAGTAAAATTAGATATTGACAACAATAATTTTTTTCTATAAAAACTTTCGAGTCAATGATAAAGTCGTTTGAACTTAGATAATAATGACATATAATATACCATTAAACAAATATTTGCGTTCACACAGACTACTACTTGTTTAAGATTATATTCTTGTCAGTCGTAATTATTTGTTATAATCATTAACAGTTCAGCTTCGATGGAACATTATCATATGATCCACTCATCACAATCGGCTAGAAACTATTTTAAAGCGAGATGTAGCAGTTTTTATTAACATATTGTAATAGAAATTCTCTTTATATTATGTTGTGTTTTTCGAATACGTAGAAATGTTAAAGATTGACAAACACCACAAGTAATTTCACATTAACTTTATCATCTGGTACTTGTAATGCTTTGTAATTGCCTCATATTCAACTAATAATAATCGAAAGCGAGTATCCATTTTACTAAAACGACACTACACTAGAAAAATCATTTCTTATTCTTTCGATACGTATAAAGATGATTGTCTTCCACCTCTATTAATAAATACTGAAAACACTTACTTATCTTTCCATGACTATGAATGAAAAAAAAACACCTACACTAAATATAATGCAAAGTTCATTGTATACTGCTTGAGGGTGATTTGAAAATGCTTCTCTATTTTGAATACTTGATAGCATTACATATGTACTCATTTTTCGGATACAGTTTTGCTCAGAGTTGAGGTGGCAATTGGATAAATCATCCAAAATGGGTTTTTATGCATGCTATGCTAAAACATATGTGCTTGTATCGATTCTTAACACCTTCATATATTTTCACAGTATAGTTTTGTCGAGCGCATAAATTTATATAATCGAGATATTTGAGTTGCTTAACATACCCCTTTTTTATATCTTTTCTTTCTTTACTCTCTACTGATATATTTGGGCAACTGACCAAAAACTATAAAGAAATTTATAGCATTATCCTTTGGAATTACTTTAGCTTATGATCACATAATTAGAGTAAAGTATGATCCATCAAGCAGGGTTCGATGTGTTTATATATGGTATTAATGGATCATGAGCAACATATTAGTTAGTAAGTTGGATAAACTGATTCCTATTACTCCATATATAGAAATCCATGTTGTACGATTTTTTGGCATTTGTTGTGGTTTTTTTCTTTTTGTTGGGAAAACATTTACATAGTAGTATAAGACGTACGTATATGAAATAAATAACTGACATTCCAAGTCGTTAATGACGGATAGATGAACAGTTCTTCTTACATATAAACCTATTTGATCAGATAATTATTACCTAGACAACATCGGTAGTTTGCTAGATGTTATGGCAATAACCAAAAAAAAATATGTATATTATATTGCTAGGTAGAAAAAATAAGATACTATTAATAAACATCAAAAGTAGTCAACTCCCAACAAAGTCAACCATTATTTGGGGAACACTGAGCATATTGAGATTTTTCTTTTACTTTTGGGTCAGGGGATCGGCAGTTTACTCTTATCTGTTGGTTAAAAGTTGTGTATATAATAATGTGGAGTTTAGATTTTTATTTTTTCATAAAAAAATCACCTTAATAGCTCCACTTTTCTTTTTTTTTTTTTTTTTCTTTAAAAAAACGCACAACAATATATACAACCTTAAGCAAACAAAAAATAAAAATAAAGGGAGCGTTCATGACATCTCGCGGTTCTTCGGCTGATAGGGAATTGGAAGCGCCATCCGCCGATTCTCCCGCATTAGAGATTCAAACGCTTGTACGCTCGTTTTTAAAGGAACATACAGCTTACGATGTGCTTCCGGTGAGTTATCGACTCATTGTATTTGATACCCGTTTACTTGTCAAGAAAGCATTGGCTGGTCTAGTGCAAAACGGTATTTATCATTAATAAGGAGAAAGAAAAAGAAAGTTTGTGTGAGAGAAATGTTTTATATATAAATGAAAAAAAAAACAACTTATCAATTCAATTATATAATATTTAGGTATTGTATCGGCACCATTGTGGTCAAGTGAATTACATCGTTTTGCGGGCATGCTTACGGTCTCGGATTTTGTCAATTTGATCCAATATTATTATACACATGCATCGGTTGAAGATGCTTTACAAGACATTGAAAAGTTTGAGATTGGACATTTACGGGACGTTGAAAAAAAGCTTGGAGCCCCAGCGCCGCAGCTGATATCAATGCATCCTATGTCGAGTTTATATGATGCATGTCGACTTTTAGCTGAAAGTAGAGCTCATCGTGTTCCTTTACTGGATAATGACGCACTTGGTACAGAAATGATTATTAGTGTAATTACTCAATATCGTATTCTCAAGTTTATTGCTGTTAATGTAAGTTACTGCATGACATAAAAAGGCAAAGAGAAAAATAAAGGGGAATGATTTATTCAAAAAAAAAAAAAAAAAAAAAAAAAACGTACTCTTTTTTTTTTTTTTGTTGCTGATGGTTTTTAGTATCAAGAAACACGCTCATTACGTCGATCTCTAGCTGAATTAAAAATTGGAACTTATGAAAACATAGCAACAGCTCCTTTGTCAACTCCTGTCATCGAATTGATTAATATATTTGTGGATAAAAAGATTAGTGCAGTACCGATTATTGATGAAAATGGTAAGGAAAAGATGGTTTTTTTTTTTGGTTGAGATCATGCAAAAGAATGATCCGGTGTTTAAGTTCGATCCTTTTTTATTTATTTTATTTTCACGTGATATTTTTTAATAATTATAAAATAGGTGTCGTACTGAACGTTTATGAGTCGGTGGATGTGATGGTAAATAAGTAATGAAAAATAGGAAACGAATGAATGAAAGATATTATTTACTAAAAAAAACCATCGTTATTTGGGGTATTTTAGAGTATAGCACGATCAGGGCGATATAATGAATTGGATATACCAGTAGGCGAAGCCTTAGAAGCTCGTCCAAAAGATTATCCTGGTGTTCATACATGTACCTTGAATGATACATTATATTCTATATTCCAGACGATTCGAAAACAACGTGTTTATCGACTCATTGTTGTTGACCAAGACAAGAAACTTATAGGTATTGTCAGTCTATCTGATATTCTTGGTTATCTTGTTGGATATCAACGTTAAATAAGAAAGAATTTCATTAGAAAGGATATAGTATTTTTATTATTATTCTCCTTTCCTCCACGCCGAATACCAAACCCTCCCCCCTAACTCACTTAACCAACCCATTCATCACTACATAAACAACATTATACAGACACCTTCATCATAAGACATAATATTTTAACGCTGTACATAACTATTATATACAACAACAGTTTCAATCTCTTTTTTGCTACTTATACAAAACCTTCCCCCCCCCTTTTTTTTTTAGCAGTTAAAAACCATTACACACTCATATTTTTCCTTTTTTTTTTTTGTCTTATGAAAAAAAAAAAGACAACTATTATAATTTTTTTTTCTGCTTTATCATGTAAACGTGAAATCAATGTGCCATTTTTATACATAATTATAAGAGAAAAAAAATAAGAAAAAAATGTAATGAAGAGGAATATTATGCAATACTTAATAAGAGATTGAGAATGGTTAGTGTAAAAAAAAAAAAAAAAAGAGAGAGAGAGATCAAGAAAACAAATTTTTCGGAAATGATGACAAAACAGATTATATAAGACTCTCAAAGCAGAAAAAAAAAAGCGGAAAATAAAAGAGAGAGAGAGAGAGAGAGACAGAAAAAGGGTGTGTAAATATTTATATATAAAGTAAACATATGCGTGTGAGTGAGTGTGTGTGAGCGTGAGTGCATTTGAGAGTATGTGTGCGAGAGAGAGAGAGAGAGAGAGGGAGAGAAAAAGAGGAAGAGAATTAATAGAAAAGAATATACATAAAAGAAAAATAAACAAACAAGGCAAAAGAAACCAAAAAAAGAAAAGAAATTACAAAATTGAATAGTCATGTGGGGCGAAATAACTTTCGAGGGTCTTTTTCAATTCAAAGAAATAAGCTGCTCTTCCCTTATTATGACTATTACTTGATGAAGAAGGACTTGGATCAATAGTTGATGCTGATGTTGAAGGAGAAATGATTTCACATTCATCATCAGAAGTTCCAATTGTACTGCCACTTGACGTTGAAAAAGGTGTTGGTCCTCGATCATCTCGAGTTAATGGTTGATAATGATGTGCTGTCGGTAAAGGGGTTGTTGGAGACATTGCTCCAAATGATTGTTGATTATTTTCCATCTCGTTATTTATGGATAATACATAATTTTTAAGAATCTTTAGTGTAATCCGCATATTTTCTTCTGCTCGTATCCGAATCTGGTTATTTGGAGATACGCTCAATTCTTTCATTGCATCACAAGCAATCAATACCCAATGCAACTCAAGAACACACGGTAATCGATAATTTAACTCTTGAAAAATCTTTGCCAACGCATCACAACAGATCGATACAATTACCAGAGCCCGCTCACCATCTAGACGATCCAAAGATGCACCAACCAAATCAGTTATTGAGGGTGATTGCATCAACCGTGTCTCCAATGCAAGCCAATAAGAGTAATAAAGCATATTAATATACAAGACATTTGGATTGCGACATTGTTGTGCTTGTTCCACCGTAATATATTCCATGGGACCATTCGATAACTGATAATGATGTGGTAATGATCGCCAAAATCCGAACATTTGATTCTCCAAATATTCAATATCACTGGTTGGAACTTGATCCAACGATCCTAACATGAGTCGATATCCAGTTTCATCCACACGTGTGGAAATATGACAATCGTTAATACGTACAATATGTCGATATAATGCAACAGCTTCTTTCCAATCAGGGTCGATTTCTTCGCAAGGTAACACGGTCGGATACCCAATATCGTCGTGCAGTAAGGTCGGTGATACGCTATCGCGCCCGTCATAGATGATATGCATATTAATCTCGAGGTAACGCACCATATAAAACATTCTCCGCCATGATTCAGCTTCGGCGAGTGGGCCGATCTCCTGTTGTTTTTGGTACTGATGGTAGTACTGACATTTTTCCCCTCCTTTTTCCATGTATATCTTCTCCGACGACATTATTGTTTGTTGTTCCTCTTCTTTATTAATTATATTTTCATTTTTTTGCTCGTGATCATGCAATATTGCAAGATACTTATCTCGCAGCTGCATGGCAATGCGCCATGCCATGCTAATATATATACGTCCTTCACTATTCCGCAGCAAAATTAAATAGGTTTGTCCTAACATTAAAAGTGCTCCCACCAGTTCCACATTTGGTTCTTCATCAAACATGGCATCTTCTATTAAACTTCTTGCTTCTTGACGAAAAATTTCGGCCATTTCTTTTCGATGAGGTTGACATTCTGAATGTATATGCTGACATTGAGCGTATCCAACAAATGCAGCGATGGCTGACGTAAGCATTGAATGAGGTCTTGCTCGTAAATAAGAATGATAATAAGGTCGGACAAAAATGGGAAGTGTATAACCATTACAACTAAAATAAGTATCCAAAAATTGTAATTTAACTGTTGTTGTGGTATCATTGAGCATATAATTGTTGCTATGGTGATGGTGGTATAAACGTGGGAAATCCTGTTGAATCATCAAACTTCCTTGATCCATTTTCTTTGCAAAAATGACCCGAAATAATTGCTCCATATGTAACATTTTATTCGTAACAAGAAGGAATTGTGTTGTTCGATCCACAAAATAATTCGGTGATCGATGAGGTGTGAAATATCCAATTGTGCTTTTTAAAAACATAGCAACGTCAGCTACGCTTTTAATAGATGTTTGTAGTTGTATGCCATTGTTTTTACTATTATCTCGTGTTAAAGTAAGTTGCCAAGATTCGCGCCGTTGTCTTTTTTTTTCTGAACGACCTTGTTCATTTTTTTTATTATGTTGCATGGATGGTGGTGATTGTTGACGTTGTAATTTTGCTTGTACTTGAAGTGATCGTAGTTGCATTTCCATAGCAGCCACTTCCTCTTCTAATAATTGAACTTGATCCAACATTCGATTTCGTTTTGACATTGGTACGAATTTTTTGACAATATTAGGTTTTGCAGTAAATTTAAAAACACAAGGTAGTTCCATACGGCAACACCTTTCGCATTGCATTCCTTGTGAGACGAAACATTTTCTACGATGCGCACGACAGTTTTCGCCTGTATACAGTTTTATCATGTGTGAGTATTTTTATTATTATTATTATTATTATTATTGTTTTATTAATATAGTAATACTGTATCTATAAAAATATATAGGTTTTGTTTTTTTTTTTTTCGGTCGCTTACAAGGTCTATTCCGTTTTTGTTTTGAATTGCCATCAAGTGTCATTGGCAAAATAAAGAATTATATAAAAAAAAAATTGTATTATTTGTTGTTTCAATAAATAAAGAAATTAAAAAGGTGTAAAAAAAAAATTAAGAGAGGGAGGAAAAAGTTACAAAGAAAGAAAATAAGGAGCAATATTTGGGGGAAAGGGGGTTTAGAAAAGGAAAATGTAATTGTTGAAAAAAATGGGTTAAAACAATTTGGGTACAACAGCTCCAATAGATTTCATTCATTTTTTTGAAATTCGGTAAAGGTTTAACCGTAATAGTTTAGAGATAAAAAAAAAAAGTTTTAGTTTATAAAAAAAAAAACCAACCTTCTTTTCGGAATAAGGAATTAAAAGCAAGTAAAAATGTGAGTAAAAAAAAAGAGGAGTTATATACGATATTTTAGTAAGGTTCACTAAGGATGAGATAATGATGATATTTTATATATGTATAAGTAGTGTGTTTCATCATGTATAAAAGGGATGGATAAAACAGTTTTTACACATTTCTTAATTACTTTTTTGGAATTTCTTTTTAATTTCTCTATTAAAGCAAAAAATATGCAACTACAATTTCTAGAAAAAAAAACTAGTACTTTCCTATTTTTGCTCTTGTCCAAAAAAAATCAAATAAACTTATATATATCAAATTATAAAAAAAACAAGTACAAATATTCTGCGGAATATGAAAAAAACACAGTAAGTATAAAAAAAAAAGTTACAAAAGAGAAAGCACTAAATGGATGGTAATATAATAAAAAAAAATGGAGATTGGGAAAGAAATGATAAACTATAGGGAAAAAGATGTACGTGTACGTATTCTGAGTGATATTTGAAACGGAACTAATGTGTGTATGGATGTGTTTGGGTGGATAAGTGAAAAATGACAAGGGAAGAGGATGGAAAAAGTATACAATTTGTTTTTTTACGCTGATGAACTGTAAAAGTGAAAGGGGAGTTATATATTAGTTGAAAAGACTTTCTAATAATATCGTCCTTGAGTTTGATAAGCATTTTGTTGATTATATGCGTCGTAACTGTCATGAGAATAAGCATTGTTACTTTCTTTATATGCGCCCTGTTGATTACCATAATAATTATTCATATCCGCTGTATTATAGTTATTATGAGAACCAACTGTGGTAGGTGTATCGGCTGACATATCATCTAATCGAATACCAGATTTTCTACGACGAGCACGTTCTTCTTCATCTTCTTCCCGATAAATAGAACGTGTGCAAAGTACAGTTATAGCATTTGTTAATGCTAATACTTCTACAGCTAACGCAGCAAATAAGACGATATAAAACCGCCCAAATGCCATATTAACGTAAGATTTAAGGGCATCATAACATGGTGGATCAGAGGAAATAAGTCCCGATTTAGGATTACATTTGTCTGTTACGGCAGGTTGATCCATTGCATTATTATATCCACAGCAAGAAAACTAGAGTCATTATAAAAGATTGAAATTATTATAATTAGTTATTCTATATCCCTTTGTTTTTTTTTTTTAACTCGTACTCCATTTTCCAATAACATACTTCATTTTGCAAACTTGCTCTATAACTTTCTTTTGCTTGAGACCAAAGAGGAGCAACATAAGCTGGTGGATTAGCACCTTTTTGATATATCTTTACACCAATAACCACTTGATATACCAAGGCAACAATGACAATCAACATGTAAATGTAAAGAATCCATTTACGTTTCACAAATGCTCCAAGTATGCCGATAATGGATGCAACACCGATGATTGCACCAAGAATTGCTACCTCTAAATAAAATCACATTTGGATCAGCTTTTTTGTTTTGTTTTTGTTTTTTCTAACCTCCAAATAACTATATCTTTCTTTTTTCGTATTTTGCATACAATGTGGATCACGATCAAATCTAAATCCATCGTTGCGAATAATAATAAAAATCCCCCTTTTTTTTTCCTTTCATGTTTTCGATGATAAAATAAAAAGAGAATATATCATTTGTTATCGTACGTTTAAATACTCCATCTGGAAATAATGTAGCGCCTTTGAACCCACTTTTGTTACCGATCACACCAAATGCAATAAATGCTAAACCGAGACACGCAAATAGCAAATTTGTGGTGACCATATACCACTTGCTCAGTCTATATATTATTCATAAATTTAATTGTTGAGTATCATAGCAAACTGAAGAGGGTCGTATATCATGGCATATTTATGTATCCATGACAAAAAAAAAGACGTCTTTTTTTTATATATTCTTTATTTCTGAGAATCACCTTGCGCAACATGTTGCTGCCATGTTGGTTTACGATGAAATTTTCGGTTCGTTTGTAAAAAATATATATATATAATAATAAATTAAGTGATCGTAATGCCAGTACAAAGGAATGGGCAGGGAGAAAAAGAAATAATTTTAATGAAGGTGTATATATAGTACCCTCTTTTGAGAGACTAAATGAATAAAAGGAAGGGAAAAGGTACGAGAAGAATAAGAGAGAGCCAAAAAAAAAAAAAGGTAATATAATAATTTGTTTTCTTTTTCCCGCTCTCCAAACTTGAACTTTTCTTGAAAATGTGTGGGTTGTGCTTTGTGTTGGTGTTCAACTAAACCAAATAAACTATTAGTGTATCTTTTATACCTCCTTTTAGAAATATTTGTGTTACCATCCAATATCTATTCTTATCCATTTACATTGTCCACAAATCAGATGTCCGTACCTAAATGAACCGGACTTTTTTTAACAACACACTTGACATTTTATTTTATTTTCCAGATCAATGGTAGGCTCCAATTTCTCTTAAGGAATGGAAAATGACACTAATACATAATAATCAAAGTAAACTAGTAATAATAGTTAGTAGTGAGATCATCATTATCATTCATCATGTTGTATTTCTATAATAATCTGCTCACACAAGTTATAGATATACTAGTAAAAAAGAATGACAACTTGGTTAACTATAATAGATTTTGTATTATTCTCTTATTAACATCTACCAATATAAATAACCAAACCAAACAATACGTTTTTACTTGTTGTCTGTGCTTTTTATTTCTAGTTTCTTGTAATACTCTCTCATCGGATCGGTGTTTTTTTTTCACGCAGCTAACATAAAACATTTAGGATACTAAAAAAATGGGGGATTTTTAGTATAACATTTAATAGTCTAGTATGGAAAAAAAAATTGTTACTTAAAAAGAAGCATAGACCATTTAATTAATCAATATTTATATGACGGATATCATTTACTAAATTCAAAAAGATACTTATATTTTTCTCCCCATGTTTTTATATACATATTAAAAGATCCTATCCTCCTGTTGCTAGCTATTGTTATAGTAAAAAATAATAGTAATACTTTTACCACGAGATATAATAACGATAATATATTCTACTCATAATAATAAAACGTACAGTTTTTTTTCAGATATTATGTTATTCATGTGCCGCCCATAGAAATCTTAAAAGAACATTGTAATAAAAACACCATTTATTTTTATTTTATCTCTAATACAAAAATAAACATTTCTAATATTAAAAAATACCACGTGTATGAGACTTTAATATTTATTTATGTTTTGTGTGATAAAAAGTTTCAACATAAAAAAGAAACCCCTGTTTTTAAAGCTACGACCTTTTTTTTTTTACGAGGGGTGGGGCCTAGAATTAAATCTAGTAGTAATGAATGCCTCACATTTTAGTGCTTTTTCTTTTTTGTTCCCTATGGTCATAAGTTGTGTAGTTATACAGTTTTTTGTACATCGTCATTAATGTGGATGATTATAGAGCCAACAACTCCTCTTTATAAATTCAAAAATAATGTCTTATTTTTTTTTTCCAGGATTAAATGAACTAAATAATTTAATCTTTGTTTTTCCTGTTACCAGCTTAAATGAATTGTTTTTCAATCAAAGAGCTGGACATGTGATATCAACAAATTAACATCAATGTTGTTTCTATCACGCGTTTAGAAATAAACAAATAAAACATATAAAATCTACTATCAATCTCATACAGTCTTCTCTTTTTCACTTTGTTACTGTTGTTATTTTTTTTTTTCATTTATCATCTCACGTTTTCAAGACATTTATCGTCAACAGTATCAAAATTATTTTTTTGAAGGTGTACAACTGAAGGTATATATAAATATATATAACTCATTCAATTTATAAAAAAAAAACAGAAAATAGTATTGACAAGTACATTGTTTATATGTATATATAATAAATATAGTCCAATAAAGAAGTCAAAGTTGTTAATAATTCTTGCCAGGGTCAGGATTTGCCGCTGGAGATAGTATTCACCAACCTCAGTTTAGTTGGTGGATTAATACCCCCGTATCCCCCGGCCGGCCACTACCTACCACACTGCAAAAAAGTAATTTGCTTAGCACATAATGATCCCTGCTTTTAATGCAGGGAGTCGATGGTGCTAAGCAAGATGCTGTGTGGGGAGGCCGGGGTAGGTTCTAGCTGTAACAAGACAATGATTATTGGTATCAGCTCAAGCAAGCCCAGATATATGGTAATAAAATAGATAAATAAAACTATTGCTTTTTACAAATCATCTTTTACTTTTTATCTTACTATTGCTTGTACATACAATGAATATGTTGATAACGGAAATACAATATAAACTTAATTAACGACGTCTTCATTTATATAGGATCGACAAGCATATTTTTGCTTGTCTTTGCTCATGGCATACATGAGCATGCAAAGGTAAAAATATTATAGTAAAAGTGAATAGTTTAAATTATAATCACATCTACGTATCTAATGATTAGAGGTATGCTTTATTATAGTATATAGTAAAAATAAATAGCGCATTACATCAATGAATTAAACTGAGAAACCATTTGCAACATCAGCGCATATGCGGATCTATTAAAACAGGCCAGAAGAGAAAATACATGACCTGATTAACAATAGTATCAAAGTGCAAAGAAATACTTTCCTAGTGACCTTTATTCCTTTACCTCAAAGTTTTCCCTTTTGAGTTTTTGTATATTGATATTCTTTTCAGGAATATAATGTATTATAAGAACGTACACATTTTATTTTATATTTACTGTTATATATACGAATTACTTTATATTATTTATCTTTCACTAACTGTATTTCATTTAATGTATGTTTGAAATACGTATTTTTGTAAAATAGAAAAAGAGAATAAAAATTATGTATTTAAAATGATATACCAGTATCATCTCAAGAGTATGTTAATTATATTTAAAAGTAAAAAAAAATTGTATGATATATATTTGTAAAAGCTAATTGTTTAAAGATCATTATCCGGGCAATTATTATGTCATTATTAATAAATCAAAAATATCATCGAAGATAGCAATCCATTGATAAAAAAAAAACATTTACCCTTGAGATTTAAATGAACGCGTGAACAAGAGCGATTGCTATCGTAAATACGTGGGAATAACATCACCCTATATTCAGTATACATATTGCTATACATGCTAATGCAATCACAATTATGGATAAAGATTATTAAACTCACCACTGTCGTCTTTTATCTGCTAAACTGAATATACGTAAAGAAAAAAAATCTCAACACTTTTGATGGAATACTTTTGCTGACAATGACAATGGGAATAAATTTGTGGATGAGACAGCGGTAGTTATGGCATTTTTGATGGATAATGTTAGAAAAACGACAACAACTTTAACTTGTGGTAAATTATGGAGATCGAGATTTAATCAAGATATACTTTAGCAATTCGATTATGTTATTGTGATCATGTCATAGGTGGGAGTAGACGTGACAGTAGATATGAACTATTTTCTTGAATATTACAAGGATGGGGTTGGGATTGATTTTTTGGATGAATGTTACCTTGGAGATAAATGTGATGTTTGTACACATATACATGAATGGTCAGAATAAAACATATACTTCGTGTTTGAAATGAAAAGGTGGTAGCTGGAAGTCGTCAATGCGTTGGATAACAACTATAGTTTTGACTGTAGCACTAGAGAAGCATAGATTTCGATCGTATTATTTTTTTGACCCAGGGATAGCGATTAAGCAAATATTGGTAACTGGGTACAACATCTCGCCCTCTCTTTTACTTTAGCTTCAAAAGAAGATGGATGTGGAGAAAAGTAAAGAGATTTTTGCGGTGTGATAGACATTCAAACCTAAATAAAAAAGCTATTATAACTACACACGCAATTTTTTCAATTCTATTGTCGTACCTGAGTTTATCATGTTTTTTGTTATTTCTAGTAATTAGGATAAAATATATAGCTCAAGAGTAGACCAATACTAAATTCTTCTTTAATCATAATAACAATCCAAAAAAAAAATATGTGTGCTATGTATTTTTTAAGGCGACTATGTAATATATAATGTACCTAATGCTTATAAATTAAAATCAGTTGAAGTCTTAAGTACATTCAATAATAGTAATTTTACTGTTCTTCAGAGATCTATCTGATATTATCGTAGCAAAAAGTAAAATACAAAAAGTGTGATCTAAAAATTGTTATGAATAGCCTCTAAGAAGAATTGATTGTCGAACCACCATATTACAATCTGATGTCATATTCTTTAAATGTATTGTTGAATTTCAATAATATCCAAAGATTCTTTTTTTAACTTAATTTTATCGTCATCCTTGCTCAGCGACTCCCGTATGTGGTTCATATGAAGTCATGGCAACCATAAAATATCAAAGTTTAATGTTACATATATGTGCTGTAACAAAGCCTATAGATCATGTAGATAATTATGTTACTACATTTTATACGAGCTAACAAAAGAGGGTCATCTTTTTAATTTACACTCTACCATTTTCAATGATCTTTTAGAAAGTTACTTGGGGATTTGTTTTAAATGCTCAGCATAACATTCATTTTTTTTTCGAGGGATATGTAAACACGTGCAAAAAAAAAGGAGGGTAAGTTCGATTTCGAAACAATGCTCTTTATAATGATCAGATATTTGATGTAAGTTCATAACTAATATGTTCCAAGCCCTGAAAATTATGCGGGGTAACCTTATTTTGCGGATCATTATGTAAAAGTTGAAACAATGTGTGTCTTACCACCACTAAAACTAATGTTACTTTAATACGTCCTTTAGTTTACTTTTCATGTTCACTTTGTTTTTGCTTGGTTATATCATAAAGTTATACAGAAGCATTGATGTATTAGTGACAATTGCTCTCTGATGTTCAAAACAAAGCATAAAAGGAGACTCTTCCGGAGCTTCCGAATTTTCTTTTTTTCTTTTTTTACAAGAACCAATAACTCGGTAAGTACTACTTTTTTTAATCCACCTTTTTTTTTGTTTTTGATCAGCTATATTCTTACTCTTTTTTATTTTATTTTTGATTTACCTAGCCACAAACGATATGACCAACAATATGACCAACAACGTCGCGACAATCTCCTATGAAAGGTACACATATTTTTTATAAATAACTCTTTGTTATCTTCGAATACGTAGTAAAGGGGTCGATGATCCAGGAGATTGCCACCTCCACGTGGAAAGTGACCTGTCGACTTGGCTTTTTTTTTTAAAAAAGAAAGTGGCGGTCAAGAGCATTACAATTTTATTATGATGTGTATTTTATTATAAATAAATTGCCTTTTTTATTGCTTCAAAAATGTACGGTCATTGCTACATAACAATAATTATAAAAATAATGTATGTAAAATCGATTAAAGTGGAAAATTTAATTAATTATTACCATAACAACTAAGATATGCAAAAGAGTAAGTATGTACAGTGAACTGCAAAATTTGAAGTTCTGCTTGAAAGAGATGAACAAACAACAGCGAGATAAATTTTTTTATTCTTTCCTCTACATATTGATTCTTGTTATCGTGTATACATATAAATATAAAGTTCAATTTTGTAATTTGCTATACAAAATGTCATTCTTTTTATTAGTCCAAAGAGAAATATAGATGTGATGAATAATAAAAAAAAATGGAGCGAAAGGACAAACCAAACAATATATTGTAATCAGCTTGTGGCAGCGGAAAAAAGAATAGTTATGAGAATGAGAGTTGTATTGTTCTTCAGAGTAAACCCTCCACAAATGAATACGCGATACGTATCTTGAACAAAGAAAATAACAGAAGAGTGCAATGAAATATAATTCATCACTATCACAACAAAATGTAATTAATGCCATTTAACAAACAGATCACTCTCCCATGTGACACTACCGATAATCCGCTACTGGGTACAATCTAAAATATCAAGACATTATCCAGTTTTTCTATCCTATTCTTGAATTTGAATCCCTTATGTCAAATGAGTAGCGAATGTTATAAAATAAGTCAAGATCAATATTATTTGTTTAATAATTTGTAAACTACCAACTCCTCCTATGGATGGAGACAAAACAATTTTAGCTTTTGACCAAACTCATGTTCTATGGAGTTTTTTTTCCGATACGTAGAATAAAACAACCTTCAAATGTTTTACAAAGAAGACACCACAGCTTTACTTGAGAATAAGACTAATCGATTTGAAGAAAGAAAAAAAAAAGGAAACACTTCTCCAAGTATTGTAAAAAAAATATAAAATAATGCTATAGCGAACCTGAACTTTCACGCGGTATAGCATAATGCTTTAAATAAATGGTTTCATTTACTTTTTGTTTCTGTTAACCTATAGCACTTTATGATTGGGTGAGGGAGAAATATCGTCCTTTTTTTTTAAAGTTTCTTACACTACTTAATTTTATGATAGGTCGAGTTTCAGGATCATAATTCATATGCATGTATTTCGTCGCGAAGCGAAGAATTTTTGAGATCAAACGAATTTTGTCACTATAGTGATAAATGAAAAAAAAGTGACAGTTAAGTGTTTGTGTTTATATTTGGCTACGCGTTTAATTTACGCTCTTTTTTTTTTTAATAAAGGATCTTATTATGGGGACAAGAACAACGAAAATAAAAAATAAAAAAAAAAGAGCTGGAAGTTCGAAGATCGTATAGTTTTGTGAATAAGTAGGAGGAGATATCAATAATGTAAGCTTTAATAATCTTATTCAAAATGCTATAATTATAGATTAACATATAAACTGAGTGTTATGTGAGTATAGTAATTTGTTATTAATGTTCCCATAACAAGCAGGGTAACCAGGCGAAAAAAAAAACCGGACTTTTTTTTTTTTTTTTCATCATAGCCTCGTCTAGCCTTACAATTTTTTTTTTTTCCCTTCGATATATTTTTTCCATCCCGCAATCTCTAAAAATCCCTAATCACGTACACACTTTTTATATATTACTTCAATTCTGTATATTCTTGTTTTTTTTTTTTTATTTCATTATTATTATTTCTTTTTCATGACGGGTCAAACTTCACCAGATTTTTCTTCCAGTTCATCTCCAATGGACTTTCACGAAGGTGAGTTTCATATAAATTATACTTTTTTTTTTTTTTTGCTCTTCCGCCACCTTTTTAGTTCCGTATATACCCAACTCTTTTTTTTCTTTTCACATACTCCATCAAAATAAAAAAAAAAAAACTTTTGATAATAATAATAAATGATTTGTAGAAGGATCTACACCAAACAACATGAAAAGCAAAGTACGTGCCAGTGCACTTTATAATACGCCAAGAGCAAGACGATTTACGGAGCGTGTTGCTGAAGCAGTGGAAGTATCATCATTAGGACGTTCTATGGATGAAGGCATGGTACTTGATTCTCCTTCACCTGTACGTTATGAAGAAGATGTAGACATGACTGACCCTTCTTCTTCACCTTTACAACTGCGCAATAATAAAACTATTCGTAAACGACGGTCTATAATTAATAAAAACACGGAAGCACAACAAAGACAACGACGTAAATTACGGCATACCCAACAATTACAACAACAACAACAACAACAACAACAACAACAACAACAAAAGATATCACGAGGATCAGATGATGAGTATGAGGATGAAGATGGAGAGGATGAATCAGACGATGAATATTTACAAAGTAATAATACAAATACAGGACGATCAAGTCGAAGATCTGTTGTAGCATCAGCAAATAATAATCATAATCTATCGCGACAAAGTAGTGTTGGGTCAGAAGAAGGAGGAAATAATAATAATAACTCGGCACCAGCAGCTACACCTACACGAGTGACAACGACTGGGCGTCGACGAAGGTTAAGATTACAAAATACAAATAACACAACTTTAGATACACCTGAAATTGATGAAGATGCAAGTCCAACATTTTTCCCAACAAAAACAAGTCGCTCCATGAGTCCAGTTATAGTTGAACCTATTGTTTTAGGAACTACCAATGGTGTTAATAAAAATAGAAGAAGACGACATGACCCAATTGCTGAAAAATTGGATCGTTTACGACATGCTCCTGATGTGAATATGTTAGATCTTAGCCAACATTTGATTATACCAGATAATAACACCATGAACAACAACAACAATAACATCCGTGATGCGAGTCCATCCTCTTCAATATCAACAACTGGATCTAACTCACATCATCAAGAGCAACAACAACAACAACATGAAAAAGACCGATCAACTCAACACAACGGTAATGAGCAAGATGAGAAGGATAATCAAAGTAATTCAGGTGACGATCGAGAAGAATCACCTATTAGCATACCAGAGCGTGATGGTGATGAAGTAGATGAAGACGGTGATGAAGATGACGATATAGATATGGAACAGATATTTCAAGAAGAAGAAGGAGAAACACTTGAAAAGAATCAAGAACATGAGACTGTCATCTCTAGTGCTATTACTACAGAACAAGAACATCGGCACGCTTCAAATGATAATGTTCAAGAAAGGTAATGATATAAAAAAAATGAAAAGCGATTCTAGATAGATAATATATTCGTGTGTAAACTATTATTAACTAAAAAATTTGTTAATTCACATAGCCCATCACTTGAGGATTCTAATCCAATCGATACACAAGAACAAGTCGTGTCATCCCCTATGATACCTGATACCACTATTGAATTACCAAGTTCGCCCATTACGCCTCAACCAATGACCATGAGAGAAAACACCAATAATAATAGTAATAATAACAATAATTTAAGCAAAAGCATTTTTGCTGACAATGATGATACCAACATAACCATAAACCAACAAGAACAAGAGTTAAAGCAAGAATCAACATCCATAGCAACAGAATCCGAAATGGAATTATTAACAGGAGAACAACAACAAATGACGCCTCTTCATCCAATAAATGAGAATGATACCAATATTAAGGATATAAAAAGTGAAGGAGATGAAAAGGGCCATGATAAACAAAATACATATTTTGGACGCGTTGTTGGTAGCGTCTCAAGGTTCTTTTGGGGTGCTTAACATGAAATTTAAATAAATTAAATTAATAAATAATAAAACTTCTTATTGATGCATTTTCAGAATCAAGTATTGTTTTTCGAGTAATTTGAATTTTTTATTAAGCTCCGTTTGGCTATTGAGTTCTTTTTTTTTTTTTTGCTTGAATCTATTTGCCCCAACTCAATGATGCGCGTCTCCTATTTTTTCAGCGTGCTCGTTGCATTGTCTTTCATTGGCATTGCTATAGCAACAGAAGTGAGTTAAAAGAAAAAACCCTACTCTTCTTTCTCTCTCTCAAAAAAAAAAAACTGTTCAAAAAAAAAATTAAGAGGGCTAACATAAATATATATAGGCCATCGCTACCACTACCAACGATAATAATAATAATAACGAAATCAAACTTCATGTCTATCATAAACAAGGTGCCGATTATAAAAAACGTGGAGAAATTGTTGGATTACCACAAACACCATCTTATATTGCAACAACCCAAGATAATACGATCGAATTAAATAGTCCACTTTATCAAATCAAGATTCGTGATGAAACAACGGATCGAGTTATTCTTTCTTCTGTCAAAGCTGTAAGTTCTATTATTTCTTTTTTTTTTATAAGGAACCACTCAACATTGATTAAATGTTTGGTTTTTTATCGGATGGATATATATATATATATAAAAGATATATTCTAATATGTGTATATTATTATTATTATCAGTGTCAACTAGTGAATAGTGATTGGAATGATGAGTTCCGTATCCATTTAGATGATGAAAAGAGAGTGTATCATGTGGATTATTATGCTGAAGGTGATACTTGTGAATCTAATATTGAGGTGAGGCAAAAAAAAAAAAAAGAAGGACTTTTTCTATTGTAACAAATTGAATAATTTGTATATTTTTATTTTAGCTTCCTTATAAAGGTGAGTCTAAGTTTGTAAGCAAAGTATTCATTGAGCGACCTGCTCTTGGTCCAAAGTAAGTTTTATCTGTGTGGGGTTTGCTAAGATTCAGAATGCTATATATGTAATATTTATTGATGTTATATCGGGTTGGGTTGGGGGGGGGAAACATAATAGACCATTCTTAGGACAACATGGTAGTAGTAAATCAAGTCAACCACAAACACAAGCAAAACAACAAGGAGGAGGAGGAAAAGAAAATAGTGAAGATGAGATGCCTATCGAAGAAGAAAAGACATTCTTTCAAAAGTATTGGTAAGCACTAATCCCGATTTAATAGACAATTGCCTATTTCAATTTTACTAAAAAATTTTGGGTGTTATTCTATTTAAGGTACCTCGTGGTTGGTGGTGGATTGCTGTTGGTAAATCTTATGAATGCTCCACCTGAAAGTAGTGCTCCCAGACGTTGAAAATTTAAATAATAATAATAATAAAATAATTTGATTTTATTAAAAATCCACTCCTTTCTTTTACTTCTCTTTAACTTTTTTTTGATCTTTTATTTTCGATACAAAGCAAAATTATCTACACACACACACGCACGCAACTATTCATATATATAAAAAATAAAATGATCAGACCCCCTTCCATTCAAGGTACTTTACAACAACTTTAGCTTTATGAATTAAAAAAAAAATGACAACACTATATCTATATATAATTGCATATTCTTACTTTTTTTTTATATTACTTTTAACACCAAAAACGCATGAATAATAATTATAGCTTTTTCTAGAGTACAACAAGCTGTTTCTTTTCGTAAAGTAGTTCCCCACACAACAACAACATCAACGACTACGAGACGATCCATTCATGCAGAATCGACATCAGAACCATTATTACCAGCTCCTCCTAATGTTTCTGATTGGAATCCAGTTCATCTTGACATGTTTTTTGATCGTAAACAAGCATCATCCATATTATATAGTCCAGTTCTCGGTAAACAACCACTGACAACAGTGAGTCAACAACAACAACACCAACAACAACAACCAACCGAGAAATCTACTGAGTTAGTTATTGCTCAAGATATTATCGAACATGATCAACAAATACCAGTTACAAGAAATGATTCACATTTATTTGATACATATGAACAGGTCACACATTTACAAGCATGGGGTGGATTTTCACGGGGTCAAGCCAAAGCTGTCATGGAAACAATACAAAACTTGTTACGAATAAGGTATACATTATATTTCTTCTAACTACCAAGTCAAAAGAATATATCCACTACTACTACTACTACTACTCCCCTCCCCCTTTTCTGCTCTTCTCCTTAATGAGGAGACTGCACAAAAACTTCTGTGTTTATAACTTTCCCCTCACTCTTCCTCACATCTAACTTTTTTGTTCTTTATGATTTGAATAGTGTTGCCAAGCAAACGGATCAATATTTAACTTCATCACAACTCGAAAATGTAAGTTTCTACGCGACAACAAAAAATAATAATAATAATCTTACGCTGTGTGTAATATGCACATTCTTATATATATATATATTAACTCTATTTTTTATTTTTTCTCAATTGGATGAAACTATCCCCGATCTATCAATACTATTTATAGGAATCCTATCTGATTAGTGCCGCCGTTGCTGAGTTCCGTAGGGAGGTGCAGTTGTTACGACGAAACGACTCGGCGTTACTGCAGTCGGAGTTAACAGCATTAGCTCGTGAAGTAGAAAGTCTGGAGCAAAAATTAAGTGAAGATTTAGGTTCTATGCGTGATGAACTTGAATTATCTATGAATGATTATCGTTCTGATATTCGTGAAGAACAAAAAATCACTGAACATCAAATTCAAGGAATTAATAATCGGTTAACTGTTTCTTTGGGTGATGCTGCTACAGAATTAGAATCATTGAAATGGAATGTTATTTGGCGTGGTCTTTGTAAGTTTCATAAGTAATTTTTTTTTCTTGTGGGGTAAATCGTGGGTTCATCATCATAGTAGTAGGAATAGAAAAAAACATGGGTCGTCAGATATACATATAATTTTTTTATAATAAAAAAATATTAACTAATTTTTTTTTCTAGTGGGAGGATTAGTGACAGCATTAGGTATTACTGCTGTTGGATATGCATTATCTGCTCTTCGAAATGCACGTACGGAAGCAGTACGTCGTAAAGAAGTTACCAAATCATCCAATGAAAATTTATCTTATGCAGACATGGAGGTGGCATAATTTCAACAAAGCATGTTTATATATTTATTACACTCATTTTCTTCATTTTTATTTATCAAACGCTCTTTCTTTCTTTCTTTCTTTTTTATTTATTATGTATACATTTCATTTTATGCACGTTACCTTTTTTTTTATACACATGCCCCTTGGTATAAATTTTCTTTATTATTTTTTTTTTGTAAAATAATTCGTTCTTTTCCTTTCCTTTTTTTTTTATACAAGTATATCTTTAAACACCCTTCATGTATTATAAACAAAAATCATAAAGCTTAATTAAAAAAAACAGAATATCTATATATATATTCAGAGACAAGCAAAAAAAAAACATTTTTAAAAGATAATATACAACAGAGTTTATTGTGTTATTAAAAGAATTTTTTTTAATAAGGTGGAGGAGGAGGAGGCATATTGAAACCACCGCCAGGTACACTATTATCACGTGATGGTAAAGGTGGAGGACCAGCAACGCCACTTTGTTGACGATGTGGCACAGGTGGCGGAGGTACAGGACGATTATCGTAGTATTGTTGTTGTTGTTGTTGTTGAGGATGTTGTTGTTGAGGATGAGAATGATGACCACCCAATGGAGGTACCAAATCCTTTTTAGAATGAGAATGCAATCTTGCACCAGGTTGACCAAAGACCAATTTAGGAGAATCCACTAAATAACCTTTGGTACCTTTTTTACCAGGTTGTTCTTCCGCTTGAATATAGAAATGCATTTTACCAGTACTTTCTTCATAAAAACCAGCACAATAATTACGGAAACCCATCAATTTGATATTTTGTCGATTATTACCATTAGGTGATTTGGTAAATAATTTGTACATTTTTTCTTCTGTATTACCATTAAAAGTAATATAGGTTGAGTTTTGGTTTAAAATGGATAATAAGGCTTGTGGAGGAGGTACATTCACAATAGCACTGGAAATAATTTGAACCATTAAATGAGGATCTCCTTCTTCTTTGTTACGCATATCTTTAGAATAAAGACGACCTGCACCACAACAATGAACATCACCACCCAAGAAAGATACACGAACAGAACGATCACGAGCAAATTGTTGGAAACGCTCAATAAATCGTTTTCTTTCTACTTCATGGTTTCCAGCAGTCCAATCTATAATATATTATATAAGTAAACGG
Organism: Circinella umbellata; assembly: GCA_025093555.1. Taxonomy (NCBI): domain Eukaryota; kingdom Fungi; phylum Mucoromycota; class Mucoromycetes; order Mucorales; family Lichtheimiaceae; genus Circinella; species Circinella umbellata. Next base: position 207,715 of record JAIWNF010000066.1, read on the forward strand.
CCATTCATATATGCATACACACATATATATAGAGAGAGAGAAAGACGAAATAAACTTACGGTCATTCATATCATCCAATAATTCAGGATCACCATTCCATTTATTCAAAGAACCACTAATAAGATCACCTAAAGCCCCTGTCTTTCCTGCTAATGTTGCCAAATTAAATCCAGCAGCACCATCCATAGCCTTTTCAAAAAGCGTCAATCTAAAATAATAATAATAATAATAATAATAATAATATTTTTCTCATTTAGTTTTTCAAAACAAATATATCCCTTTTCCCTCTTCCTCTTTCCTTTACCTTGGATAGATTAATGGTACACCTGTAACAACCAATAAATGTTTAATACTCATTGGTAATTTTGACATTGCTTCAAATACAATATCATAAGATTTAGGTTGACACACATCTTGTTTAGTACGTTCACCACGTGCATCCAATGATAATACACCAATATCGGGACCTAAAGTAGTTACAATATGTTGACATGTAGGTATAGTACCCTGAATCATACCATCACGTTGAGCAAGTTCCATGGTTGTATGATGTTGGAAAAGATAATAGAAACGACATGCATTTTGAAATAAAACTAAAGAAAAAAAAAGTTATTTTCTAGTTCTTTTATGTATCATTTATATATTAACTTACCGACAAAACAATCCGCTTGTTGCATTTCTACAGGATATGAACCAAAACCATCAATAATATCCTATAATATTAAAATATATATGAATACAAGGAAGAAGTTAACAATAAGAAAAAAATAGTCATCCTCTATTTTATTTAAATACTTACGTGATCATCCCACATATTTACTGAAGGAATAGTAGCAAAAGCAGTAGCAACATATTTGTTATCCTTGAAACTAATTTACAAATGAACTATGAATACCACTTTTTTTTCACGTGTATAATTCTTTTGTTTATAAAAAAAAACTTACCCAAAATTTTTAATATAATTAAACATATAAAATTGTTCAAAACCAGAACGCATTTCATTCGATAATTTCATATTCACACGTTTAACTGGATCTTTTTCATTATTCCAAGGTTTCATGAAATCTTCTTTTAATAAACAATCTTGATATAATTGATCACCCCCTCCTAATAAAACATGGAAAGGCATCACACGATGACGATCTAATACATCTTGCCAAAGAGGAGCTTCTTTTTCACCAAATTTATCTTTTGTTTCTTGAGGAATATCTGAAAAACCATTACAAGAATGAAACATGAATCGAAAAGATTCATAATATCCAGGAATATGAAAAGAATAAGGTTGATTATTTAAACAAGGACTTGTGTAAGTAGCCAGTTGAGGTTCTTCATCAAAAGGTAATTGTAATTCAAAACGCCAGAAACGATATTGGTTACGATAGCAATCAAGTTGTTCACCTTGACAACTCACTTGTTTTGTACGTCCACTACGAGTTGTCTTTAATGTGACCGTTAAAACAGGAGGTTGAACGTGGTCAGATACAATCAAACAAGAACCTCGATAAATGCCTCGTCGATAATCAGTTGAAATGTATTTCAATAAAGGACCACAAATGACATTACCACCGGCATTGAGTTGTCCACTTGAACCACCACTGATATTCATTCTTTGAAAATCAGCAATAGGGGGTCCACCACCACCATAACCTGGACTAGGTGATGTAGGAGACATTGCATGACTACCTTCTTGTGGAGGATATTGTGAATACATTTAATAAAAAAGTGGGGAAATGTAACTGGTAGATGATGTTAAAAAAGAAAAGAGGAGAGGAAAGAAAAAAACGAGAACTTAAAAAAAAGTAGTGTGTTTTGCTGAGTTTAGTATAAAAAAAACAACAACAAAAGAGGTAAAGATGGTAGTACATTGTTAACCGCAGTTCGGCAAAACGCAAAAAAAGAAAAACGCATTGATGGTTTATCTTTTAAAAAGAATTTTTATTATGTTGAAACCAACTTTAGATGAACTGATTTTTAACAAGCAACTTTTTGTCTTTCCAATTCGTACTTATTGAGGGGTTCCTGAATATATTTTATTGACAAACAAAAAAGAATTTCTTTCCCCGGAAATTATAGTCTTGGCTTTTACCAAATATAGATTTTATGTTCTACAATTTTATTTTTAAATGGGGTTAGGTTATCTTCTTTCTTTTTTATTTTATTGTTTTTTAAATAGTAGAAAGAAATTAGTTACAACCCCAATTCATAATTTTGTTTTCATTCATTTCAAACGGTTAAAAAAACTGAAAGAGAAATCTATATCTTATGTTTACATATAAAGAAAAATGAATGGGGCTCAGACCATCTTCTCCCTTCTTTATTTGGAAACTCACATGATTTTACAAGTACTTCTTTTCTTTCTTTTGTTGTTAGCATATGAAATATCCTCCCCCTCTATATTTTTGATTCATTATCTATTTTATCTTGAAAGGGATACGATATAGTTATAATGGAATGGTAGTCCATTAACTCCAGGATGTCTAAAAATTACTTATCATAAGTATACTTGTTCGGGTGAGATAGTTCTTTTTTTCAGGTTGTAGAACACCATTAACTGTCAAGTCGTTACTTGTTTCCTTTTTTGGTAAACTGGTATCAATGAGGTATCATATCTCTGATACCTCGCTGATACCAACACTTGTTGACGCTGGTTTTTAATTTACGATCAGTATTAACAATATTCATGTATGACCTGTTTAAAAGCAAAATAAATCTACTAACATCTATTCACGTTAGTGCTAAGTATGTGTACCGTGTGAGAAAGCACTACTCTTTTAACTTTAAAAAAGTCTGTCTTCTTTGATGAGACACTATTTGACAGCTGTATAGATCGATGTATCGTTTTATCAACAGCAAAAGGTATAGAATATAATGATTATTTATCGTATTGTCATTTTATCATCTTCATTAAAAATTGTATTTGTTTCTTATATACACATATTGAATGATATACCTGGACATTGATTTAAGAAGTTAATATAAATAAGGATCCTATTTTATTTTAAGTAAACTTCAATTCAATTTTGTTCTTTTGGATCTCGTTGACTTTTTACTGAGTGTGTCTTCTTTTCATTACGACACTCCTACTGATATGCCACAAATGCAATACTTTTTTTTTCTTTATGTACGTACAAAAGCAGAAATCAACGGTTCTACAAGGAGCTTACCAATCAAATGCTGAATTATAACACTTTAAAAACTATATTCTTGTTATTCAGTCTGATAACTCCAAGGTGGAACATCATTTTATTATAGTATAAATGTGAAAGCTTTACTGATTTATGTAAAAAGCTCTTTTTTTTTAATAGATGAAATGGGTATTTTACGGTACGTAATAGATTTATAGACATACAAAAAGATATTAATAAACTAAAAGATTTAGTTACTGCTGTAGCGAGACTAAATTGATTTAAGGGGAATCAATTCAATAAAATGTATTGTATTACAAAATGCATAATTATAATGTACTTGAGTTGGTGTCATTTGGGCTGAATAAGGATTAGTCTCATGTCGAAATGAACTATACACTAGCAAATAAGGGGAAAATTCTGTAGGGCACAATCTGAACGTTGTCTTTTTGTGGGATTTTTTTTTTTTTTTGAAATGTTGTCAAATTGATCTGAATATTCGTTTGTAGTCATTTTGACACCTGTCTGTCACATGCGTATAACGTTTGTGTTATTGTGTTGTCCACTGTTGATGTAAGAGATTCTAATTTGATAAGTGACAGATTATTTATCTTTGGAATTCCCAAGATGTACACGTACTTGGTCCTTCCAAATTCTAACTTCAAAAGTGTGAATCGTTTTCAATTAAAACAGAAATGAAACGAAAAAAAAAAGAGACATACCACGTTATGTTATCTTATTCAATAATGCAATATACGACTTTTAAAAAAATACTGATTACGAACGTGTTCATTGAATACTACTTTATATAGTTTATGCAACAGGGATTGAGTCGTAAACGAAGAATGGTGTATTTATCTCTTCCAAAGAAATAAGAATTCTAATAATTTATTGTACGTCATTATCGTACATATGATCAATACACAAAAAATAAAAATGAACCAAAAGACCACATAATTCATTCATGCGTCCAAATTGAAGGGGGGGGAGGAAATAACTCAGCGAGAAAATCTTCCCTTCCCCTTTATTTTCTACTCAGTTCATTCATTTTATACGTAATAATGAAATTATTATAGTTTTACAACATGATTTGAAAAGTTTACTTTTACTTTTTTTAAAAAAAAAGAAGGGGGAGGAGAGAGAGAGAGAGAGAGAGAGAAAAGGAGAGGAAGGGTAATATATTATTATATGGCAAGATCCAAAATAGTTTGTTCATCCATAGTATGGAATGAATCATGTTTATCTTGATTTCTTAATATTGAACTTGTATTATTATTATAATTATTATTATTATTGGATGCTAAAGAAGTATCTGCAAAATGATCAAATAAATGTCTCAAAATAACAATAAATGATTTAGCATTTTCATCGGCTAATAATGTATCTGCTATATTACATATACTAATATAAATAGGTCGAAAAGTGATTGGTAAATCAAAATCATGTTCTTGTTGCCAACCATTCACTAAAGCATGTTCTAATAATGTCCAATTTTGTACAAATGTGGAAAAACGAGTCTCTTCTTGATGTGACAGGATTGTTTTTTCTTCCAATACATTGATTTGATCTTTTAAATCTTGCATTCTATCCATTTGAGATTGAAACCAAACTGAATAATTATTATTGGGTTTTCGCCATCCAGATACATTATTAAGATACACCATGCCAGATAAAACAGTTAATCGAGGAACAGCAATAAATAGAATGGGATCCAAGTTATGAATCATGGATGGATGAATCATTTGATGAGATAAGGCTCGGTGTAATGTCATGGGTAATAATCGAGTCAATGAATCACTGAATAATTCTTGAGGTAAGGGTCGATATGTTTTGATTATTTGATTGTTTGTTGATGATGATGATATTACATGAGAGGATGGAATCGTACCAAAAACGACACGACTATAACATTGATAAAGTAATAATTCAAATTGATCCCATTGTGTTAAAAAATCATCCAATCGTGTTTGTAATAAATGAGACTCCAACAAAGAAACAGGAGTGGATTGTACTGCTTGTCCATGAATGACTTTACGTAGAAATTCCAGTGATAATATAACACGTGTAGCAAAAGGTTTTAATTCTTGAGTAAACTCTTTTAAATGACGTAAATGATTGTTATTATATAGAATTTGTGCAGCAAAAAGAATCGGTTCTTGTAATCTTTTTCTTTCTTGTCGTTGTTTTGAAGAAGAAACCCTGTTTTTGTGTAACAATATCAATAGGTCAACATAAATCATTTGTTGCCGATGGACTGTGTCAAAATTCTTTTTTTCATTGGATAATTGACTTATACTATCAAGCCATTGTTCATCTAACAACACATACACACACCAGTTATATTGTTTTTAGTTTCTATTGATGATTAAATTATATATATAGAGAGAGAGAAAAGAAAATTATCGATACCAGCATGATATAAAAGTGAAAGTATATTATCACGTCGAAGTTTGGGTATTTTATCATTTGGTTCAAGTGGCCAAGATTTCATATAAAATAGAGAACTCGACATGCTTTGTTCTTGTTGTTGTTTTATAAAATGATCATTATGTGATAATGGGTTTATGGATTGATTTAAAGCAAGTCGAATTGTATAGAGATAAAGTGCATCCATCATGTAAAATAGAAAATTGATTATTATTACTATGAAAGAAAAGTTTAAGAAAAGAAAGAAAAAGTAGTAGAAAGCAAAGCAAAAGAAAAAAAAAGGGTTTTATAAAAGGATTTGCAAGGGGGGTGAAGTTTTTTTTTTTCTTCTTCGTTTGGGGGGGTGGGTGGTGATGTTAAAAAAGAAAAAGTCCAGTAACTTTCTATATTTAACCAATAAGGGGGGATGGGTGAAGAAAGAACCTTATTCCCCCTGCTTTTTTTTTTTCAAGATCCCTTTTTTTTTTCAACGTCGATCTCAAATTCGATGTATTATATTATATGATATTATAAAGGAAAAATATACATAACCATTAAAAGAAGATAAATAGAAACTAAGATGCATGCAAATGTAAAATCAGTTCTATATACAATCGTTTGTTTATAAGAAAATAAACTTTATTAAAGTTGAAGATCCTCTTCGTTTTGTTCAAGATGTCTATGCAGTCTCTGTGAAAAAGAAAAAAAAAAGATCGACGTATGGATTTTGTTTTTAGTTAGTATTAATTTATAGACACATTTATGTCATTGACTCCTTAATCGATCATATGGACATTTTTTTTTCTTTTTATAAATATAGAATGCATATATATATATATATATATATACATATGCTTACCTGAATACGAGAATCATCCATATGTTCTCTACCCGATAATTCAACAACGCGATCAACAAATGCTAATACAGAGCGTTGCATATAAATTAATGATGTCTCAGGATTCATCATAATGTTTCCTGGTCGAGTAGAATTTATATTATTATTTGTACGTGTGGTTTCAATGACAGATATAGCTCGTATTGTAATATCTACCAAGGTAGATGTTAAATTTTCTAAAACATTGTATGAGTCTGCATCGAATGATTGTTGTTGCTGTAATGATGATACACTTTTTGTTTCTTCTTCTTCTTGTTCTATTACCCAATTGTTATTATTATTATTATTGTTCAATGAAAAAGTAGTTGAGGCTGACACTTCTTGTAATGTTTGTAATGATGTCAATACTTGAACAATACCATCCATCCATTGCATAAGTCGAATATCTACCCTTGCTGTTGTTCCAGAAGTTGATCTTGAATTGGTCATTTTTATATCCACAGTTATACTTTTATTATTATTATTATTATTTGTTGTTGGTGTTGATCCATGTTTATGTTGTTGTTCTCTTAAAAATTCTAGATTTTCAGAGACCCATTGACCATAAATAGTTACAAGTATTCTACAACCATAAATTAATTTTCTTGATGGTAAACCAATAAAAGAAATGACAGAGGCAATAAATTCAACCCCATTTTGAATTGATTCCATTAACTATTTTTATATATAAAAGTATTGTTTTTTTTAGTCATTAAATAATAACAAACAAATATGCAAACCCGTTTTTTTTCTCTCTCTCACTAATGATACTAATAATAATCACCTTATCGCCTTCAGGATGATGTAAAAGTTCACGCATATCAGTTACTAAACTTTGTAACTTTGAACATTCTGTATCAAGTTCACTAATTAATCCAATACAAAGATTATAAAACCATCCTTTGACTGTAGCAATTAATTGTTCATCCACTGGCATTCCCATGGCTTTCCATCCAAGTCCATTTTGTATTAGATTATCTCCATAAAGTGTCATTTTAGATTCTAATATCGATTGTAAACTTTGAATATCAGATAATAAATCACTTGTACGTGGTATAGCTTGAGAAACAAGTTCTTTCATATCTTCAATAGACTATATATATAATCGATTATATTAGACCCGTAAAAAGAAAAAAAAAATTGGGATATGACTTCCCCACCTCATGTGTGCATGATTTTTTTTTTTTACCTGTACATAGGAAGCAAGTTTCTGAATATGTACTTCAAAAACTCGCCATTCTGGAAATATATCCTATTATTAAAGATTTAATATAAACAATCAAGTAATTTATCATCCAGAATAGAATCAGACACTTACAGTAAAAGGTAATGAATGATCTCCACTTAATTCATGCACTAATTTTAATATTCGTTCTAAATTTTCTTTAATGGTTTGAAATCGTTCATCATTTGATTTTGTATAGTCTGTCGTATCCATTTCTTGTAAACAATGTTGAAGTTGATTTTGTTTTTCATTAAAAATGTGTCGATATTCTAATATATTTATATTTTGGCGTTGGGCTTGTTGTTTTAACCATACATCGAAATCATGTCCCATTTTTGTATTAGGCATGGGTTGATTTAAATGGCCAGTGGATATTCTTTTTAATATACAATGGTCTTCTTGTTGTTCATCATTAAAATTACAAGTAGTATGATTATTATTACTGAAACGATGACCTAATACATGCGCTGTTGTTTGTGTAAAGTTGGTTTTTCGGGTAGGTCTTTTATATACACGGGGTGGCATTGGTTTATTAATATTGTTGTTGTTGTTGTTGTTGTTGTTATTATTGGTGGTATCCATATCAACATCGTCTGATATTCCAATAATAGGTGGTCTGTTGTTTTCATGATCCGTCATTGATAAATGACGTGCTATATCATTAGCCAAGTTATTTGATATTCGTTGCATTTTTCGATCACGTATATTATCTGAAAAATTACTGCGCTTTCGTTTACTAATAGTTGTAATGGGTGAACCAATACCATTATTTAAAGTTCTTTGTTGTTGTTGTTGTTGAAACCCTATATAATTAAATAGTTAATCAAACTCTTTTATATATAATAATAATGTAAAGAGTCAATGAATTCCTTTTTTTGATTTTGACACACAAATTACTAACCTGTTCGTAAAATAGAATTTGTTTTAGAATAATATTGTTTACCTATTCGTTTATTATATAAAGAAGAAGAAGAAACTTTATTTTGAATTTCAAAACTATCCTCTATAAAATATATATAAGTTTTTTATTAAATAAGATTTGAATTTAAACTGACATAATTCCATGTTACTTAAAAGATCTTGATCCATTAGATCAATAATAAAAAATAAATCTTAAAAAACAAGATATATATATATATATATATATATAATTTTTTTCTCTACCTAATAAACCAAGTATTGTTTTAACACAATTTTCCCAGATCGTGGCATTATTACAAATAGAAGTGTTCCACAATGTTCGATCGTTCATTACAACTTAAAAGTATTGAAAAAAAGAAAAAAAATCGGGGGGAGCCCTTTTAAAAAATTATAAGCCGAAAACAGAATTGGGGCTGCATAGCTAAAAAACAAAAAAATCAAGACCCGCTTATTATTATACCTTAAAGATATTGTAACGTAATTCTTTTATACAATAAGAAATAAAAACGGGTGAGAGTTTTTTTTCTATGCTCCTAAAAATATATAACAATTAAGTAATTTATTATAAGCTACTTTTTTTTTTTCATAAAACAAAAAATTTCTAGTATTTCTATCCCCCCCCTCCTTTCTTCTATCTCTTTTTTCCTATTATTCCCTCCTCTTTCCTCCCCTCCCTCTCTCTCTCCTCCTTCCCCTCCCCTCCCCTTTCTTTATAGTGGCGCTTTTCTTTATCTCCATTAAAAGTATATATTTATTAAGAGAAAAAAAAATAAAAAAAAAGTTCATGAATCTCTCTGAACTTATTCATCGTTCTACAGACGATAGTAGTCCAACCATCGTCCATCACCATTCTACTACTTATGATCCTCACCCGTTTCAAATAACACCGACAACAACAACAACGACCACAGTAGATGCTATGCAACTTTATAATAACGAAGTTTTAGAATCTTCTCGATTTATAACAACAAAAAATAACGATGATGGCATTTATAGTCCGGCCAAAGTAATTTTCTCTCTCTTTCTCTCTTTCCTTTTTATTATTATTTTTAATTGGGAAAAAACAAAAAAGAATTATCTTTTTTCTTTTTGACTTATACTTTTTTTTTAATTAAAGGCATTACCCATGTCAAGTCCTACAACAAGTAGTAGTAGTAGTTGGCATTATAATTCAACCATGGGTGAAAGTTCACGTTCACCTTATGCAAGTACAGTTTCTGACCAATCCGATCGTCCACGATTATTATTAACTGATTCACCACCACTACAACCCGCTACTTCGACGACAACGACAACACTACCTATTCCTTCTTCTTCTTCTTCTTCTACCACTACGTTTAATAATAATGATAAAACGACATCGACACTATTGATAAGAGAAGAAGTTGAAGAAGGAAGGATTATAAGAGGAGATACACCGGGAAGTACAGATTCACCTGTATCACCTATCCCTATGGATCGTTCACCTCATTTTATTCACAAAGAAGATTCACCTGAATTACATCATTATCAACCTAATAATTCCATTGCAACACTTTATGCACGGAAACATAATAATGAAACACCTATTTTAACAATTACAGGTGAAACAGTGAATAAGGATACTATTGAAGAAGGCTATGTTCAATTTATTCTTCATCATGATCCACAATCCATCAATGACAGTATTGAAAGCTTAATGTATGTGAAACGTAAATTTTCATCTGTTCCAAAAACAGGTGATTTAGCTTATACAACATGGGATGTATTTACATTAGTTAAAAAACTTCACAATCAACAGGTAAAATAAATAGGAGAGAGAGAGAGAGAGCGAGAGAGAAAGTGGGATTGAATACTATATATATTCATTTCATACATACCCAATTTTATTATTGTAATTAGATTAAAAATTGGTCGCAATTAGTTGGACAACTTGGATTATCGGATATGACAGGACGACCTCAATTTGCACAAAGAGTGAAACGATGGATGCGAAAATATAGAATTGATTGTTACTTTGATTACCTTTTAGGCAATCCATATAATTATCATTCACCGGATGAAAAAAATACTGGATGTTTAATGATGGGAAATTATCAAAAGAGAAATAATAATAAACCATCAAAAGTATCTACACCTATTGTAACAACAACAACATTAGCGGATGAAACAGATTCAGTAAAATCATTCAGTTCAACAAATGGAATTGGAAATGGACGAACTAGAAAACGATCACGTTATTATTTATTAACAGATGAAGATGATAATGATGAAGCAGAGGAGGAAGAGGATGATGAAGAGAATAATAATAATGGAACAAGTGATGATGAAACAAAACGTAAAATGACACCTATTGTATTAGCTGGAAGTAGAAAACGAGCACGTATGTCACCCCATCATGTTCACACTGAAAATTTTCGATTTTCAAAAACATTATTACATCAACATCGATTATCTGAACTAGAAAATGATGATGATACAGAAGATGAAGGGGGTTTTGATGATCATAATGATGAAATGAATGATGAAGAACAACAAGATATTCATGAATATGAAGATGACCAAATGGAAGAAGGAGACGAAGAAGATGAGTTAGCATCTACATCATCATCATCCACTATATCACAACCACCCACCACCTTTACCAATAATAATAATAATAATAATAATAATAATAATAATAATAATAGATCTATCAATAACCCGAATCATGTCATTAACAACAACAATACTACTACTACTACTACTCATACTTCTGCTATACCATCATTATTATCAGACAATAATAGTCCGACTACATCAACAGCAAATATAACACAAACGGCTGGACCGTCTACCTCTTCATTATCACAATTACCGCCTCCTTCCTTATTAACATCATCTTCTTCTTGTTCAAATTGTAATCAAGTACAATCGACTGTACATTCACTACAAGAGGATGTTCAGTTATTAAAAGAGCAAGTATTATTATTACAAAATAAATTAGATCAAGAAATATCAAGTAAACAAGTCATGGAAAAACGACTATCAAGTATTTGTTCTCATTATGATAATTGGAGATCCAAACTTGCTATTCAATTACTTCAAAATCCATTTAATCCAGATAGAATGGATTTACCAAGTAATTTAAATAATAATAATAATAATAATAATCCATGACGATTTCTTTTATTTTTATTTTTTCAAGTAAAAAAACCAAACCCATCCTCCCCTCCCTCTTTCTTTAATTATTGTACATATATCTTCATCTTTCTTCTTCTTCTCTCTCTCTCTCTCTCACACACTCTCTTTTATTATTATTACTATCATTACATATATAAAACACTTTTCTCTCCCCTATCCTCTTTCTCTCTTAAAAAAAACCATATATCATTATTTCATTGATCTATTATTTTATTTTATTTTATTTTTCCTTGTTGTATTTTATATATATATTTCTTTCGTTTTGTGTCTACTACGTACACTTTTTATTTTTTTCCCCCAATGAACAAATTTTTATACACTCATATTATATTTATACATATATACACGTTCCATATCGATAATAAAAATATTATATTTATGAATTATATAATAGTAATAACTGATATGATACCACGTGGTATTCTAATATTTAGTTATATACTACTAGTACTACTACTAGTACTAAACTAACACGTGTCTATTGTGGTTTTATTATTAATAAAGATATATATATAGAGTGTACAAGTGTTACTATAATTATAAGTTGATCCATTTTTATTACATAATTATTGAAAAAAAGGGGGGGGAAGGAATAAATTCATATAAAGTGAATATGTGAATTGTTTTGTTTTAACAAACTGTCTTATAATATTTATTTACATTTACAAAGAAAAAGGAAAAGACATAGAGAGAGAACGATTGGAATGTGTAAATAACAAAATAATGTGTGTGTGTGTGTGTGCTTGTTTAATGTGGCTGGTTGGTTGATGGGTGGTAGGGTATTACTATATTACAATATTATATATACTTATATGTATAATTCGGAGGGAGGGATGGAGGGGTTGTTGTTTAAGACTTCATTTTTTTCTTAATTCGTAAAGTGGTTTTTCGAAGTTCTGTTTGATCTAAATCCCGAGCACGAAAAACAGATACAAAAGAATGAATAGTTTTTGATAATTGTTGGTTTTGTTGACTTGATACATTTGATGTTGTAAATGATGATGTTGGTGTTGATGATAATAAAATAGGTTCTTTTTCTTTTTCTTCTTCTTCCTTATTTAATAATCCAAGTGTTTTGATTTCGTTTATAAATTGAGTAGCAAATAAACGCATATTGAATGTATCATTAAAATAAGCGGGTGTACTTTTTAATAGTTTTAAGTTAATTAATAATTGTTCTGCTGCTATTGTTTGTAATTTTTTCTTATTGAATAATTGTTGTTCTTGTTGATTTTTGGAAGATAAGCATGAATGAGGAATCATATCAAGTTGAGTTGTTAATTTTTGATAGATAGAATAAGAAGCTTTATGGATAGTAGGAAATAAATGATGATAGGTACTTTGATCACATCCATCATTTTTTAAATGTTGTAAAGCTTGTAAAAGTTGAAGATTGGTATCTAATGTATTGTGAATTAATAATAATAATGCCTCTTCTTTTTCTTGTTTTAAATTTTGTTCATTCATTTCAAAAAGTCTTGAAAATAAAACGAGCCGCATAGCATGATAACATAAATGAAGATGAATGTCAACACGAGGATTAAATTGCTGTTGAATCAATAAGGGTGGATTGGGTTGAATGTGATTGTAAGGTAATTGATGATACCATAATTCGAGTGATTGTGTAATTTTTTGATATATAGGTGATGTAATGCTTGTTAATTGATTAGATTCAAAAGCTCGAAGATATTGACGTATAAAATGAGCTAACATGGCAAAATGATGTAAATGATCGTTATCATTAGGATGATGGTGTATACTAGGAGTGTGATCCATAAATATATCAGGAAGTAATCGATCTCTTTTAAGTGTTAAATCCATCCAAGCATCAACATAATACCAACGATGCCAACACGCTAACCAATTTGGATCATTTGTAAATTGACTTTTTTGTTGCTCGTGTTGTCGTTTTAATGCAATAGCTGCCAATCTTCCCCATGTACGTTGTTCATCATATAAGCGTAATAAATTGGATGTATAACTTAAACAAAAATAAGATTGAATAACACTTGGATTTAATTCTTCTTCAATGTCGAAAAAAACATCATCCACTTGACTACGTGCTTTTTTATAGAGAGTTAATGCCATATCTTTTGCTTTTGTTGAATATTGATGTTGATGATTTGGATCCGAAACAAGACTGATGGCTGCAACACAATATATGATGGAAATAGGTAAATGTGTATGATGCCGTATAAGATCAACTGGAATGGGCGCTATTTTAAAACCAATACAACACCAGTGCTTGGATGCACGGTCCAACATAAGACCTAAAAATTGAGTATTGGTAACATCCGTTTGATGAAAACGATTGGGTCTTGGAATTTTATCACCACAATAATAATGTTTAATCAACTTTTTTGTTATTTGATACTGGGTATTATTATTACTATTATTATGATTATTATGAACAATTTGTTGTTGTTGTTGTTGACACTTTTTCTCGGATTTTTGAGTGGATGTCATTGCCGTCATTGTTGTTGGAGAAACTATACTTTCTCCTCCGACTTGTATTAAAAAGTCTTGAAGGTCCTTGTAAGATTCTAATTGTAAAGTAACTGGAAGAAGATTAGGATCCATTGTATGCCAATGGTGTTGTTGTTGTTGTTCATCTTTTAGTTGCTCATGAACAATGGGAGGTGAAGTAGGAGAATGAACATTCAAGTTGCTAACTACTACTTCTTCTAAAGGGACTAAAGGTGGTAAAAGGACAGGTTGTTTATAATCTTCGTGATATAAAACATGTTGTTGTATTATGGATGATGATATATGGTTATTATGATTATGGTTATTGAATAGTAAAGATTTTTCGTCTGCCGGTGGTGATGGAAGATTTGTCATTGGCTACAAACACAAAAATTGATGTGTGTGTGTTTGTGTGTGTGTGTGTGTGAAAGAGAGAGAAAAGAAGAAAAAAAAAAGATTTCAGGTTCAAAACAAATTTGGAAATTTACACAAAAATTCAACACTATTTATTTTTGGCTGGTATAAAACTTATTATTCTAATTACGTAAAATGATAATGATTTAATATAGTATTTTTTAACCAGGTAGTAAAGTAGTATATAAAGTTCTTATTCGGGGTTTACCGAAATCCATCTCAATCTAATGCCATTGTTTATCAATGTTTTTGTTTTGACAAGAAAAGTCTGTACATATAAAAAAAAACAAGGAAATGAATCACTATTTGGACTCATTATGTTATATTTATAAGATAGAACGTTTCTTTATACTTTTTTTTTATAATATTCATATGTAACAAAAAAAGACGGGGGTTGTCATCTATGTTAAACAGGAGATGTTTATTGTACTACATATAACATATAAATACTATCTTTTATTTTTATTATTATTATTATTATTTATTTATTACAAATATCAACTATTATTATATAGATAATGATTTATAAATATAACTTTCAAGTGTATATAGAATAGCAAGACGATGAATGAACAATGATGACGATTAAGGGTAATGATGATGAATAATGATGGTTACACCAACAGTGATTTGGATAAAAAGTGTTACAAGAAATCAGGGTTCATTTTTTGTACTAACCATTATTATAATCCCTTTTTTTTCAATAGTATATTGACATTCTATTCTTCTTATCTATATTAATCATGATATGTAATAGATTTTAAAAGTCAAAAAGTGTTGTATTAAGAAAAACATTATTGACTAATAATAAAAGTCGTGGAACAATATAATATATATAGTATAGTAGAGTTAGTTTCACTTTAAACTTGTTTTCTACTTAAAATAGCTGAGTTACGCAAAGGATATTTTTAATATAAAGCAGTAAAGCTATATATATAATAAAACAGAGATTAAGGGTAGTAGGGAGGAGAGAGGGAGAGAGTAAAAAAAAAAAAAGAAGTTTAGAAGGGGCATGTTGATACGACTATACATATCTTAATATATAGAAGAAGAAGAAGAAGAAGAATGGGGGAGGATAAACATATTTACTATCCTCTTCTTTTAGCTACTTTTACCCGCAACTTCTTTAGCAGCATTACTAAGTTTTGCTTCCACTTTTTCGATTTTTGATTGGAGAAACGTAAGATTGGGTCGTAAGATACGTGTATATAAAAATTCAGCACCCTAATAAAAGAAATTGTATATAATACATCTCCATTATTAAATACAAATTATATACATATAAAAAAAAAGAAGAGAATTAATCATAAAAATAAGAACTTACATGAAATTGAGGTAAAGAAAGCCAAAGTACAAAAATGGTCTTAAAAACAAAATAGAATGGAAACCAATAAACTAATGCATCCGAAAAGTACTCTAAAGATTGTAAGAGTCCAAATACACTCCAATAAGTTAACCATTGTTTCTTTGAATTTGTACTTGTTGCTTCAATAGCCTTAAACTACGTAGGAGCATAAAATAAATGATGTTAATTATTTTCACTTTTAACGTATATCCTATTATTACTTACTGATTCATAAGCTACGTATATTTACGCACCCACGCATAAAGAACAAAAAAGAAAAGATTATTTATTAATTACGCAAAGAATAATAACAGTAATAGTGTTTAATGATTTAATAAAGGAAATACAATACCAGGATAGACCCATCCGATCAGATCCGTAATTAACTGACCGGCAACATTAAAAAAGATCAAGAAAAAGACCAAGGAACCAATACCTAATGCAATATATACTTTAGGTACTTTAGTCTTGGTTTCAGCATCACGTAAAGTTTTATATTGTGATAAGGATCGATCCAATTTTGTTTCATAGTTTTTAGCTTTTGCGAATGCTGCATCCATTTTTTATACGTATTTATATGATCTCTTTTTAAAGTTGCTTATGGTTGTAATAGTTTTTTTTAAAAAAAAAGAAAAAGAAAAGAAAAAAGGTAAAAAAGTAAAAAGAAGAGAACAATAATAAAACTTTTTTAATTTGAGTTTCACTTGTCACACTGTGTCACTTGAGCGCATGACGAAAGGTGTGCCACGATCATGACGACGCGCGTTCATAATCTCTCTTTCTTATTGTGAATGATTATCTCTTTGTCTTCATTATTAAATTAAAAGTCTTTAATATATTTGATACTATTTTATTGATGTTGCACCCCCCCCCTTTTTCCTTTGAAGAAAACTGTTACGTATGATTTAAGGAGTGATATTTATTATCTACGTAACGAGGCTTGACAGAAAAAAAAAGAATTAATTATCACATTTGATCACGATGGTCAAACAAAAAAGAAAAAAGGATTGCATAAATCTCTTTCGCCCCCGCCCTTCCCGCCATGTGACTCCCCTCAACTTAATTTTCATGCTGATTGGGATCAGCCCATTTGTAATACTACGAACAATAAAGTATCTACGTTAATAATAAGCCATGATATAATTTCGATTGCGCCTTTTTCTCCCCAAGGAGAAATTTTGCTTTTGTATATATAAATGTACGTAAAAAAAATATGCTGTATTTATTACAAAATACGTAACCAGTTAATAAACCATAATACTCCAATACGTATAACAAAAAAAAAGTGTCGTTTCAATTTATAATTTTATGTTAAAATGACTATAGAAATATATTAACTAAAATAATCATAATGACGATTATTTCGACATGTAAAAAAATATGAATGATGATAACTTATATATCAAGTAAGATTTAGATCAATACTTCTTTTTCTTTTTCGAACAACACTAATCTGAAATTGTCTTTGTCATACACTTGGTATATACAAATGGATGAGAACATCACCATATATTATTAGATTTGAGTCTTCACAAGTAGTAGTAAAAAGGTGCTTCACATATATAGTTGAAATTAAGGAGCCTTTGACTATAATGTTAAATGTCGTGGGGAACTAGTACTGTATATAATCATAATAACAATTAATGTTGTTCAATATATATCATAATCCTATTATTTCGTGGTAGAGATAGTAACTAACGCAACTCAGTTCTGTTTAGATTCTGTATAAAAACCAAACGAAAATAGCTGTCGGATATTAGTGTACAAATAATATAAAAGTAGAGTTTTTTTCTCACTAATTTTTTCGATCTTTACACGATCTATACATATAATTGAACTACATCATATACAGTCTGCCTACAACTTTAATATTATATAGATAATTGGGTATATATACACTGTCAACAATACGAGCCGTCTTTGTAACTATACTTATCTTATCAAGTGTGCAAGATAGACGGTCCATTTTAACCACTATGTACAAAATTTCAAAAATTGTTTTTTTTTTGGCCCGTGTGACATGTCTGGGCCTGATGGAATTAATTCTTTAATTTTTTAGAAGGATTTTGAGGGTGCGTAGCACCCTCAAAATCCTTCTTTTTGTTAATGGTGTTCGTTAGAATAATGGGTTTTAGATAAATCAAAAGTAACATGGCGAAAATATCAAGCGTCATCAAGACCTTTTACTTTATATATGGGGTTCGTCAGAATAATGGGTTTCAACTATATCAAAAAGAGGATGACCAGAATATCTATAACCAAAGATACCCTTGTAAAAAATTATTGATGTGTAGTAACGAACATTGATATTCAACTTTTAAAAATTCCATGATATACACACAGTAGCTAAGCATGTCATTATGTATGGAAAAATAAAGAAATATATACGTAATTGATATTACTACGATTACTATTGCGAGTTTAATTTATTACATTTGAGCTAAGCAAATCAAAGCTTTTTTATCAAGTACAAAAGAAAGAGTAATTATATGGTGATGCAATGATATAAAAGGAAAATTGAATAGATTATTTTTGAAAAAATAGAAGCACAGAACGTTATTGGTATATATGTTTGATTATAAAAAATATAAAAATATTTTTTTTAGGGGTTATGAAGGATTGCGATTTTGGCATAGCTTTGATTGTGCGCGCTCTTTACAGTTTGCAAGGCCACATCTACAAGTACGTGTACGTTTTCGTGGTAATTCCCATGTCGAAATAGGGACTACAGTTGATGATGAGCGATGTGTGAGTACATTAGGTGATAAAGATATATGGGAATGTTGTGGGAGTATTAGCGGTGTTGGTGGCACTGATGGTGGTATTGACGGTGTAAATGAGGAGGGTGGTTGAAGTGGCCTGGAAGTTGGTGGCGGATAGTATCGTATATCTTGTGGAATGTACGGCTGTATACCCTGCGGAACGAAAGGCTCGTGCTGTTGTTGGCGTGTAGATGTTGAATGGGGCCGTTGAGCTGGAGTTATTGATAAAGAAGAATTTGATACGCCATTGGATAATATAGGAGGTGGAAGCACAAAGGAGTTGGTATTCGATAAAGTAATTGTTGCATCAGTTGGTATATTTGGAGACGGCGGTAAACTTATATCATTGCTTCGACTAGGAGATTGCAACTGTTCCCTCATGGTTATCAATTCGGTGTTATTTCTGGTAATTGTACGGTCTATTACTTGACCAGAACACCAAGATTTGTGGTGTGATTTGAGAATTTCAGGTGTTTTATAGAATATATCATTACCATTAGCATGGTTACTATTCCATTGTTGGGCTTTTTGATTCCAATCAATTGGTATATCTGTGCTTCTGGGCATTATATTTGAAAATAAAACGAATTCCTGGCGGGTATGAATAGGAGTTACAGCATATCTGGTTTTTAACCTTGAAGCAATATACTTGTACATTTTTCCTTTTTGGTTACTTGTAGCTCCAATTGGCAACACTAATCGCGTACTTAATCTGATTGGTAATAATGGATCTAAACCATGATTATTGTTGTTCTCCGTGCTAACAGTATCGATGTGTATATTACTAGCAATCTCCTGTGGAAAAGGTGTGATACCAAATGTCTCATCAGATTTACGTAATTTCAAAGCATTCTTGACTATGAGAGATGCTGATGGATCGTATCTTTTTTTAGATTTATCATCCAATGGCAATGACTCTTCTAAGTTGGAGATAGTTTGTGTTAACCACGGATCATAATGACCTAAATGTTTTCTACCATGTCTATTTTTTGATCCAACCTACAGTTTAAAAAAAAGAATATCAGGACAAAAAATTAATAAATAATTCTAATTCTAGTATTTAGGTTGGTTGGTTTTTGTACAAATACATACATCAATATTGTGCCGTAATCGGTAATCCGCTAACATACAGTTGGTCATATGTGGGCCAGCACCGAACGAGCCAAACTTTCGGATTATGTTTTGATGCACACCTCCTTCAAGAGAATTAGTACCTCTACTACATCGATACATTGGAAGATTGTTTTTATCTACCCCCATTTCAAAATATAATGGTATTTCTGGTGGGTCTGATACTTCTCCCATACGTATAGCCTTCAGAACATTACGTGCTTGCTTCCATGTTTCATGGTCAAAAAGAGGTTTTCTAGTGGTATCACATTCTAATGGACCATATTCAGCAAAAAGATTTTGAACGACAGGGTATAAATCTTCAGGCTGAGGAACTGTTCTTCTACATCGGCGCAAAACCCAAGCAGGATTTTTAGTCAGCATGTAATCCCATGAATGGCCAATTGTTCGTAAATGTTTTTCTATTCGGTTACGGTCTTCACTATTAGCAACAAATATAGCATCTCGGAAACGACGTTTGAATTCTTTAGCCAAAAGGTGCTTTTTTGGAACTTTGATCATATCCATGAGATGAAAAATATCTTTTAAAATTCTTGGATTAGGGGACTGGGTATATTGCTGTTCTGATGTCAAATTTGGAAGATATTGTGATCCTGCTGTAGAAATTAATTCATGCGCAATTGGTATATCATTGGAATCATTGTCAGATGAAGAAGAGGACGTAGCAATTAATGCTGTTTCGATATAATCATCGTTTGTTTCTCTATATTCATCAGGATTACGTTCAGGAACTACGGAGGTATCATTTTCACTTGGTATTAAGGAAGGTGATGGTATACACTGATCGGGGTTTTCGGTACGAAGTAGAGAAATCGGGACTGGAATAACAAAAGGAGGGCATCCAAATTCTGACAAAGTTTTAGCTTCACCTTCTTTTGTCATCACCAATGCACCAGGGATCCCAACTCTTGTAACAGTAAATGGAATCTCCACCGAATTAGTTTGGTTATCTTGAGTCACTTGTTCAGCAATATGACCAAATGCTACAGGACTTCCAAGATATTGCAAAGAGCAATGGAGACCAGCGGGTATATAATCCGGGAGGATCTTTCCAAAAACGTTGAGATCCTTGACCGATTCAAATATTTTGAATGATGCCCAAGCATCAAGGGCAGCATACATCACCTGATTCTCGTCTAATGCGCCGGATTCCCAATCACTTAAACGCAAATTCGAATCTTTAGACAATTTACCACCAAGCACAAGTGCAGATATGTCTGATAGACCCAAAGTACCACGCTCAATAGCACCTCGACGTCGGCAAAACGCACCAAGCTCCAAAGCACCTTTCCAAGCTATGCCAAAATCACGGTTAAGCTTTTTTAAATCACCTTTTACATTTCGACCAGCTTTCACTATAGTCGAATCACTAATTAATAACGCCAGAGCACGTGGAACACCTTCAGATGATTTGATACGAAATAACCAAACTGAATCTGCACATGCAACTTGTATCAAAGAAACCTTTCCAGTAGCATTGGTTATTGGATTGTAGTTCCATTCACAGTCAAAACCAACCACAAGAGAATCACTTATACCGTCGGATTTGTTTCGGATGGCTTGAACGGCTTGATCAACTTGCTCGTTGGTTTGAACAAGATTGACTGAGACACTACTGGGCAATTGTAAAAACGGTACTGGATGGTTTTGATGATCTTCGTTTGTTGATTGTTGGATATTATGAGTATGGGTATTATTGGTATGAAGTGTACGTTTGAGAGACGGTAAAGACCGTTCAAGCAGACGACGATCACCCTTTACATTGTCCGTAAAAAATAGATCTGGTTGCTGATGGTTATACAAACGATACGAATGCATCATTTCCTTCAACGGTGCTTCAAGATGAGTGGTTGATTTTGTTGGAACTAAAAGTTGGAGACGTATTTCTTCATACTCGTTACAAAGGGTATATAATGCAGTGAACGCGGATGATCCTCCAAGTTTTGCCATATGCTTTGGTACTTTAAAGGAATGGTCACCTTTAAGAATAATCCCACCAAGGATAGCCAACTCTTTATCCATCAATGGTTGTAATTGGTCGATAAGTGCTGTATACACTAGTCGCAAGTATCCAGTTGAAGGTACATAACCTGCATATCCTTCTGGATCTTTGAAACTTGAAAAACGTTTGTATATAATTGGATTATTACCACGAGGGATATCATGAAAGGTTGGGTATTTTTGACGATGCACAAGTGAGTTTAGGTATTGTAAATGGAGTCTGGCATGTCTTAGTGTATGGAATTCTCGTAAAGCTCGTTGTAACCTATGGACACCCATACCATTTTGCATAACTATACGCAGTAGATCGCCAAGGTGTTTGGACACAGCACTTCGATGAGTTAAATATGCTGGAAATTCAGCTTGAAGATGCGATGGCAACTGTTCCATAATTCGACTGTCATGTGCGTTTAAACTAGTCTTACAACTTTTATTGGTGCATCGATACCTTGAAGACATGATGTAGAAGCAACTAAAGAAAGATATATATGTTAGTTTTCGATTAATCGAAAACGTAGACTAGAATTATTACCTATCAATGTCTACAACTCGACGAGCACGTGGGTCGCTATTAAATCCTTTACTGTTTAGTTTTTGTTTACAATCGGGACACTTTAACATTGTAGTAATTAAACGATGAGGTGACCAAAGAAAAACACGAGGGTGATATAACTTTTTAGGATCAGCAGGCCCAGAGTATAATGCAAAATATGGAGAAGGTGGTTCAATCCAAAAAGTATTATGATTCTGATCATATTCTCGTGGACCTTGCTTGCCATCCTTAACTATACGGTTTTGTAACTTCTCAAAATACTCGGTGAGAATTGGAGCCTCCACATAATTAGTACTATCATCTTCTACCGTTAGATCATCTTCTGCTTCACTGCTGCTATCATCATCGTCGTCACATTGAGGCATATCTTCCACTTCCGTGTTTCGTGACAAAGTACCAATGGTACAAATGTTATTATCAACTGTTGCCTCGGGCTATATTGAAAGTATAAAGTTGGTTAGCATTTTATACACTATAAGCTTTTATTTTGTTAGAGCCACACAAGCCTACTCACATTGTTTCCAGAGTTAGGCACTCTATCATCTATGTTACTGTCGAATGATAAAGATATATCACTATTGTTTGATGATGAAGGAACATTATCATCGCTCGATACTATAGGGATATTTTGTTGACGAGAACTCTATATTACATTATACATGTCCTACTGTTAAAAAAATACTTTTCACGATGTTTTATTAAATATTTTGACGAACCGTTTTAGAAGCGGAATTGCTAGCTTCTTGATGATCAATGGATGGTAGAGCTGATCCAAAATTTAAAGATGTTTGACCTGCTACTTGCTTTTTATGTCTGCCACCATTTGGATTAGCACCACCCTTTTTTCTTCCTCTTTGCTTTGTATTAAATTTAAACGGGCTTCCAGTATTCATTTTTATTAAAAAAAGTATAAAACAAAAAGGAAAAAGAAATAAAGTGACAGGTGCCTATTGGCCTCTTTTATTTTGATATTGTCAATGCAAAAAAGAGAGGGGTATGAAAAGCACGCTTTTTTCGCGTAGTACAAAAGAGACTATCTCACAATTTGATAGGCTGTTTGACATTGTTTCAGAGACTATCTCAAAAATTGATTCGCTAATTTTTGGGCCCAGGCACTTCAGACCCGCCATTATATCACGTGAATGATTACCTAATCATTTAATAACTGTTAATTTATTTAATAAAGAATATATTCTTAAAATCTTCTATGTTTATACATCTTGAAATATTAAATATATTATAAATTAAATATCAATAAGAATCACCATGAAGGGTTAAAAGCTTGCAGTAGCAAGCTGATTCTTATTAATAAACTTTTATTTTTATATATATTTATTTCTGAAAAACATAAAAATTAATTGATCTTAAATGTTTTTTATATATATAATTAATAATAAAAAAATAAAATATTGATGGAATATTTTAAAAAGAAAGGATTCTCTTTCTTTTTACAAATATATAAAGATATTGTACTAGACAGAAAAAGGAAAGAATAAAATGATTTTCTTTTATAGTCATTTGTAGTTGTTTTTTATTAATAGTAAGTAGTGGTGGTAGTGCAAGTGGTTTAGGGCTAAAATATTTAATAATAAATAATATGTATAAATAAATAATAAATTTTATTTATTTTATAGTTATATAAATATTACAGATGATATAAAAATAAAGAAATTTTTATAATCATTAGATTTAAATTTAACCCTCATGGTTAAGTTTGATTAATTTTTCTTTTAGATCCTATCTTAGGTGAAGGCATACATGGTGGAAGTGGTGAAGGGTCAGGGCCTTCAATTGATGGAAGGACAATTTCATAATCATTTTTGATAGTTACAAGAGTAGCTTTCATTATTGCTTTTGTTTACCACACCAAAGTAAGAAGTGGAATGAATTTCTTTGAGAAGTCATTGATAGATGCAGGAAATTTGTATAGACCAATACCTTTAATATATATAACAGAACCAGTAGGACAGTCTTCAATGTACAATGTAAGATTGTTACCTATTTAAAAGCAATAATATTCAATAGGTTGACATTATAGTGTGATAACACAATATGAATACTAAATAATATATTTACCAGAAATGAAAGGCCTAAGACTTTAATATCATTTATCTTACTTAGAGCTTCTTTGGTCAAATAAGTCAAAATATCTTTTAATGTTCATGGAAGTTTCAAGCAGCCTCATTGATTGCTTTTGTGTTGAATGGGTCATCAGAGCAACCTGCTTCTATACACTGTATTCAACATCTCCATGTTTTATAACCAAATCTACTTTTGCTCCCACCGCTTTCCTGTCGAGTTGACCTTGCTCATTGGTAGATCGGTCCATATTTTTTCTAATTGATGAGCTGAGGCTCATTTTCTCACCACTATATATAAGCATGAATACTTAATGGCTATGTTGCTACACATGCACAAATCGTGCCATCATAATAATTTAGTGTAAAAGTTTACCTTTGAACACGGAATTCTGAATCATCGAAACAAGATTGAATAAAGCCCCATTTTCGGTGTACAAGGTCTGCTTCTGTGTCATCATTTGTAGGTAATATTCTGTGCAAGAAGAGGTTGGTGATCTGAATAATGGACAATTGAGCCCAAACAAATCAGATTGAACTATAGGGTCAAAGTCATGCAGTTTTCTGTGTTTCAAAAGCTCATCCAAGGTATTCTGCATGATGAAACAGTCTTAAATTATAACCGGCATACACTTATAAAAACTCATCACTACTCACATATGCTCAACATGACACTTTAACCTTTCCATTATAAGACAATAAGTAATCCTTGAGAGATTCAGGCAATGGAGGAAGTTCGATAGGTTTGAATGTATTAATTTGATGGAGTTCTTCAGGTGAAAATATTTTTTCCAAACATTGTCTTTAGTATTCAAAATAATTGAATGGGCAGGACTAAATACAAAATGAGATATTGATCAGCATGTTATTTCTTCTAAAGACTTTCACCCATCCTCAAAAAAATATTTCTTAAACTTACTGGTGGTGTAAATACTTTAAGCTACCAATTTCATCTTATCTTCTACTGCCACTCTTTCTACTTGTCCAGATACAGAACCTGCATTACTAGCATTTATCCACCACTTTTGATATGGTTGAAGATTCTCATACATATTCTGGACATATTGACAATTATAGCAGTCAAAGATGTATTGTGACTTGATGAATTTGAGGTAGTAGCATTATCGGTGATGGGAGAGTAGTGCCATTTCTTATGTTGTTGTTATTGTGGTGCTGGTGCAAATAAGAGGGGCAGTTCCTATATTATTATTTGAGTGGAAGCAGATGTACATAAATGTTGTTCTTATCATTGCTATTGTTGGCAGTGGAGGTAGTAGTAGAAGTAGTAAAAGTAGTAGTTGTTAACTTGTTATTGTTGACAGTAGAAAAAGTAGTAGCAGTTATATTATTATTACTATTATTAGTGGTGGAACCTGTACGTGTAGAATTGTTGTAGTTGTTAGTAGTAAAAAAAAGTATTAGCAATAGTTATTGTAATTTTTAAATAACCATTGATGTATATACAAATATAAACATGAACACGAGAAAAAAACAGACAAAAGCTTACCAAACAACTTCCAACTCACTCTGCTTTTTGCCTAATACACATAAACTTGACTTAGTATGTTGTATGATTATATATAGCAGATCTTTTCAAAAAAGTACTTACCAAATTCTTGCCTATTATTCTTACTTCTTTATCAATGGCAGCTGGCCAAACTTGTTGATTGTTTTGTTATGAGGAGTATTATTTTGGATAATATAGTCGACATGCTTTAACAAAGTCTACGATACTACAGTTTTCATTGGTATCAAAGTATTGATGGATAACTTGTTCAACTTCCTGCGTTTGCCATGGTACCCAAACAATGATTTTAAAATAAAGGGCAACAACTAAACCAGGCAGCAAATCAATGCAGCCAAGCAACTCTGTTTTTTTTACATTCAGACAACTCTTACCAGTGCAGCACACACAACCATTGCGTTTCTCTTTTTGCCCACACAATCAAAAACAAATAGTAAGAGTTTATTATTAAGTCGTAATGTTTTAACATGCATTTGTATTTTCTAATATATTTTTATTTATCAGTATAATATATAGACATTCTTTTGTGTTAGTGCTGTTCCATCATATTGAAAAAGGGGTGTAATTTATATATTTTTCTCTGTAATTTTACACTGAAAAAAAAGAAGGTGGAGGAATTACTTGTTACTGGAAGCAAGGTAAAAACTAAGTATCAAACAATTTTTTTTCTTCCTATTTATCGTTTACAATAATTTTCAAAAGGGCTCTTTGATGGACTCTGTAGATCCTTCTGCTTTGTTTCCCGCTCATTGTAACCCAAGTAGACAGTGATGGACCATGTAGTTCGTTCTGCCTCTCTTCCCTCTCCTTGACTACACGTTCTTCTATATTTGTTTATATTACATACATTTCATTTTTTTTTTCGTTTTCTATTAATCAATATTTTACATTTACGCCTTCCATATTTATTAGATAATCTATCTTAGAGAAATACAAGTGTTTTGGAATTTTTAAACAGTCCAAAACGAACATGGTGAGCAAGAAGGATCTATGAGGAAACTGTTACTGACATGATCGGTACTATGGTAAGAAAAAAATATGTCATTCCTTTTATATGCAAAGGCAATCCCCTTCTTGGACCTTATATAATAATCCTTTTTCTAACCAAGCAAAAAAAAAAAAAAAAAACTCATGATGCGCAAAAGCAGTCTAAAAATCCAGGAGTCATATAATACTTTTTGTCTTAAATAGTATATATAGTACAATTGTAATTTGCTCTCCCCTTTTCCTTCTTTTTATAAATAATCATTTCTTCACCAACCTCCAGAGTTGGTATGTATTTCGAAACATTATTATTATAGTCTAGATAGTATCATTCTATTAACAGCGACAACCAAGCTATTCTATATCAGTACAAGCATAACTACATCAACAAGACGATTACATTTTTGCCTCATCTTCTATCTTTTTTGACTAATTGGTTTGAGAAACTTGAGAGATGCTTGGGATTAGTATGTTTTGTCGTTTATTTAAAAGGCACAACCGAACGCCCTTGAGACTGTCCTTATGATGAAAGACTTTCAACAGCCGAACAGGTTTCCAGGTGGCCCAAATCACATGCACGCAAACAGTAAGATGACTTTTTTTTATCAGTAGGTTTTTTCATGGTAGAATTATTATTAAAGTACAAGCGTGCAATCTTGTACAAGAAATTGACCAGCTCACATTCCACGTTCCTTGGAAGAATTGGCGTCATTTGTTAATTTGAAGAATATACTCACTCTGCTGATGGTGGCAGAAACCTTTTGGCGGCTGTGTCGACCTTTGAATGAAGAAGAGTTTTGGGAAATGAAATGGCGTCCGTCTCACTCTACCATCTACTCTTTGATTGATTCCACCAAGGATCGGCGTCGCTTTTGCGCATTACGTTTTGAGTAATGATGATAAACGTACTAATTATAGTGTGTGATAGTTTGATAGTTAGTATTAGTCACAATACCCATCCCCCCACATATATAATTATGTATCTGAATATTCATATCAATAAAAATGTTAATTGTTACCCTGGACTATTACATAGCAGTAGTCCCAAGCGCGAAAGTATGATCAGAAGCTAGGTCAATGTGTATCTGATAAAAGAAAAAGAGAGGCGGCATCATCGAAAATGCGGTGAATTGTGTTTGAGATTGCTGAAAAAAACGAGGGTCATCAAAAAAGTTACTTTGCAGGCTTTTCAGAGGCTCTGCTTATTACGGCACTTGTCAAGCATTCATGTGAATGCCAAACAAAGTATTTGAAGTCATTCAGTTTCAGGCTATTAGAAGCATCGCCGATTCTTGTCATCAGGGTCTCTGTTTCTAGAAACTTGTTACGTTTTACTTTACTCTTAACCACTGACCAAAACTGTTCAATTGGATTAGGCTCTGGAGAATAGGGGGGCAAGTAGATGTAGTGATAACCACGAGATTCTGCATATTTAGCGATATCAGCCGATGTATAGGTTGAAGCATTATCCATCACGAGGTAATGACCTTTCATATGTAGATACCGGTCCATTTCATCCATTGTGGCTTTTAAAAAACCAACATAGTGAACCTTAACTGTGCCTTTCCTCACAAACCCAGCGCCTTCTCCTCGCTTTCTCTTTTTATTTGGTGGAGGCTGAGGAAGCCTGAGGCTGCATTTAATCAG
>JAIWNF010000067.1:0-228092 GCA_025093555.1 Circinella umbellata
TTTTTATTCTACAACCTTTTACTCTACAACTTTTTATTTTATCAACTTTTTATTCTGCAACTTTTTATTCTGCAACTTTTTATTTTGCAACTTTTGATTCCAACTTTTTGATTCTGTCAACTTTAATGCAACTACTTTTTATTCCAAACTTTTTATTCCATCAACTTTTGATTCTGTCAACTTTGATGCAATAACTTTTTGATTCTACAACTTTTTATTCCGTAACTTTTTATTCCATCAACTTTTAATTCTGTCAACTTTCATGCCACAACTTTTTATTCTACTTCTTTTTATTCTATTATCTTCTTATTCTCCAACTTTTTATTCCATCAACAACTTTTTTATTCCAAAACTTTTCATTCTGTAACTTTTTATCATATAACTTTTTATTTTGTTAACTTTCATTGTATTATCTGTTTAATCTATAACTTTTTATTCTATATTTTTTTATTTTAGAATCTTTTATTCTGCTATCTTTTGATTCTAAAATTTTTTATTGTGTCATCATTTATCATAGAACTTTTTATCATACCAATGTTTTATTACATTATTATTTGATTCTATCAATAGTTTATTCTATCAATGTTTTACTCAATTAATATTTTACTTCATCAATGTTTTATACAGTAGCTTTTTATTACATCTACTTTTATACTAATTTCTTGTTGTTTCATTGTCCTTTTACTTCATTAATATTTTACTTTTATTCAGTCATCTTTTAATTCTATCAGTTTTTTTATTCTATAGTTTGATATTCTATTAACTTTTATTCCATCAATGTTCTATTCTGTAGTTTTTTATTCTAGTGACTTTCAATCTATAGCTTTTATTCTGTAGCTTTTTATTCTATAAGTTTTTATTCGCAACTTTATATTCTATAACTTTTTATCCTATCAACTTTTGTTCTGTAACTTTACATCTAATTAAAGATTTATTGAACATCTTTTTGTTTCATCTACTTTTATATTATTGTCTTTTAATTCTGTTTTCTTTTGTATCATTTATATTTTACTCTGTAGCTATTATTCTATAAACTTTTATTCTATTATCTTTTAATTCGATCATTTTTTTATTGCATGTACTTTTATTATATTAATATTCTATTCTATATCTTTTTAGTCTATTAACTTTTATTTTATAGCTTTTTATTTTATAGCTTTTTATTTTATAGCTTTTATTCTAGTAATGTTTATTCTATTGTCTTTTTATTTCATCAAGTTTTTATTTCTATAGCTTTTTACTCCGTAACTTTTTATTATATAGTATTTCAATCTGTCAAGTTTTTATTCTATAGCTTTTTACTCTGTAACTTTTTATAATAGGGTGTCTCAAACATCAAAATTTGTGCAAATATTCACAAACAGATATTCGCAGCGGAATCTGAAAGTAGCCAATCAGAGAAGAGACCCTCTCGCTGTAAGATGAGATTTTGTTAAAAAAAATGATAGTACATTCTAATAAAAATAATCATCTAATGTATTATATATATATAAATCCATGAATAGCTATATAGACTCATAACAATATAGTTTTAACATAGAATATCTTTATACTTAAAAAAAATATTTTTTATATGAATATTCGTGAAATTCATGCTTTTTACGCCGATTTTTGAGAAGTACGAATATTCGTACACCGACCAATCAAAATCGCTCCTTACAAATATTGAAAATCTGCTGATTTTCAATATTTGCAAAAATTTGGGATGTTTGAGACACCCTAATATAGTATTTTAATCTATCAACTCTTTATCCTACAACTTTTATTCCATATCTTCTTATTCTACAGTTTTTATTTCAGTAATGTTTATTCTAAAACTTTTTATTCTATATGTTATATCAATCAAAACTAATAAAATAAAAGAAATATCAAAGAGTAAAAGAGACATAAAAGAAGATAATAGAACTGAAGTTTTTATAATAGAACATTATTACTATTTAAATTAAATTCTAATCAATAGCTAAGTGTATTAATATATATATATGAAATAATAATAGATGTATTTACCAATATTATCAACTACTTGGTTATGCTTTTTATACTTAATACTCTTTGTTCTTATACTTATGATCATCTAATACCTTCAATATCTAATACTATAGATAATTTTGTAATACTACTTTGATCTTCTTTTCTTATATCTAGTTACTCTTTTTTTATTTGATTATGCTATATTATCTAGTCAAGTTTTATTTCTTTTCTTTTTGTATTTAATATATCAATACTAGATTAAAAACCTTAATATAGCAATACTATATCTAAGTAATATATAGTCAAAATCATAGCTTTATATTTTTATACTACGTAGAGATGATATACTTTGATGTTTTTTTACTTGTTAGAAAATCCGTACTCTAAATAGTAAAAGTGCTGTATTATTTCCTTACATGATATAGTACTATAGCCTAAAATTTTAGTAGTCATATTAGCTTATAATAACCTATACGTGGACTAAATTTCACATTTCTATTTCTTATATTCAGTAAGATACTTCATTTCAAGTCATAAAAATATAAAAGTCTGCGGAGTAGCTTAGTAAAAAAAAGTAGTGAAATGCATGATAAAAAAGTGGTGAAATGACCTAAAATATATTTAAAGCATTAATATATTTGTTTTAATTATTATCTCCTTATCTGGTATAGTACAATGACCTAAAAAAACTTTTATAAAATTAACTAATTATGACCTATATGTAGTCAAGCTTTCATAACTCTGCCAATTATATTCTACAAGCTATTCAACTTTAAGGTTAAAAAGTAATGAATTTTTACCGAAATGCCTAGCAAAAAAGTGGTGAAATGGCATAAATAGTTGTAGCAGTTCAAATTATATTTTATTATCTTTTTATCACTCTATCTTATATTATTAATATTTTATACTATTATCTTTCTATTCTATTAATGTATTATCTACTATCTTTTTATTCCGCAACTTTTTATTCTATTATCTTCCTATTTTGATAAAACTATGGAGAGATAGTCACAAAGAACGAATATAGATATGATAGATAATATAAACATGAAGAATAATATAACCACACAGGTAGAGAATAGAATATAGGGTAGATAAAAAGATATCCTTTTATTTAATAAAATAATCTACTATTTATATATTCCCAAAAATACCACAGATACATACAATAATGATAATAATAATAATAATGTTACTGCAGATGATAATGATGAGTACTAAAATAATAGTAATAATAATACTGCAGATGTAGTGTTAAACAATAATAGAGAAATAAAAGAGAGCCACAGTAAAGAAGTATATTTGGTTATTTAGTATTAAAAATAACCAATTAATAATTACAATTTCAAAAAAAAAAAATCAAGTTTCTGCAAAAGGATTTGAACCCCTAATATTAGATTAAGGGTCCATCTTACGACCACTGCACTATTTAAACCTTTTATAATTTATGTTATTCAGATTATATAG
Source organism: Circinella umbellata (assembly GCA_025093555.1). NCBI lineage: Eukaryota > Fungi > Mucoromycota > Mucoromycetes > Mucorales > Lichtheimiaceae > Circinella > Circinella umbellata. The sequence continues at coordinate 3,439 of JAIWNF010000067.1, forward strand.
GATGCGCGCTTTAAAAAAACTGCGAAGTTCGTGACTCCAAAAAGGAAACTTTTTTTATAAAACCTCAAGTCCCATTGAGTCCAGCAAAGTCCCCAAAATTTCAAACTCAAAGGGACGTCGGGAATAGTAAGCCAATTATTTTATGCAAAAGTGAAAAATAAGTGCTTTATTTGCACTCCAAGTCCCCACTCAAAATATAGAAGTCCCCTGCCTGCATAACACTAAAAAGACTATCCTTCCTTTATTTTTTTCCTCATCATTTTTTTTTTACATATGGGTACCTTCATTATGGGAAGAAAGAATCAATCGATACTTGTTCTAAGAACATGGATAGCAGATAGAATATTCACACACCTCAACAGGCAACAGTTTCGCATTCGGTTATATGTTCAATCGAAAGGCAATAGAAAATGGTCATACGAGCCAACACACACCGTAAAAAAAAATCCTGTAAATACTGTTAAATCCTGTAAAAATCCTATAAATACTGTTAAATCCTGTTAAAAGCTCTAATTCACAGGATTTACAGGATTATTAAACTACGATTAAAAGTCCACCACTCAAATACCCATTGGCCCGAAAAATGAAGTCTAACCCATAATAGTATGCTGATATTGACCAATTATAAACCATTTTTAATAATAGTAACATTCATCTCCGTTTTCATTTTGTTGATCAAAAAAAAAATTATATAGCCAGCAGTAGTAATAATATTTTTGTTTATATTTTTTTTATTTCATTTCTCTGCTATTATAGTCAAAAAATCATATTATTTAATGTTTATTAATAAAGTAGATCTCAATAATAGCAATTGATGATAAAAAGTACTAAAATAGAATGAAAAACAAATAGGCATATTACGAGATACCTACTACAGTATTATTGCAATTTGCCATGCACCAGTATCACCACTCACAATATATAACATAATAATGATAAAAACGTTACTATACCTGGATTGTGGTTACCCACTTTTATCCGTTCTTCGACGGATAAACGGGCGATTGTTGTTGCTATTGCTGTTGCTGTTGTTGTTGTTGTTGTTGTTGTTGTTGTTGGTGGTGGTGGTGGTGATGCTCAAAGAGCTCGAGAGCCGTTTGCGAGCAATACTCATGGTTGATGAAGTACTATAAAAAAAACTCAATTAGTATTTCTTGAAAGCTTATACTGCTATAGTAGAATATAACCATCAAATATATCAAAATACAAATATATACATACCCATGAGTACTCGCACTCCCATCACTGTGCACGGAATGCCTAAGATATAAAAAAAAAGTTGGAGAAATATCTTGAGTCATTACACGATTATAAACAGGTTGAAGATATAACAAACATACATTGAAGCATCCCGTGTCAGTACAGGATGTTGGGCCGCAGGGCCAGATCTAGAAAGATTATTAGAAATTCGAAATTAGCCATCTTTTAAATGTTACATTTACAGCTCGTTGTATACTACATTTATACTGTTATATACCTTGTTCCAGGAACCGAGAACTGACGGATAATCTCCCTCGATTCCTCCGAAGCCACAGTCCCAACACTTTTCAATAATTAAGTTATAGTTAGTGTTAGAATTATATTTATTTATATTGAAAAAAGAAAGATATGGATATGGATATAGATTACCTTTGAGCATCATCGGTTCCAACACCTCCGCTATAGTGAAACAAATATGAAAATGAGTATTCAAAAACTTTAACTATAGCTTATAAAGTTACACATTAAACCATGTTATCTTAGTATCACTAACCTTTCTTCTTTGATGCGTTGCTCCATTTCTGGAGCAACAAGAACCTGGCCATCCAGTTGTTCTCACATTGTTCGATTGGTACCCAGGGATCACCCTTTGATACCAATTCGCTGAAGAGCTTCATGATGGAGCTCATCACCCTGTGATCCTGGCTGGACCATGGCAGGCCAGCAGTCCCCTTACGAACTGCGATCGAGTTCAGTTGCTTGATGGCAGCTTCGACATGGTTGTCCAAGCAAGCCATCTTCAGCATCTTGGTTGAATTGTCCATATTGGACAATGCCAATATGGCCGCATCAACATCAGCAATCTTGGCATTGCGGACCTTGCCTTGCTTATTGCGCGGCTGACGAATGAACTCAACAGGAGGTTCATCGTCACCGGCTTCCTCCACAGGTTCTTCCAAGGCTTCGCCCGCCTGGTCCTTCGACGCCAGAATGAGATCCATCTTAGACTCCAAACAGTTGAGCTTCACCAAAATCATGGCTTCCACTGGGGTGACTGGTATACCCTGATAAAGATGGTGACTCATCATCGGAATATACGAATGTTGTTGTTGTTGTTGACTCATTATATAAAAAAAATTGAGAAAATAAAAGGGGGGGGTACGTACTTTCAAGAGCCAGCATTTATATACAATATTGGCTGACCTCAAATTGTCACTTAAAAAATTTTAAATCATGAATCTTGATCATTACTGCTTAACCCGCTTGAAAGTTATTCATTACTCCTTTTTTAAAAACTTTATTAATAACAGAAAACCTTCGAATCGAAATGCGTGGAAAGACAAAACAATGTATTTGGTGCAACAGACCTGTTTTTAAAGTACATCTTAGACAACATGAGGACAATGAATGCGAAAAGAACCCTTACACTGATCCTAACAATCCCATTGAACCTCCAACTAAGAGACAACGAAGAAGCGTCGGTATAACTAGCTTGCCAAGTCGCGCTATACCTGAAAGTAATATTACTTCTGTTTTTTCTCATTCCAATGATGTTTTTTGCTGAGCTCAATACTAATATTTCTATTACTAACAATAATTTAGCAGCAGATGTGAATCATGATGACTATTCCTTTGATCAAGACTATGATGACGATGTATATGATGATGGTGTTTTTGATTATGGCGATAATAATACGATGGCTTCATCCTCTGAACCATCTAATATTCACGATGCACAGGCACTTGCACGTTTTTTTACGTCAATCCAGCTAGAGACGTCAATAGATCATGATGAAGAAGATTTTACTTCATTTAACGAGGACATTGATATTGATATGATGGACGACGACACTATTGATGTTATCAACAATGATGATAACAATGTAGTTTTTGCAGTAATTGATGAAATGCAACCCTCCGTTAGCATCACAACTAACGAAAGGGATCCAATTATATGCAACGTCCCTCCCATGAAAGAATTAGACGAACAACTGAAAAGAAGCGTCGAATTGTACCAAATTGTACAAGAGAAAAATATTACGGATGATGCATACTCCCGTATTTTGAAATTTATCAATGAATGCCTTGCCAGTAAAGAGCTAGGTAAAAATAAAATTGCAGAATGACTAATATATCGAATTTATGGTACTTATATTAAAGAGTTATGTAGCTGGAAAACCGATCCTGTCAAAGTATAAGGCCGAAACTAAAATCACTGAGCAGTATCCTATTAAACCAGTCTATTATGATTATTGTCAAAACGGCTGTCAGATATATACAGACTATGTCTCGATTGGATGCCCATGTGGTCAGAAACGATACAAGGAAAATGATAATAGCAACCTTCAAGCTGTATCAACAATGTTGTATATGCCATTAGCTGAACAAATAGCAGCATTAATTGCGAATGACATGAGACAAAAAAAGTTGATGACTTTAATGAATCGTGAAAGTGAAGAGGAAGGAGTGCATGAGGATATATTCGATGGAAATATGTATAAGAAGCAGAAAAGTTTGTTTAAAAAAGATTTGGATATTGCGATCTCATTATATATTGATGGATTTGCACCTTTTAATAAGGGGAAAATTAGTATGATGATCTTCAATATTATTATTTTAAACCTCTCGCCAAAAGAACGGTACGATAAGTCTACTATATATATATATATATTTAAAATAACACGTACTAAAAACACATTTTCAATTAAAGGTATAAAAATGAAAATATGATTCAAGTCTGTGTATTGCCAGTCAAGCCAAAATCGATGGACAATTTCCTAGAACCTCTATTTATTGAACTACGCAAACTCTAAACAGCCAGTCTAGAAGTTAGATGTGGTGCCAGTGTGTTTCGGTTAAATGTTCACTTAATGCTCACGAGCGGTGATATAGTTGCCGTTCAAGAGCTCATTCATCATTCATACCAAGCCCTGTATGGATGCCGAATATGCCCTATCAAGACTGTGAAGGCGTTAAGTCCCGAAGGTGTTGGTAATGGGAATTACTTCTCAGGCTTGCGTAATAATGTTCAACAATTTCGTGACATTATGCATTACACAGATGGCGCTCCAGTAAGTGATTGTTAACCATGAAGTGAATCAAATGCACTTACTGTATGTTATATCAATCAAATATAATAAAATAAAGAGACGTTAAAAAGTCAACGAGACCCAAAAGAACAATAATTGAACTAAAGTTTATTAAAATAAAATATTATCTCTATTTATATGAATCTTATTATCAGTGGGATATATTGATATGTGTATACGTAAGATTTATATCTGTCATGGCCGTGTGAATTATGAATATAAGATTAATGATATTAAGATTAGACTTTGAGCGGTTGACGATATGATATATCTATGCAGCTGTAACCTTATATCACTATAGAAGACGGACTTCTGTGTTCTTATAAATCATGGTCCAAATAGGGAAATACACGAAATGTCAGCAAAGCATAATTAAAGATACGCTATACTTTAATAATTAGAATGACAAATAATTATCTTTATGAATAATATGTGTTGGATACAACACTGTACATATTATAATATAGGAATTTTCGATAAAAAAGAAAACAAAATTCGCAGAATTGGAGAGTTTCCATGGGGCGTCGTTTTTCGGTTTAGATGAAATGCACTTGATTGGGACCAACGTGTCAAAGCGTATCTGGGAAATGGTTAGTGGATCATTGAAAAATACCACCACAATGTTTGAATTAAGCAATGCAGCAAGGCAAGTGATTGGAAGTTCCGTTAAAACATCGACCAGTACCATCCCTTCGTTTATCTTTGAAGGTGACTTTAGAAGTAAGTTGGAAGATTAACATATGTAATGTACATAACTACGACTTACTCGATATATAATAGATTACCATACAAAGCCTGGTAACATGAGAGCGGTCGATTGGACATGTTTCTTAATGTTTGTGGTCTCTACTATGGTATGTGACATGTTGGAATTACAACTTGGGACGGAAGCAGAAGATGTCATTAATGCATTAGCTTCCCTGGTTACAGGGTGTGCTATTGCATTATCTTGGCGGATAACTGAAGAAGACATCATAAAGATGGAAAGGTATGAGATTTTATTAGAATAACTACATATATATATATATGTACATATGGGTTTAATATGATATCAATTGATGGATGAATGTAGCTCCTTTATTAAATGGCATCAACATATGCATGACGTGGTCCCAACAAATATGCATTACTTACAGCATATACCGGAGATGGTTAGGTTGCTTGGACCACTTTGTAGTTTCAGTGCACGATCCATGGAACGTGCTATTGGTAAGTCAAATGTCTCGATATTTTAAATTGTATATTCACAAAATTCTTCTAAAACATTGGAGAACTATTTTTAGGATTCTTAAAGAAGCGCATTAAGTCACAAAAGAATCCAGGTGTCAATGCTGGTAATATACTTCGTCGCCAGCAAGCTTGTAGATACTACAGCTCACTTTTAGAAGATAGACAGGTACCGCATGAAAACATGGATAATACTCGACCAACAGCAGCTTATTCATTAGAAATCACAGATGAAGAATTCAGTGGCCCTCTTTCTGACGATGTAGAACTGTGGGATCATTTTGAACGCAAAGTTGATGATTATAGTGACGTTAATCTGAGACACTACTTGGTTAAGTTCTGGTGACGAAAATTCCCAGATGATAGAGTTGGATGGAATTCTATTAACGACAGCATTATTGTAGGCAGACGGCTTTATATGAATGAAGTGGTGTATGATGCGATGAAGACGAAGAGGAAGACAGATAAATTGTGCCATTTTGTGAAAATGGATATAGAGGTGGATCAAAAAAAAAGCTCGTCACAATGCACCGAAGGATATGCAAATACAATCATATTTTGGAGAAGCAATCATATACTTCGCACATGAATATAATGGTAATATGAAAAGATTCACTGGTAGGTTAAACACTGCAAAATTTAACAGTTTAAATCCATTGGTAGGTGAAAAGCATATTTTATGCTTAATAGATATTTTGAATGGCGTGGAGCTCAATGGTGCGGGTTGTCCGTATGGTCCGTATGGTATAGGTCATACGGGTGGTAAACGTTATGTTGTTGAAGCAGAAGCAATCACATGCCATGCTGGTATTTTGAAGATGCCGATGACTACTTCCACGATAAATGAAAACACAACATATCGCAACTACTACATTTATCCAAAAATGATTCCTAAATCTACACTAGCTGGTGACATTGGATTATTGTAAAGAAAAAACCAGAAAACTGCCAAACATCCTGTCAAACTATTATTACTAATATTCAATTTATTTTATGCAGTTTCTTTTTATTATATTCATTTTCATATCACTTCTTTTCACATCTATATTTTATCTCTCCAAATCATCTTTCTCTTTTTCTTCCTCATTATTTTTTATATCTCTTACTTTCTTCATAGCTCAAAGCATGAACCTAACGATAGCTATTATATACATCTCTCATAAGTTTAAATGCAAGTTTAATAATTCAATTAACATTATATTAGAAGTTTCAAACAGTATTTTTTATTTTATATTTTTTAGAGCTCAATATATTTTTATAGCTATATTCATCCTTCTAATTCGCCATTCCTTTCGGTTGGTATATTTTTTTACGTTTACATATTATAACAGTTTTTGTTATAGACTAGTCCTGTCTATAGTGAACTTTTAACCAGGTCAATAAATGATACAGTAGAAAAAGAGGTAAATTTTTTATTTTTCCAGCCCAGCAGCCCTTTTATACTGCTGAACCGGCTTGTACAACCCATATAACCATGAGTTCGCTTTTACCGAAGTCTGCCTGTTACCAAGTCTGTAACACTCTCCCCCTCTAGTACTAGGAATACAACAAAATATACAATAGTATAAGATATCTAAGCTAGGGGGTAGTAAACAGGTAATAAAAATAGTGGAATAAAATAAGTAAAATAATAAAGTAATAAAATAATAAAAGAAAAGAAAAGGAATAAAATAAAGTACTTTGAGTTTCAAAGAATAAATAAAAGAATATGAGAGAAGGAATCTGAGGAGTTAAAATTTAGGTTTGAGAGAGAGGATTTTGGGTTTAAATAGGAATAAAGCTGAAATAAAAACTTTTTCATTTCGGTGATACAAACAAATAGGTGTAAGGTGTTGAATACAAAATAATATATATATTTTTTGGGTACTGTTTTAAAAACTTTACTCCTTTTTTCACAAAGTTGTTTTTACCTTGCTATTTGCTACCCTTTTTTCTTTTTTTTATTATTATTATTATGTCAGCTCATCCATACATCAACATGCAAACTTATGACGGATATCTTGAAAACGCTGCGGACTTTGATGCGCATTGTGCACGTGATACCACTGCAGTTCCTTCCATTATTGTCTTGTATCCTGAAGTCCATTATGGACTTGTGCGCCCAATTAACGTTTGTCAACGTTGTTTTGTACTTGGCAGGTTATGCTTCAATTTTTCTGCCAGAGAAACTGGTGGCAATAGATCTACTGGGCATCGTTGTGATCAGTGTAGAATGGGGCATATAGCTGGTTGTTCCACTAATGATTATTCTACTAAGAGAGGTATACCATTAGCTCACCAATGGGTAATTAACCATTCCTCAGTTAATACTGAGATGTTTTATCCATCTGTTTGGTATTATCGCCGTGTAATGCAAGCACGTCGTACTGGTGAACAAATGGGTAGAGTATGTACTGTTGCTGGTGCCGAGTTGCAAGAAAACGATGATAATTTTGTTGATCCTCCTGTATTGCCAAGATATAGAAATGGTATTGTTGTTGATTTTGGCTCATACCAAAATTTGGTTGGTGTCTTGCCTACACCCTTGCCTTTGGAGTCAGCTCCAGCTAGAATTACTGGAAGTCTGACTTCAGTTGAAGTTCCTACTTTGGCTGAAAACCTGGTTTTTGTTGCCCCTGTTGAGGAGGAAATTGATGAATTGGATGATGATGATACTAATTCTGTTGCTGCTGCACCTAATGTCCGTCGTTCTGCTCGTCTTGGTCGTCGCCATGTCCCTTTTATGGGTGATCATATAGATGATGATGATCTTGTTAATCCAGACTTGGACTTAGCTGAGTTTGATGATATGAACTCAGAGGAACTAGCTGGTCTGGTTTCACCAGATGAGTTATTTGATAGAGAAGGTGTTGCTCCTCTGGCTGACTTCCATTTTGATGGAACTCCTGATCCTGAACTCCGTGGTTCTTTTCCTGCTGGGCCTGACCATCCTATGCCTAGTCTTGATGATATAGTTGCTTCTGTTGGCTCTGGGTCTTATCCTTCCTCAGGTATACCTTCTGGTTCTTCTCATGGAACAACAACAAGTGAGAAACGTCGCCGAGTTGAACAGTTGGTTCAAAATCCTCCAAGTCCACAACAATCTCCTGTTGTCTCTCCCCCTCCAATCCTTTCAAGTCTGCCTCAGACCTCACTACCAACACCTGCAGAGGTGCCTTTGGTAGGAGGTGCTCCTACTCCCTTCTTCTTTGTCTTGCCACCATCATGTGAAGTAGTGTTCACTCCACATGGTTTCCGTGTTGAACGTCTTGGTGATGATGTTTGATCATAATTTGTAGTTGACTTTTTCTTCTTGTTTGCTTGTTTTTGTCTGTTTTTTTCTGTTGATTTTAATTCAAAATCTTTAATAAAATCTTGACTATTTGACAAATTTGCAACTGGTTCCCATGATGATTCATGTAAAGGATATCCATCCCATTTAATAAGATATTCAATTTTGCCTTTACAAGTTCGTTTATCCAGGATTGTTTCAACTTCAAATTCTTCTTCATCATCAATAATAAGTGGAGGTGGTCGACTTGGTTGACGTCCATCACTAGCTTCATGATACTTCTTAAGAGTATGTACATGAACAACATTATGAGCCTTGATGTTGTATGGTAATTCCAATCGATATGCGACCTTGCCAATACGTTCAATAATCTTGTACGGTCCTGCATATTTAGCTGCCAATTTCTTCTTTGCTGATTCGGGATAATTTCGGGGACTGATAAATTTTTGGTCAACTAGAACTTGTTGCCCAACTTCATACTCGACTTCACGATGATGTGTATTTGCATATTGTTTTGCTTTAATGCTGCGGACTTGATATTTTCAATAACATTTTTACCAATTGATGTTAATCTTGATTCCAAATGAGCTGCAGTCTCATTGCTTGAAACAGATTTTGTGAAACTTGGTGTGAGTATATGACGTCCTAAATCGCAGTAATATGGTGTCATCTTTATTGCTGTATGGTGCATATTGTTGTATGTATGCTCTACAACTGGTAACCAAATATCCCAATCTTGTTGGTCATAAGCCACATAGTGACGTAATAAGTCTTCTAATGTATGATTTGTACGCTCAGTTTGCCCGTCCGTTTGCGGATGCGCGCTCGTAGACATCTTCTTCTTGATTCCGAGTTGTTCGAATAGTGCTGTCCAAAATCGTGACGTGAATTTCGGATCTCGATCTGAGATTACTTCTTTTGGAAATCCGTGTTGCCGATAAATTTCCCGAAGAAATAGATATGCCACATCTTCCGCCGTATCCGTAGTATGACATGGTGCAAAATGTGCCCTTTTTGAAAATCGATCGACAATTACTGTAATAGCATCATATCCATTTTTAGTAACTGGTAGTTGTACAATAAAATCCATTGAGATCGACTCCCATCGTTCTTGAGCTGGTTCTAATGGTTGAATTAACCCAGCTGGTTTCTTGTTAGATCCCTTGTTCCTTTGACAGCTATCACATGTGCTAATGTATTGTCGTACAGACTTTGCAATATTAGGCCAGTAGAAATGACGTTCGATCCGTTCAATAGTAGCATCAATTCCCCTATGACCTGCTGATGGTAAATCGTGATGATCTTGTAAGATACTTTTGAGTATCTGTGGCATTCGTGGTACTACGAGTTGGTGATGTTCTTTTCCATCAGGATATCGGTATATTAATTGATCTTGTAGTTTATATCCGGAAACTTCAATTCCACAACGAAGTCGGTCCCATAAGTCCTTAGTAAAATCATCTTTACTATACTTGTCCTTTACTTCATTTTCCACCATAGTTGTTTTATGAAGTCTGGTAATGACTTGTAACTCCTTACTTGCATGTGGGTGTGAAACTTCTGATGGTGGACGCTTACTTAAGGCATCTGCCCCATGGTTCTTTTCTCTTGGTATATGGTGAACATCAAATGAGAATGTCATGAATAATTCCAACCAATGAATCTGGCGTTTGTTTAAATTTGTATTTGTTTTGAGTGTTGATAATGCACGATTATCTGTAAATACAACAAACTTCTTCATATCCAAATGATGACGCCATTTATTTAAGCAATGTTTTAGTGCCAACATCTCTTGTTCATATACTGTATAATTGAGTTCTGCAGGTGTCATAGTTCTTGATGTATATGCAACTGGATGAAGTTTTTTATCATCTTGTTCTTGAGAAAGAATTCCACCAATAGAAACAGTTGATGATGCATCTGTATGTAGATAAAATGTCTTGTCCGGATTTGGCAGTGCCAGCACTGGTGCCGAAGCTAAACATTTCTTCAATGTATCAAAAGCATCTTGTTCTTGACTTCCCCATTTCCATTCAGTATCCTTGCGTAGTAGTCTGGTCAATGGTGAAACTAAACTTGAATATGACTTGATAAATCGATTGTAATAATTTACCAATCCCAAAAAGGACATCACGTCTTTAGTGCTACGTAATGGTGGCAATCCATTACTGCCTTGACTTTAGATGGATCAGTATGTAACCCTGATTCATCAATGTAATGACCTAAGAATTCTAATTTCTTGACGCCAAACTCGCATTTTTCCTTCTTTGCATATAACTTGTTTTCACGTAGTTTTTCAGTACCATCTTCACATGCTTCTTGTGATCTTCTTCACTTTTTGAGTAGATTAAAATATCATCTAAGTAAACGACTACACAGACATCCAACAGATCTCGGAATATGTCATTCATCAATCGCATGAACGTTCCTGGTGCACTTGTTAATCCAAATGGCAAGACCATGAACTCATATAAACCATATCGAGTCATAAATGCTGTCTTTTCCACATCCTCCAGAGTAACCCTGATTTGATGATAACCACTTCTGAGATCGAGCTTTGTAAAAACCTTGGCTCCTTGTAATTGATCAAGCAATTCGTCTGTTCTTGGTAAAGGATAATTGTCTTTTGTAGTGATTGCATTGACTGCACGATAATCTACACAGAGACGTAGAGTCTTGTCTTTCTTTGCCACAATAAGACTGGAGCACCATATGGAGACTTACTTGGTCGTACCCATCCTTTAGCTATAAGCTCGTTAAGTTGTTTCTTAAGTTCTGCCAACTCATGACTCGAGAGCCTATACAACTTCTGTGCTGGAATTCTTGCACCTTGTTCAATTGGTATAGTATGATCAACATGTCTTTGTGGTGGTAATCCATTAGGTAATTCATCAGGAAAAACATCCACAAAAGAATCCACAAGTTCCATTATAGTTTCTGACTTAACATCCTTTATCTTTTTATCATATCCAATTCTTGCCTGTCCTCCTCCACGCTCATAAGTACGCCTACTACTTGAATGAGCACACAGGTCTTTCGCCGGTTCCTTGTCCTTCTTGATACAATCATTTAATATAATTGTATATACCTCGAGTTCCTCCTTTCGACACATTCGGTTGAACTGTCTTCGTGAAACAAATTGTACTTCGGGTTGTTTTGAGTGGTGATTAGTATACCCTTGACTTGGGATCTCTTCCTCCCCCACTAAAATCTTGTGTGTCTTCCAATTAATGTCTGGTTCATTGTCATAATGCCAAGGCTTGCCCAAAATAAGATCGTGTTTTGAACTTGTAATACCAGTATAAACGCGAATAGTACTTGTATACCTTGGTCCCAATTTGATTTGTACATCAGCATAAAAACCAGATTCTCCTTGAGACTCATTGCCAAATGTAATTGACCCTTGGTCTGGTTTTAATAAGTGTTGTAACCATGCCCATTTATGAAATCCAAAGAAATAAAATTGTGTGTTGCACCAGAATCAAGTAAAAAGCAACAGGAATATTGTTCACAAAAACCAGAAATTCTTATTGTTTTATAACGATTTGTATTACTACTCTGTTCACTATTTACTCCTTGTGCCGAGTTGTCTTCAAACCTTGGACCTTGATCTGGATCCTTACCAGGATTTATGCCACGCTTGTCAGTACGACCTGGCGATGTAATACGTACTGACTGACTTAGTTTTTTGACTCCTTACGGGAAGGACAATCCTTCTTGATATGGTCCTTCATACCACAGATCTGGCAACGGCCTTCCTTCCGAGCTTGTTCCCATGTAAGTTTCATGTGAGTCTTTTCGACTTGGTCTAGATCCATAGGATCATCTCTGTGTGATCTTGTTCTATCTCGGAAATTTCTTGAGTGGTGGTGCTTCTTTTTCCCCGAACGATAACCTCCGCTTCCTGACTTGTGTCCGTGGGAACCTTGAATACTAAAACTAGCATTATCATAATTTTCCGCTAGCTTCATTGCTTTGCGTAACATGCGGGGTTCTTGTAGTTCAACATACTTTTTAGTTTGACTTTTTAAACCATAAATATAACGACTAAGTGCCTCAGCCTCACTGACATCTGAACATTCCACAATTGCAGCTTGAAAAATAGAATTATATTTTGTCACACTTCCTGTTTGTCGTAAGGTTTCGAGTCGAGACCGGTTTGCCTTATATATATTTAGTGGTAAAAATCGTTCACGGATTGCCTTTTTGAATTTAGACCATGACTTTGGTGCTTGTTTTGCCTTGCGCAACATTCGCCACCAAAGGGTTGCATCACTTATCATGTTACTTGTTGCTATTGGAACTCGGAGATGTTTCTTGACCTTAGCATTTTCAAAATATTCTTCCAAATTAAAGAGCCACGACTCTATCTTATGAGGGTTACCGGAATATTTTTCTTCAGGTACCTTAAATCTGAACTTGTTATTGACAAGTGAGTGGGGTTCTTGTCTGCCGTCACTTTCACCAACATCTTCTTCAGAAGAGACACTTTTATGGTCAGAACCATGATCTGAAATATGATCATCTGATGACGAAGATGATTCATCACTACTTGAATCAGAAGAATCATCATGTGAACGAAAACGTGAGAGATTCTTGTTTGATATAGTTGGCACAGCCTCAGATAAAACTTTATTTTCTTCATTTATTTTGTGCAACCTGGAACTTGCTTTCCCCTGGACCGCCTTTGCTACTTCTTGTAGTTGACCAACTACTTGTTCTAATGATGTTGATAATGATGAAACTTGTTCTTCCATCTTTTCTTGAGCTGCATACATCTTGCCGATTTCATTTGGTAGTTGGTTGTTGAGCTCATCTCGAAGTGTTTGAGCCAACTGGAGAGCCTGGATTGCTGTGTTACTGTGCTCACTTATGTGTGATACTGACTCCGTGGGGGGTCCTTGTGCAATGGGAGCTTCTTGATAAGCTGATTCTTGTAGCATACTTGTTAGTACAACCTGATTATTCGTTGGGGTTGTATTCCTTGTGATTGGGGTACTTCTTATATCCTGTAAAGCTATTTGCTCTACTACTTCTGTTGTATCGTAATAAACTGTTTTTAATGATGTTGACTGTGATAAACACGGTGCTTGTTGTTGTGATTCGATTTCTGATATTGCTAAGTTGTTCTTCTTTGAACTATCTTTATCAACGTCTTGATATAGTTCAGTTGGTGACTTGAGAAAACTTGCCCAAAATCGATCAACTTTTTCTTTCTGTGCTTGTCGAACTCGGTCTTCTTCGTTCAGCTTGTCTACTATATACCGCGTTATCTGCTGAAACGACTTTACTGTTGTGTAGGTGGGTGAATTTAAAACTGTCGCTACCAAGTGTTATAGACTAGTCCTGTCTATAGTGAACTTTTAATCAGGTCAATAAATGATACAGTAGAAAAAGAGGTTAATTTTTTATTTTTCCAGCCCAGCAGCCCTTTTATACTGCTGAACCGGCTTGTACAACCCATATAACCATGAGTTCGCTTTTACCGAAGTCTGCCTGTTACCAAGTCTGTAACAGTTTTCTTGATACAAATGCCAATTGAGCTTTTTTCAAAAAATAAAGACGTGTTACAATAGTAAATCAGATATTATGATTTTACATGATGACTTTACAAAATTTACAGTATTTATATTTTTTTGCTCAAATTTTACAGTACAGTATTTTGCTGCCCCGCTTCTCAAATAGGTACAGTTTACAGGATTTTTACAGGATTTAACAGTATTTACAGTATTTTGCTGCCCCACTTCTCAAATAGGTACAGTTTACAGGATTTTTACAGGATTTAACAGTATTTACAGTATTTGCTGCCCCACTTCTCAAATAGGTATAGTCTACAGTATTTTACAAAATTTACAGTATTTTTTTTACGGTGTATTAATTATATTATCATCATATGAATTATTCATATCTGTATAATAGCCATCTTATATATATATAATCTGTACAATATGTTCTATTGCTATCTCCTGTTACACACCATCTACTATATTCAAAATGTCTACATTTTCTATTATTGTATCTTTTCTTTTTAGTATTGGTAATATCAAGAGTATTAATATTTGAAAGATTCTGTTTATTATTATTATGGTGCATTTTGTCTTAAACTGTCAAAATAATTTGAATCCCGACATAAAAACTTGATCACTATGGAATATTTTTGACATCAAGTAATCAATATTCTGGCACATGGAACGTGTTTATTTTGTACTCTAAATCTATCGCTCGTTTTCTTTTTTAAAAAAACTTATTTTTCATCGAGTTCATAGCCTTCAAAGTTTTGTCAGAATGTGAAAGTTTACTAAGCAAACCTGAAAATTAAACTTATTACACCCACAAGTCCCCAAACGTCTGCCCACATCCCGTCGGGAAGTAAAATTCCAGGGCTTTTAGATGTGAATAACAGCCTGGTTGAGGGTTGTTATGTACATAATTAACCCTGACGTCCTGTGCAATATTACTGGCTTCTGTTTGAACACAAGCACTTTTTTTTATACGCATAGAAGAATCATAATAAATCTTAAAAATGACAACAGCATTCATGTCATTAATACCATTGTAATTTTTCATTAATCTATTTAAATCAAATTTGACTTTAACTTTATATTTTATCATATTTATTGACATCGTAGTAACAAGAGTCTTGTGAAATACACTTTTTTATGCTTTGAAGAGTATTTTGATCGATCCATAGTGAATATAATAAAGATACAACAATGTGATTCTGACGTCTGTTCACTTCGACTTTTTTCGTATTTCGTTTATTGAAAAACAGGGCATATGGTACCATTTTTATCAGATTAGGACAAAAGTAATATATATGAAAAAAGAAACCCGCCACCAAGAATATTGTAAAGATGTTTCATTTTATTAAATAAGGTAGAATGTGATAAAATAGAAAAAGTTAAGTATATAAGAAGATAATATATATATATTTTGTAAGAAAAAGAAAAGGTAATTAATAATAATATTTGTCATTTGTCTGTAGAAATAACTACGTGTTTGTGTATGAAATAGGAGCTTTTTCTACATGCTCCCATTTATCTTTGTTCTCCCCCATCCAATGTAGCGATCTTTCCTTTGTACCTCCAGAATACCATTCAGGTTTCGGATTTTTGCACCAAAATTCAACCATTTTTAAAGCTTCATCCACCTGCAACATGCGAAGCTCCATATATTCTTTGACTCGTTTCTGACGATTATACTTTTTGCTTTGGTTTTTACACTATGTCGTTCCCTATTGGCTTTCAAGATTTTTAATAGCAGGACCACTGGATAGGCCATCATGCCATTCGCGCCATAAATCCTATATTGTGCACACATCTGAACTCAATAAGTAGTGCGGTGATTGCTGGGATGATGTGGTAATGGTAGAAGCTGTAGCGGCTGGATGTTGAGGTAGATTTATTAAAGGTGTCAGTGATAAAATGTTGATGGATGATGATGATGAGGTGACAGAAGCAGAACTGTCATTTAGAGCAGCAGACGAGTTTGGTGCCTACTGAACCGAAATTGTAAGACGACCATTTGCAAGGTCCCCCATGGCCTGGTTGAAAGAGTTTATATGTTGTTGAAGAAGCTGATTATTATGGTTCACTTACTGCACAACATTGGCATGTGTTTGGCGAATATACATGTGCAAATGCGGCATAGCTCTTGAAAGCAAAAGATCTTCTGGGGGTGGGGTGATGGCAATCGATTGTTCAAGGCTACTAAAACAAATAAATATGGTAAGTTAGAACCAAGTATCACAAGTAATTTATACATTTTACAATAGAAATAGAAGACTTACGATTTATATGCCAAGTATTCTAGGTCATTAAAGAGGGGGGCACTCCAGATAGAAAGGTTTGGGTGTCGTTTTATCTTCATGACAGAATCTTGCAAGAAGTTACTTTAAGGATTTGTAACATTTTCAAGAATCCGTCAGCAGCAATGCTTTGGTCCCCTTGGCCTTGATCAATTTTTTGTTGCCACTCTTCAACCCACGGAAAGACTTTTCTTTGCAAACTACTAGGAGGTGAAATGCCAGCTCGAGGTAAATAAAATAATTTCCCATTAGGGTCAAAAGACGCCATTGCTCGTAACATTTGCCGAGGCAAATTCGTGAGATAGGAGCCTTCCATCGAATCGTTCGTCCACCTTCCAGCCCGTCGAATATCTGAAGCACCAGCATCACCTAAATCCGCCATCTTTGCGCCTGATTTTCGACCTGCATGTGTGATTGATGTGGACTTTATATGACAATCATCAAATGCCTTCTTGAATGCTTTGTAATGCACCTCATGTGAAACAGCCGTTTTCAAATCATTGGTTGCACCACTCTTAAATAGTTTGATTGTATACCATTCCTCAGGATATGTTATATCTGGGAATTGCTTACCACTAATATGCCAGCGATGGAAAAAATATATGCCAAGAGTCATCCAAAGACAAATCTCTACATGTCCGTACTGAATAGCTGATGCATGTTCTTGTTTTCCAAACTGATTTGTCTTTCCATGATCCATATGTAAAATTAAGCATGGGCACTCGACTTCAGGATTTGGTCCTTCCCCTTGCAATGGAATGTAATGTACATCAGCCAACTCGATCTCACGAACATTTCCACCATGCATTAAGCCAAAATGAGACGCCAAAAACATTACTGCATATCGATAATGCTCAGGTCGGTCCTTGGTTAGAAAGTAGTCAATGACCTTTGTTAATTCGTCAGTAGTAGAATACCCATCAAGAATGGAACTAGCAACACGATCTGCGTAATTTTCCTTTCTTCTTCTTGTTTCTTTTTTTCTTTCATTTTTCAACAATGTCTTTACATCTGGGATTCGTGGATGGTTACCGGGGACATTGAGGTTGAGACAGCATTGATCATAGAAAAGTAGGACCATGGCACTGACATATTGTTCAATGGAGCTGAAACCGATTACATATGCCTCTATTTCTTCTTCAACTGTTGTACTATCATCATCAATTATTCTTCTTTTTGGGTTTGTTGGACGACGTTTTCTTCCGATTACCTTTATGGATGAGAAGATATATAAGTAAAAAGAAATTACAATTTTATTTTTGTTTACTTTTTTAATGCCAGTATTACTTACAGATTCCTCCAAGAAAAAATGCAATTTATCACCAGCAACTTGATAGCAGGTAGCTAATGGATATCCTTTGTCATCACACCATCTAATGAATTCGTCCATCTTTGGATAGTATGTACGCTTGGTAGCATCGGGTGTAAGTTGTTGGGTTGTTCGTTGGGTTCGTCGTCTTGATTCTTGCATTGCTATGTTTAATCAATATACTTATGTCCAGGCAGCTTAACTTTGAAGACCCCCCATTAAAAGTTTGAAATTTCAAGCCCAGAATTTTACTATAAACGAGTGACAAAATCTATAACAAAGCTTTAAAAAAATATATCTCAATAGGTTGCTCAAAACAATCAATTTATTGTCGTATTTATTGATATGAAAACATTATATACTTTTCTGCTTAAGAGTATTATTATAATCAAACAGATTTTAACTAGCATAAGCATCCTATATCACAATTTGCATCATCGGCCTCATCCAATTGCCTGTTACTTTCATACCCATAGCCACAAGACTCCATATCGCTCGATCCTTCTAGATCAGATTGCTCTTTATTGTTAGTCAATAAACCACTGTTTATAATTTACCTTATCCTACCTGTGACTCTATTCTAGGTGTTTTTCTATTATTCATTCTGTAAGACCAGCGATCAGCATCATGGTTAAATAATTATTTGTCGTAAACAATAGCACCCATCACAAGGGAAAAGCCAGATCTAGCTGCAAAGTCTGGAACAATGGAAGTTGAAGTTTTTTATGTTTTTCAGATGCATAACAAACAATCCACAAGAATTCGCATTCAGTGCAGGAATAACCACTTTCAAGCCTGTAATATGCTCCTCATTTAATAGCATATATCCTTGTGCTAATACCAGCTGGTAGATCTGCTTTTTGTATTGCGCTTCAAACAATAGTAGGATTTGACTATACTTGTAAATGTAATTACTTGCAACATCATTTTCATCAGAGTCAGTATAAGAATTATCATCTGAATATTGGAAGCAAGCAAACCCTTTCATTGGACGCCTATGAAAAATGTCATGTGTATGGATTTTGTCCTCTATTAGGGTTCCATTGTCATAATGATTGCTGATTGTTGTGTCCAATGTATAATGGCTGAATTATAGCGGTCATTTGATATTATATATTTAAATACAGCATTTTTCAAATATGTTTCACTGACATTTTGATATTTCACGGTGCGTTTCAATGACTTTCAGTATTAAAGACGTCCATCTTCTTTATCGTTACTATTTAACAGCTGCGTTGATATATTATTTTATCAATAGAAAAATGTATAGGACATAATGTTTACATATCTTATTGTCATTATTCATCATTATTAACAAATCAGAAGACTATCATTGTTTCATACATGCATATTGATATACCCATTCATTGATTAGGATTTAATATAAATAGTGTCAATAATTTCATTGAATAAAGCTTCAATTCAATTATTGTTCTTTTGAGTCTCGTTGACTTTTATAGCGTCTCTTTTATTTATTAATGTTGATTAATACAACATATATCCTGGCAACGAACGTTTGAATTTTTGTAAGTCTTTTTGGAGCTCAAAGGTGTTATAAGCTCCCAATTCCTTGCAGATCTCAACTAGGAGGTCGAAACCTCTACTTCTTTGCTCTGATTCTTTATTCTGGCTTTTGCAGACTCTTTGGACAACTGCTTTAATATATTCATCAACTTGCTTCTTGGTAAATAAAGTTTGTTCCACATGTTGACTATTATTGAGATCACTTACACTCCTTTCCACGGTGCGCGGCTTACCAAGATCTAGAGGAAAAAGACAAAACGGGAAAAAAATCATATTAAGTAAAAATAAAGCACGGCTCAGAGAGCTTGTACCACTTCGAACTCTAAAGCTGAGGCAACAAGAATTGCATTAGGAACGATATGCAATCCCTATTTTCAATTTTTATTTAACTAGAATTGTAATTAGCTGTCACATCTGACAATTGCATTTCTATACTGTCACCGGCTCACTGCTCGCTATAACGATATTCGATATAATGATCGGGTTTTGGGGTCCAAGGTCCAACAAGGCAAAATTAAGCAGGGAAATATCGTTAATTTTATATAACAATATCCAATAGAGTTTTAGCAAAAACATCGTTATATCGAGTAGACAACTAATATCTTTAATTTAAAAAAAGAAATAATACTAGTCTGTTGGGCATTTTTTATGTTCTTTAGTTTTTAAACATTTTTGTCAAGAGTTTAAACATCAAATTCGTCTTCAGGCATCGCCTTTTCCACAAAAAAAAGTAATATCCTGCTTCTGCTTCTTATAAAAATTAGAGTTTTTTTCCAACTATCCTTGTCCAACCTTTTCTTTTTCAATTTGCATGGATTCGGAAACAATAATACATAGACAGTTTTTAATGCTTATCATAATATGATACTCGCATTTTTTTTCTTATATCGTAGCAGGGGATCAGCATTAATTATATGTAATTAAGCGATTGTAATTCAATTAGAAGTGATAAGACAAAGAATATATAATAAAGAAAACTGTATAAAGAAAAAAAGAGCTGTTTTATTTTTATAGCTTATTTACGGTACGTATGAATGATATAATGTGCTAAAGTTTTCTTCTTTTGCAAAACATATTAGATACATGTGAGGTCAAGTGCATATGGATAGATCATTATAACTCAGATCAAAGAATTCGTTATACAGTTGAACCCCGTTTTTTGCACAGGTGGGATTTGGCTTGAAAGTAGTGCAAAAACCGGGGGTGTGCAAAAAGTGGGGTCGAAAACATAGTAAAATTATAGTGGGATTTAGGCTGAGAGGCGTGCAAAAAGTGGGGGTGTGCAAAAACCGGGAGTGCAAAAAACGGGGTTCGACTGTAACGATTATTCGATATAACGATGCCCTTTTGGTTTCATGGGGGGTATCATTGTTATAGCGAGCGGTGACGGTATATTAGTAACTTAATTATTACTTTCATATTCTTTATCCTTTTCTTTATTTAATATTTTCAATTATCAATATAAGTTTGACCAGTTAGTAACATTGGTGAGTATTTTTATTATTATAACCCTGTTAATTATAATATTACGGGTCAAATGAAAAATCTGTAATTCTCTTTTCCATCAATTTTATTGGCTGAAAACTTTCCCCAGTGAGCGGAAAGAGTTTCATTTAATGCAGCCAATTTCTATTTTCCCTTTTACATACACAGACACATACGAAACAAAAAAGAGAAACTTTATCCATATAATGTCACAAACAGCTCATCCTCATTCAGCCATTCATTTATATAATTTCCTCTCTTCTGTTCAATCGACATTTTCAACTGTGGATGAATATCAAGAAGAGTTTGAAACCTTATTATTATCACCGCACTACACCCCCGAGTTATTTGACTCGGTCATGGCAGAATTGTATAATGTAATGACACTTGAGCAACAAAATGAACGTCGTTTATCTTTATGGCCCGAATTGCAAAAGATTATGCAAGCAGCAAAACAAGATCCGCAATACGATTCTCTTTTAATGCGAATAACAGAAAGCTTTTTCTTTATCCGTCACGTGGATTCGGTATTAAATAATGATAATCAGTTAGAAGCTTTTGTACGAAGTTTGCTATTAGATAGTCCAGATGCTGACCATGGTCAGGTAATGGCATCTATTGCTGGTTTTTTACAAACTTTGGATCGTACAACGCGTGCTGGTGTAGAGTCAGTGCTTAGTCAACAACGTCAAGCATCTGAACCGAGTAAATTTTTTCTTCTTCTTTCGTCTTCATTTGATAACATCTGCTAGGGATTTATAAGGGTCAAGGTAAAATTCTTTATATAAGAGTAGTTTATTAAATTGTTTATATATATAATACAGGTTCAACAGACAAATTACTGCTTCAAATCCGACGAGTTCTTGATGATGATGTTTTATTTATGGAATTTAATGAGATTATGGATACAGATACATTAGCAGGTGTTGCATGGAACGAAACATTATTAAAATTATTTCAACTTGTTCAGTCACGAAAACCAGAAGTATGGGATTCAATTAGCTCTATTTTAGATCAAGCACAATCGGCACATGGTAATGAGCAAACTAAGTGGTTTTTTTTTTCACATAGTTGGATTAATTTGATAATTTAATTTATAATATGACGTAATACATAGATACAACAGAATATAGTTCATATGAAGAATATGTTCAAAAGAACTTTTTGGATGATGGAGGTCAACAATATTTGGATAGTGAAGTAGACCGAGCTCGAGTTGAAAGTATGTTTGGTAGTTTATCAATGTAAAAAGTATAAAAATAATGTGTAAATATATTTTGTTTGTTTGTTTGTTTGTGGTATTATGATATTGAAATGGTTTATTTTGTTTTCCTTCAAATATATAAACAAAGTATAAATGTAGTTATAGCTTATAGGTGATAATGTAAGATTGTGTGGGAAGAATTGAGAGGTGGGAGATGAGAATATATAATTATGTACTTATACAGCATTAAAAGTTGGCTTTTTTTTTATGAATGAGTAATGTGATGTTTGAAGAGCGAGAAAAGGTTTTAAATGCTTGACATTAAATTATTAAGAGCATCATTTTCACTCGGTAATAAAAACACAATGCCATAACTTGCTCCTGCAGCAATTGCACCAATAAGTAATGTTTGAATAGCCCCTTTTAAAGCACCTTTTGGATTAACAAGACGACTTTTGGCATAACCAAAAATCAATAATGTTAGTGAAGTGACAGCAATTGAAACATATAAAGCTAACATAGAATCATCTATAAACACATAAGGAAGTAATGGAATTAAACCTCCAAAAAAGTATGAGGATCCGATTGTTAATGCTGAAATCTGCAAACAAAACGAACAAAACAAACAAACAAGAGATTTATGCATGAGTAATAGATTCCAATTCTACTTTAAACTTATAATGATTATACATACCCAACTTCTTTGAGGATCAGGCATCTCAAGGTTTAACTCAAATTTCATCATAAAGTCAACAAATTTTTCTGGATCACTTTTTAATTGATCAATTAACGGTTGAAGACCTTCACGAGTCAAACCATAAGGTTCTAAAATTTCAACAATTTCATCTTCTTCATCTTGTGGACATTCTTCAACTTCACGTTCTTCACGTAAACGTTCTGTTTTATAGTGGTCCATTTCTGATCGTGCTGCTAAATATCCACCCAATCCCATAGAGATTGCACCACTGTAAAAATACATATTAGGTAAGAGTTTTCAAGATTATATTATATTTAGTACCCCATTATATATATTTTTTACCTGACAAGTTCTATAAACATAAAAAAAAAAGTTTTATAAATAGAGAAATTAGATGATAATGATCACTCACTTGTAGGCTCACTACATATTAATAAATATATTACCAGCTGCACCACCATAGACAACAATTTTACTATTCCCAAGAGATGATAATCCTGCTGCTAAAGCAAATGGAACAGTCAAACCATCTAATAGTTAACAAAAAAAAAAAAAAGAATGAGTGAAAAAAACTTTTTTTTTTCTTTGCTTCGTCAATCTAAAAAGTTAGTTAAAAAAAACATATACCCGATAAGCCGATAATAGCATCACGAACAACTTCAGCCGATTCAAAGTGTTTTTCTCTATGACCCACAGGTTGATATTCATTTGATGGATGACGACGAAGACTATTAAAGAATGAAGTCATTTTTTTTGGTTGTTTGTTGTTATTCTTTTGTTTGAAACGTTGAAGGGAAAAAAAATAAAAAAGTGTTGAAAAAAAAAAGAAAAAAAAAGTCTTTGAATTTAACCAACGATGAGCTGTGTTACCTTTATAGTTTGGCATGCCGAAGATGCCCGCTCTTTTACAACGGAGTAAACATGCTTTAAAAAGACCCCTTTTTATTTTTTCCATTTACTAGATTTTTAGACTGTTTTTTGCGCATGATAATTATTTTAGTATATTTTTTTTTTATTTATTAAAGATGACATCTTAATTATGTCCTTTTTATTTTTTTTTACTATGGAAATAATATAATACAACAATTTTTTTTCTCTTTAATTATGAATCTTCTTCGTCTATATCTTTTGTTGGTTTCTCTTGTCGTTTTAATTTAGACAAGGCTAAAAATCCAGATCGATGATTGTTATTGTTAACTTTTTTGTGTTGTGATTTCCATCTTGATAACAATTTATTTGATGTTGATGTAATACTATCTGATTCAGTATGGTGTTGTTGTGATTGTGATTGTGATTGTGATTGCTGTTGTTGTTGTAATGATATTTCTGATAATGAAGAAGAAGAAGAAGAAGAAGAGGGTGAAGAGGAAGATGAAGATGAAGAATCACCGGTCATTGATTGTTGTTTTTCAATAATACTACTTTCAGTGATTGACTCTTCGTTCAATAATAATCTTCGACTCGCACTATGAATCCACTGATTTTTCCCGTGAGTATTTCGTTTTTTAGAACGTGATGATGACGATGATGATGATGACGTTGACATGAACGCATGGTGATTGTTATTGGTAGTAGTAGTAGTAGTAGTCGCCGTAGGAATGATATCATCCAAAACAGTACTTGATTCATACGTATCTGTAGCGACAGTAGGAGAACACATGATTGTTGTTGTTGATATTGGTTTCGGTAAGGGTTGTTCGGCAAACATGTTTAAAATCCGGTCATCTTCATTAATCCAATGTGCCGTACATAACCGATGTTCCAAAGGTACCATTATTTCCGATTTTTCAACCCATTGACCTCGTGTAACAAATGTATCAAAATATGGACCATGACAAGATGAACATACTTTAGCTGATTGAAGATATTCAATAAGATGAGGTGGTAAATCACTTGCTGAATATATGTCTTGTTGATGTTTCTTTTGTTTTTGTAATCGTCGTCGTGATCGTGATCGTCGTTCACTATGCTGTTGTAATTGTTTTTCTCGCACAATAATTCGGGCACATGTTTCCAAAAGACTTGGAAGACCTTTTGATTGTAGTAGCGAATATGAATGTGCTTCTTTTGTTTTCAATGGACAATTATCCAATAAAAGTTGTCGTAAGTAAGGTAATTGGGCCAATTCTGCAGGTAGTACTTGAATTGGGTTATTAGATAAATCCAATGTAGCAAGTTGATTCATATTAGAAATATGATAGGATAGATAAGATATATGATTACGAGAAGCATCCAAAGTATGTAACTTTTTTAAATGAATACTGAGACATGGTGTGAGATCATGAATATGATTATTGGAAAGATCCAATTCGGTAAGCTTAGATAAATGAATGATTGTATCGGGTATTGACTCTAATTGATTATGTGATAAACGTAAATATTCCAAATTTTCCAAGTGTCCAATTGCATCTGGTAATTGTACTAATTGATTATATGATCTAAAATATACAAATCAAAATGATTAGCTCTCTGGTCTGTGATCTTTATTTTTTCTATATACTTGATACATCCCTTCTTTAAATAGCTGTATTTTATCTCTCTCTCTCTCTCTCTCTCTCTTTTCCTATTCCTCATCATTATTTATACGTGCATAATACAATTAATTTATATGACTCCAGTTTTTTTTTTAACTTACAGATCCAATTTTCGTATCATATTCAACCGAGCAATATTACAGCTGAGATTAATAAGCCGTCGGCCCGAAAGATCGATTTCTTGCATTGATTTGTCGACACTACCTTTATAAGCATCCAAAAATGTAAATCGAACGTTTATAGTATTTGTTGTTGTCATCTTTGTTTTTATTGGATTTATATCTGTTTGATCATTATCATTATTGCTGATATTATTTTTACTCGTATTGTTATTTGATCTTGATGTCACTTGAGTATTTTTATGGTTGTAGTAAGTCGTGTCAACATATGTGAGCTCTTTTTCTAATAATAGTAATAATAATAATTGTTGTTGTTGTAGACTATTATTGTTGTTATGTACTTGTTCATTATATCCAGAATCTACTCGACCTAATTTAACTGAAGATAATGTAGTTGTTGGTGATGCAGGTGATGAAGGTAATGTAAGTTGAGGAAAAAGAAGTAATTCAGCTAATGCAAAGAGATGAGGTTGAGTAAGAACGAGATCATTATCGCTATTATTATTATTAATATTGTTGGTATTAGTATTGGTATCAGAGCTAGAATTATTGGTAATAGTAATAGTGGTATTAGAAGCAACGTAGCCAAAAGTAAGTGTCCCTTGATTTTTACTAGTAGCTTGACCCATAGTTATATGAAAGCTGAGTCAATAAGTATTTTGTGCTATATGATGTGGGTATAATATATTTTAGAACACCTTCCTTTACGCGTGATATATTATGTATATAAAAGAAAGAAAGAAAGGTTGTAAGAAAAAGAAAAGGGGAGAGGGAGGGTGTATAAAAGAAAAAAGTGAAAAGAAAGAAGAAGAAAGATAAGAAGTAAACCAGCACACAATCAAGAAAAAAAAAATCATTTCATCTACCACAAAAAAAAAACACAAATATAAATATGGTCAAATGCTATTTTCATCCATCCAAAAAATAACCGCTCTTTTTTTTTTCTGGTGCTAATTATTCAGCATTTAAATTTCATTTATTTTAATACTTAAGGGGATTATATTGCCACCTCATTTTCTATCTTTCTTTGGTTCTTTCTTCATCAAATATCTTCTCTCTTTCTCTCTCCCCTTAAGTTAAAGGAGTCTTGTTATGTTATTGTAATAAATGGTTGTTATTTTTTTAAAAAAAAAATGAAAAAAAAGGTGGGTGTTTTTGCTGTCCTCCGCTGCATGCAGTGAAACGTTAATATGCAGCCAAAATGGATCAGCAATCCGGAAAAGAAGTATTTTATTATTGTTTATTTTGCTGATCCTTATAATTTCTTTTTCTTTTAACTCAATGTTAATTATGATATAACAATTATAACTCCATTAGTTTCTTTTTTTTTTAGTTACGATATCAATGAGGCGTATAGAGTAACAGAGAATAATTATTAATTTGATTTAGTATTAATAAAATAGTTTCTTTATAAACTTTTTTTTACGTACTTCCCCCCTTCCCAAAAAAAAAGACAACGCATTTTAATTATGTAAAGTAAAAAGAACGGCATCTGTTCCGTAAACTCTTTGGTGTTATTATGATACACATAAACACAAGTAGCACCATATGTTGTTTCTCAATGGTGACAAAAGTTACACGAGTTGGACGAGAAATGAATGTCAAAAAGATTTTTTTTTGTATCACAAAACATATTACAAAGTACGTAGTAAAGAATGGTAACTAGCCATCAAAAACCCAGAAGCTTTTCATTATTATAAAACATAGAGCTATCTTTTCATTGTCTATTTGTTATTGTCATTATTGTTTAGCAGTAAATTTAAAGTATAAAAAGTTGTTTTATTTATTAAAAGTACCTAAATTTGTCGTACGTAATTATTTATTGTTCATAAACAGGGTTGATATATCATTATATAGCATGATGATTTTTACTACTTTATTTTTCGTTGACATGGACCAAAAAACAGGCGGTGTCAAAAGTATCTGAATGTCAGATCATAATATGTTTTTATACTGTGATGATATACACTCTTTTTCTGTTCTTAACTCATCCATAAATTGTTATTATTATATATACCGTTAATAGTTGCAAATTTTTACACTGCTACCTATGTTAAGATGGTAATATAGTAGTAATAGTCTTTTTCATTTCACTTTTCATCCAAGATATAATTCAGATATTTTTTCCCTCTTTCCAAAAAAATAATGATGACCGAGAATTTCGATTTTTTATTACATAATTAACGAAAGGGTAAAAAAAAAAGCTTAATTTGCTTGCAGTATTATAAATTATGTGATATAATAACATAGCTAATAATAAAAAGGGTTAATAAGCCGTAGATCAACTTTTACATTAACTTATAAAATATACGAAAAACGCCTAGAACCCTTTTTTTTTCTCTTTTTTTTTATGCCCCTTCATTCTTTGCCACCCGTGTACTAAAATCAATTAAAAATAGATCAAAAATAAAACGAGGAATGACTGTCCATATCTATCTGTATATATCTAACAAATAATAGAAATAAAATAGAGTATATGATGAACTGACCAAGTCTTTTGAGATCGAACAGAAACCCCCGTGTATCAGCACAAGAAAGTAAACAGTTGTATATCACAGAGAGAATGAATAAGCTGGCAAAACTAACAATTTCTTTTTCACTACGGATTTGATATACTATAAGTTTATACACGGATCTGTGCATATTAATCACTACATAACTTACTTGGGAACAGCGAACGAGGTATTTTTGCATAATTATACACAGAGGCCTTTCAAAATCCGGCGTGATGGAGTTTGGCTGGGTTCTTTCTCATGCATGAATGATATGCATCAATCATTTGTGAAAACAACTTGGTTAATTAAAATGTATTAAAGTTGCATTGTTTTTTTTGAAAAAAAGGTGTCTTTTCTTTTCAATAACTGTATCAACGCTTTCAGATTGGTACTAGTAGAAGAAGAGATGTATTAAAAATTTTTCGATTTGTATACGTGTCACAGTGAACATATACCATGAGCCATCTATTTTATATCAAGTTGTATCTGTGTCGTTATAATAGATTACTTAGTATCCTTAAATACGTTTCTTTTTTGAATATATAACTAAGTCTCGCATACTTGTATTTTTTTTTATGACTGTTCCTTAGCAAATTTCGTAGCTATCAGTATAGCTGGGTATAATAATAATAAAAGTAGACAGGTATTATTATCAGGACGATTTGCATAGTAACGATAAATTAAAAAATATCAATTCTATCCATGTAAAATTCTGTTTTTGGGAAAATGGCTTTTTTACAAGGTTTTCGTGATGCTTCGTACTTCTTTTTTATCCTTAAACAGTAGTGTAACTTGTCAATAGCTAATACCGACAGTATAAAAAAAACAGTGTCGGATCTAGTGGAATGTAAAAGACATTCTTTAGTAAATAATGATATTTTGTGTAAATACTACAGATATATAATAATACGTATTCGACTTTAATTAATAAAATTGCAAGCACTAATATGGGGATAAATATGTATAAGGTCATTATATATTTATTAACTATAATATATTCGTTACAAAAAAAAATACATTTGCGAGAGAAGATATGCTGTTACTGAGAAACAGTAGAAGACATTAGGTTGATTCTTAACTTAATATTACCCTTAAAAAATTCTATGTAACAGGGTATAAATTTCGTTTTTTGTTAATCTTGACTGCTTTCAAAAATTGATTCAAAACCGTAATTAGGAGCTAGTTCTATTGCACCAGACGAGTCATAATGCACAGGAGGACATCATATTCCAACTTTTTTCAGAACGGATACAATTTATAGCAAGCGATTTAGAAAACTTTATTATAAATGTTTAGATACACTACTACTAATGGCGTTCCGTGTTGCTATGGCTGGCTATTCTTTATTGTTCAAACAAAGGATTTTAACCCATTCTTGTTACAGTATTTAATGATGGATTGAACGCGTCAATGTAAAGGTAAAAAAAATATCTTAAAGAGTGCCAAACTAAGATTATTATATGGATGTAAGAGAGATGATAATGACATTGATAGTTTAAAATATTCCAGAAATATAACATGAGCAAATTCCTTCCATGTACAATAATGAACAGAAATATATTTATTTTTGTTGGCTTTGTGGGAAAGAATTTTTTTAATTAGGTGTCAACCTGTTTCTATATACTGTTAATGCGTTTTTTAATTATTGGTAACTATGGTACATTTTAAGCTTTTATTAGAAAGGAGCTACTATCCTTCTTTTCACTAAGCTCATTGTTGTATACATACTTCCACCGTACGAACTAGCTCATTCCGAAAAACAAAGGGCTGTGCAAGTAATTTTCTGATTGCAATACGAGTGTGCAGAAATAAAAACAGAGCGTCCTCTTATAATTAGAAGCTCAATTAAGTAATCCAGTAGTACACGTCATGTTTAAAGATGCTAGGCTCTCAGCAAGGGAAGCTAGTTACTCTATTTTGTATTTCTGTAAAAACGGTTCTTTCAACAGCGAGTGAAGATGTTGATAAATCTAAGAAGAAGAGTGACCCATTTTTAAGCATGGTCAACTTGAACTTTTTTTCGCTGTATATGCTTTTGTTTCTACGTACTACAGATATATTCAAGTTTGACTTTTTTCATCATGATGCGCTCCATCATTTTCAAAAAAAAAAATCGCTCAGCTTTTAAATCGACCAATAAACTTGTTCCTGATTTTTCCAAACGCATGATCCAAAGCATGAGCAATATTTAGAAAAAGAATCATACTTGTTTTATTATGATTTTATTCTTGGCATTGTGCTATATAGTGTACTCATTAGAACTTGATACTTATTGTAGTTGATACGTACGTACATACTACAAGGAGTTTCCTAGACATGTGGGATGCCTTCTATCTCTCTCTTACGAAACATACGATTGAAATAACTTACAGCAACTACTATTGTCACCCAGGTTCTGATAAGCAATTTTGAATTTGCCGTTTTTGGACATAATAGCCTTTTTTGGTACATCCCCACTCCAGAAGCAAGATATACCGAATGTTTTTAATTAGCTAACTAAATTTTTGAATATTACAAGCTATTACAATACTATTAAAATCCTCACTTGTTTTTTCTGATGTGGTAATATGTTGCACGTCATGCACATATATGTGTATTTACTTGGATCACAAGAAACCTGCGTATCTAAAAATCTTGAATTGTCTCTTCAATTTTTTGTTTCTAGTTATTTAAATGGATATAGGATGAATGAGGTTCTTGTAATATATAATGTATATTATTTTCTGTTTCTCTACAACAAGGCGAACAAAATAAGTTGATATAATACTTTGCTTCATAGTTTTAAATACTTGTGAAAAGACACAAAAAGGAGTAATATACTGTATATACGTATGAGTCTTTGAGTAGCAGCGAATTATTTTATGCATTATACGTATTGTCTCTGTGATACTTGGGGATCAGACTATATTTGAAATATTTCATGATTCGTGTGGCTCAGCTAAGTAGTATCAGTTTTTCATGGATAGCGAAGTTATATTAGTAAGATGAGACTTACGTTGGTGGCATAAGTCGCCCTTACACTTTAAAATTTCCTGTATGTCAATCAAAATCGGTTCATTGGTTATTTTGCATATTTTTCAAGCAGCGATATATCACACCCCTATGTCATAATTATGATAACAAGAATGTATGCGTGTGATTTCATGTGTATATTTAGCACCCAGAGCCATAATAATCCAAAATTACTTCTACTAATTGGACAATGCCTTGATTATTTGCATATCAGTTTAAACAAGTTTCTTTCTTCCAACATAAATATCCAGCTATGAGAACGATATATATAACTTTTTTTTCGGGCATTGTTACACATCCAGAACACCGAGAAAGACAAAAAAAAAATACAGTAATTTATAAAGAGGGAAAGAATGTACTATTATTACCATGTATGAGGAAAGTTCGCGCAAGTGTATTAATGGACTTGTACGTATAT
The DNA here is from genome assembly GCA_025093555.1 of Circinella umbellata. NCBI lineage: Eukaryota > Fungi > Mucoromycota > Mucoromycetes > Mucorales > Lichtheimiaceae > Circinella > Circinella umbellata. The sequence continues at coordinate 34,830 of JAIWNF010000067.1, forward strand.
CAGAAAAATGTCTTTCTTTTCCGGTTTTATATATAATTTCTTATTACAGTAATCTACACGGGACGTAAGAAACTCTAGAATAGGACAATGTTGCCTGAAATAATTACAGCTTTCCAGTATGCTATTTTATTTTTTGGTATACTATAGCAAAACGCAAGGGAGACGCGTTATAAACCGAAAATTTAACTAGGCTATTTAGTATTTGAACCTTAATCTTGGCAACACCTGCATTAAGCTTGTCTTTTTACTGCTGAAGAACCTCAGACCTATTATCAAAATAACACCTTCTCATGTAAAAGAGTATTGTATAATTAAATTATCATAAGAGTAATAACTTTTTTTTTTCAAAGTTGTTTACGTATCTGAATCTTCAACAACAAAATATTTACAATTCTCTTGACAAGTTGATATCATAATAAAAAAAATTCAACAAAATAACATAAAGTGATTGCCCCATTTTACAATAAAAAAAAAGATGCACTATGACAATATTATTCTATTTAGAAAAGACGCGTTGAACCAATTTTATCATGTAAAACAATGTCCCTGAAAATATCCTACATTCAAAAAAAAAGGTACTTTCTTCCTTGTTGAAGATTTATGAACACGTGGCTGAAATCGCGTAAAAAAAACCCCCCTTAACTTGGATTCCGAGATTTTATGCCGGCTTTGCTTTTTTGTAGGTTTCTTTTCTCTTTGTTTAAACTTTAATAATGCCAAATCTACTTTGCTGTAAAAACGGCAGTTCTTACTTTGCTTCTGCAAACGCGGTAAATCAGTATGCGCCCAATACTGTGATTGAGCCAAAGCATTTAGGTAATAATAACAATGATATTCATATTTTTCAACAATAAGACATGCGTAAAAGACTGTTGTGCGCGTAGTGGCCAGCTTGCCAATTCTCTCTCTTTAATCCCCTATCCACGACATCATTTCGTCTTTTTCCTTGGTCTTACTTTCATAATGATTGTACATTGTAACTAAAATGGGGGGGGGGGGCGATAAAACTTCATTTATTATTATTAAAACGTCTTTTTTTCTACTAGATATCCAAATCAAAGTGAATGATTTACGGGAAAAACGAGTTGTAGCCAAAGTTACAATTACATTTGAACATAGCGGTCAAGCTCTTATCAGTGATAAAAACACACTGTCGACTGTAGTGTTAAATGCCGAAGGATTCTTGGAACTACAAGTTGAAGGTGCATCCCACAGTTATGATGGTCACCAAATCCAATTATATTGGTCTGAACCATTTGAAAAGAACACGCAGCGTAAAGTTACTGTAGATTATGTCATAGATCATCCAAGGGCTGGTTTACACTTCCAAAAGGAAGATTCATATACGAACGACAAAGATTGTTTATGGGCGGTCACCGACAGTGAAACAGAAAAGTAAGTTTTTTTTATTACAGGCATATGTCAGGAGAAGAGAATATAAACAAATAAGTATATCTTCTTTCTCACGTAAATCAAAAAGAGCTCGTTATTGGTTGCCCACGATTGATTTTCCGACGGTCCGGACAACACTTACATGGACGATTACTGCACCTTCTCAATATACATCTTTAGCAAATGGTGCTTTGGTTTCTGAAGAAGAAAAAGATGGATATACCACCATACGGTGGCAGCTTGATTATCCATGGTACATATATAAAATTGATTAATTTCTCTTTTTTCTTTTATAAAAAAGTAATGATCATTATAAACTTTTCTACTTTTAAATAATTAATAACAAAAACTTAGCCCATCTTACTTGGCATGTTTCACCGTGGGCGACTTTGTGTGTGTAGATGATGGAGAGGTGGATGGAAGGCCTGTTAAAGTAAGAATTATAGCTTTATATATAATAGCTCAAGAATAACCATGGTAATAAAGAGAAAAAACACTGATCGAATTTGTTTAATAATATATTCTTAGTACTACGGAGCCCGCAGTGTGGCGCCGGATGATCTTAAGCGTTCTTTTGGTAAAACGCCTGAGATGATCAGGTGGCTAGAAGCAAAAGTTGGAATGACATGTAAGAATTTATGATATTATTTTCCCTGCCCCCCTTTTTTTTTATCAGCAACTGATAATTATAATGTTATATAGTTCCATGGCCTAAATATTATCAGATCGCTTTACCAGCTATTCGTGGTGCAATGGAAAATATCTCATTGGTAAAATAAATTACTAGTTTTTGAAGTGTGGGTAAAAACTAGTGGGGTACGACCAGAAAAAAAATAGGGTTTGGAACACGTTGTACTAATATTACAACAAAAAACTATGGTGGGAGATAATGGTATCCATTTCAATACCTGTGACATTAAATTCCTCTTAAAAACATGTAGGTTACTTGGATTGAAATAATGGTTTTGGATGAGATTAATGCCAAGGAACGTCAAAATCTTGTAGATATCGTGAATGTCCATGAAATGGGTATATATGATCAACAGCTATTAATTATAATTATGCTGCACCTTTATATAATAACCTTATCCATCACACAAGTCAGATAACATATTTTCCTATTTAATACGCATGCTGTATAATTAACTTTTTTTTTAATTTTTCTTCTAGCGCACACATACTTTGGTGACCTATTGGTCATACGTCACTTTGAGCATGCTTGGCTAAAGGTAAAACGTCTTCTTTTTTACTTGTTTATTGATGATAATGAAGTTTTTCAATTGGACAACTCTAATTCTAAAATACTTTACAATATCAATTATTAGGAAAGCTGGGCTACTTATATGGAATCCTGTAAGTAGTGCATTGATTACGTGAAAAAAGAAATAAAAAAAAAGAAATACAAAGTACGTACCAACATATTAACCATTCTATAAATATTTCCAAGGCTGGCTACAGGATAAGTCATCCGAAGATGATTTCCGTTTTGAGATGCTCACAAATGCTTATCAATATATGAGAGAATGTAACAATGAATATATGGTACGTATGGATGCTTAAGAAATGGTATAGTTTGGGTGAACAATAGGATATTTATTATTGCATATGACGAAATATTTATGATAAATTTTTCTTTTTTTTTTTTATTTATTTATTTACATATCAAACTAGCGTCCAATTGTTACGCGTTTGTACGATTCATCATGGGATATGTTCGATTCTCACACTTACCCAGGTGGAGCATGGCGTATTCATATGCTGCGTGGAATTCTTGGCGATAATGCTTTCTGGGCTGGCGTGAAACATTACGTTAACACATTTTCCACGAAAACGGTTCAAACAAGTGATTTCCAAGCGGCACTCGAATGGGCTTCAGGTCTGAATCTTTCACGCTTCTTTGATGAATGGCTGTATTCCAAAGGATACCCTAAACTCAAAGGAGCTTTTGATCATGATGCCAGTCGTGGTACGGTTCAAGTGTCTATTACTCAAACGCAAATAAAAAAGGACGCTGGAATACCCTTGTTTGCGTTTGATCTTGAAGTGGAATTGACAGATGAAAAAGGAAAGAAGTATATGAAAACTCTGACATTTGATCGAGAAGCAACTGTGACAACCACCTTTATACTTGATGATAAAAATGTACTTCCAGCTCGTGTACGCGTAGACCCTAATTTCCGAGTACTCTATACATTGGATATGCCTGCCGATCAACGTATTTTGAAAAATACTGCTAAAGATGCTGAAGATGTTATCAGTCGTATTTGGGCATATAATGAATTGATCAAGGAAGGATCTTATTCAGCGCTTAAATTTATTGAGGCTAATATTCTTCAAGAGCCATTCTATGGTGTTCGTAGCCAAGGTAATAAAAAGACATAACAGGAAAATAATGGTTTGGAAGGGCGAGACAAGTGGATTTACAAAAGAAGAGCGAAGAAGAAAGAAAAAAATTATTATTAATATGCTTTTTTTTGCTTATTATAACAAAATCAAAAAAAAAAGTCGCGGGATTGCTTTCTAAGCAAAAGAGTGAATATGGACTTAGAATTCTTGCTTCTATGGTGACAAAAGAATCCGACCCTCTCGCATTAGCTTCTGTAGTTACATCGTGTCAAATTCAAAATGATATTTTGAGAAATGCGATTTTGGAAGTTCTATCACGGGCAGATCAATTACCTTATCGGTATAAGAATTCATTTCATAGTTTTTATATATTTGTTGTAAAAGAAACAAATCTTAATCGGTTCATTATTTTTTTTATTCAGGGCACATGGTGCAGCACTTGTAGCACTTGCAGTACAACAAAAACAAGAAGATCTTGAGTACCTTTTAAATGTTGCTAAAGATAATCAAAAAATTGGACAATATGGTGTTATTCGTGGTAGCGCATTAAAAGGTAACGACATTGATTTTTGACGTCTTTGTATAGAACACAGCTCATTATCGTCTATGTGCTAACTTATAAAAAAATATGTGTATGTGAATAGCACTTGGTTACCATCGTAGCGAAGAAGCTTACAAGTATCTTATTACTCGGGTTGGATATAATGTTGAGCCTATGCGAGCTCGATCGCTAATTGTAGATGGAATCAAGTACTCTGCTGAATGGCAAGAAAAGCGCTTGCAAAAGCTTGCCGTGGAAGCATTTGGTAACAAAAAAGAAAAAATAATAAACTTTATATATAGATCAAGTATATGTATACTGTATAGATTATAGAGCTAAAACAAATATAAATATGTATACATATAGCCAAGTTGATCAGAGATCCAAATTTGATGGTACGGATGGCAGCAGTGGATGGACTTATTGCATTGCAAGCGACAGAAACATATTACGATGTTGATAGTACTCGATACTTGTATTCCAACGATGATTTATCTTGGTTGAATCGTAAACTTTATCAACTTCTTCAAACGAACAGTAATAAAGGAACCACCGCAGCAAAGGAAGAAGTTGAAAAACTTGAAGAGCGTATTAGAAAGTTAGAAGAAAAGCTTCAAAAACTTGATCAAAACGCGTGACTCCTCCAATAAGACTCCGTTTGAAGCAGGAATTTTCTGTTCCCAATTATTTTCGCGATTTACTCGCCTTCCCCCTTTTTTTTTTCCTTTTTTTAATATTCTTCTTGTAAAAATAAATATATAAACGAAATAAAGTGTCTTCATGAGCCTTACATTGTTTCTTGATACTTTAAGAAAATACGGTTTACAACAGGTAAAAATTAATAAATTAAAGTTAATTGAGTGAGAGATACTATTTTCTAATTCTCTTCAATTCTTTTTTTTCTTACTTTTTATAAAGTATTATCCTGGGTACAGTGTAGTGCTTTTTTTTTCATTCTTCTAGATTTAATATAGATCGTAATAGATAAACTTACTTCTTACAATTCAAACAATGCTATCGAATTTACAGTCTATATTCTCACGGCATGTCTACACTCAATAGCTTAGCAGAGGTAAACCTACGAAAAACAAAGAATGAGAATGCAGGAATCTTAAAAAAACTCTATTTATTTATTCACGGGAAACATAAAATGAATAGCTATCTATGGAAGATTGTACAAAAGTAGGTGTACGTTCCATTGACGACAAACGGAAGTTTATGGCCTTAGCAGATGACTTGAAACAACAATCTCGAACAAAATCCACGGCAACCACAAGATCTAGCAATAGCAACAGCAACAATAACAATGCCATGGCAACTACATCTCCACATCAATCTCGCAAACGTCCATTTAAAAATGAAAAGACGCCTCCAGAAAAGCATCCACGTCGAATGACTTTATCTCAACAAACTTTGCCACGTACAAGTACCTCACCAAAAACGTCATATACACGTACTAGTACTACTACTACAACAACAGCAGCAGCAAGTGCTTCCTCTTCACGAAGATTATCTTATTTACCACGTCAGCCTACTTCAAACCGATCCCCTGTTAGAAATAACTATAATAATAGGATCAGTTCTGTCACTACAACAATCAGCCCATCACGTACCCATACCAGTAAAACACCACCAAGAATACCCAAATTCCTGGAAGAAATGAGTGTAGAGGTAAAAGTGGATGAGGATCCGTTACCTGTTCAAAAACAAGGCCGGCATTTAGATGCATATGGGATACCTGTTGTCCCATCAAAACAGCGACCCAGCGCAGAAGCCAATAGCGCAGCACCACTGGTGACATATGAAGAATACTTAAAATCAAAAAGCACGGGAAAACAATCACAACAATATCAATCCACGATAACAACCACAATGACTTCGAATGATCTACATCAACGTATTCGTGTATGTGTTCGTAAACGACCTTTGAGTAAAAAGGAAACTGCTCACGGAGAAAGAGATGTGGCACCTGTTGTTGGAGCACGTACAATACAAGTAAATGCGCCAAAGTGAGTCAAATTTTTGGGAGGCGATTGTTATATAGAAAGTGAAAGGAAGCATTGGCAAGCAACATGAATATTTAAACAAATCTAAATTCACCTCTATTCTTTCTCTAGATCTCGTGTGGATCTTACACCATTTACTGAGCAGCATTCATTTACATTTGATGATGTTTTCGATAGTAACACGGCTAATATTGATGTGAGCAAATATATTTTTATCAATGGAAAATACCTGGGGATAGATTTAATGGAAAAGGAATTTCTAAGCAACATATATCTATAGATTTACCGACGGACAGCACTCCCACTAGTCGAATACATGTTTTCGGGTGGTAAAGCAACTTGTTTTGCATAGTAAGTAACTCGAAGTTTTAGTTCAGCAAAAAGAATGACTTAGGTATATATCCAAATTATATACCTAATAATTTTTATTGATTAAATAAATAGTGGTCAAACTGGTTCAGGAAAAACATATACTATGTTAGATCCACGACATGGCCTGTATGTACGAGCAGCTTATGATATATTTGCGATGCTGAGTCAACCACAATATGCCCACTTATCAGCTTGGGTGGGCTTTTATGAAATTTATCAAGGACAATTATATGACTTATTAAATCAGAGAAAAAAGCTGGTACCACGAGAAGATGGAAACAGTAATGTAGTCATTGCTGGTCTTCGTGAATACCCTATCCAAGATGTTGATCGGTTGATGGAGGTGTTTGATTTTGGTAGTCAAGCTCGAACAACAGGTATAGATATAAAGTTAATCTTCTCCTCTCATCATTCATTCTTAATGTTATATTTTTTTTTAAAAAAAAGGACGCACGGGTGCCAATAACAATTCTTCACGGTCACATGCTGTATTACAAGTGTTAATAAAAAAGAAAGAAGACAAAGCTATTCATGGAAAATTAAGCTTTATTGATTTGGCTGGAAGTGAACGAGGAGCCGATCGAGGCGAAGCAAACACAAAGACAAGGTAATCTGAATAATAGGAACATAATAATCTACTTGTGTATATGGCACATATATTAACCAAAAAAAAAAAATCGGATAGAATGGAAGGTGCCGAGATTAATAAAAGTTTACTAGCGCTTAAAGAATGTATTCGCGCATTAGACAAAGATAAACGACATACACCTTTCCGTGGAAGCAAACTGACACAAGTACTTCGAGATTCTTTTGTTGGTGATTCACGAACATGTATGATTGCAACCATTTCACCGAATAATCCAAATAGTGAACATACTTTAAATACGTTACGATATGCAGATAGGTAAATTTATACTACTCAATTTATTTCATATGTATAAAACCTAATATTAATCTCTTTTTCGAAAAAAAAATGAAATTGTTATAGAGTAAAAGAGTTAAAAGGTGAATCAGACCCACGTCTTTTAGCTGAACAACGACAAGAAGCCTCTGGAGGACTTGCGGTAGCAGATAGTAGTAATGTGATAGCGATGGACGGTTTAGAATTTAATGAAGTTAAAGATGAACACGCAAGTGTTACTAACTCAGACACGATGTGGGAAGAGGATCAAGCAGAAAATTTGTTAGATATTGATTTTCCTAGTCAAATGAGCAATAATAATGCATTAGCAACTCCACAAGCACATCATCATCATAATCACATTAAGACGGAACATGATGAAAATGATAATAGTAATGGAGACGACAATGACGATGTAGCACAAAGACAACAGCATTATCTTCGAAGACTTTCATCACCACCTGACGAAGTATATAATACACCTATTGATGATCCTTTTAATTCCACCCCATTATCAATTGATGATAGTAATATTCACAGCAAACAAAGACGGTCAGAAGGACCTATTCCTATGCCAAAACATGCAAGTCAGCAGGAACAACAGCATTACCAACAACAGCAACAACAGCAGTGGCAGCAGCATAAGGGGCAGCTTCAGCGACAAAAAGAATCGCCCCCATTCATTTCTGTCAAACATATACGAGATTTCATCAAATTACATCGAGCATCTATTAAAGAACTCGAAGACTGTATCAAGATGGAGAAAAAAATGATATCAAAGATATCACTCAATATATCTAGTCACTATGATTTTAATGAAGAAGATGAAAGACCGGATGCTGATGAGCATGCCAAAACTATACAATTATATGAAGATTATCTTAACGATTTGGATGATGTTCACGAGCGTAAAGTTGCATGTGTGGAAACTTTTGGTGAAAGAATAAAGGCTGAATTGGGTGAAGAAGAGGAACTAGATACACAACCATGATAGTAATACATTTTATTCTTCTCATCCCTTTAATCCTTAACACTTTGAAACGTTGATCGTGTAAAAGAGAATAAAATAAATAGTAATCAACGCATTTATTTTTTTCTGCTGTTGCATGACTTGTGTGTTACTTCTAAATTTGCTGAGTTAATTTTTTTTTGTTCCTTTCTCCCCTTGTTTCTTTTCCATGGAAACGATAACGAAGCGCAGCAATAATAATAATGGCGGCCAAACGATTAACTAAAAGAATAAAATTAAACAATGACTCAGAACAAAAAAAACTTGATTCGTATTTTATAGTACCTAAATCGAGGGATCAAGTGGTCAAAGCACTAGAAATTCAGGACCAAGATCAGCAACTGGATCAACTACCACCACCAAATACACCTATACCAAGAACAAGGGAATGTTTTATAAAAACAACAGAAACAGCAACAATGCCAAGTTCTCCTATTTCTTTTAATGTTGGAGAAGAAGATGAAAAACCAGAAGAAGAGCCATTATTTTACGAAAACTCAATATATACAGACGAATTTAACGTTATGCTTTCGGCTGTATTAGACGGTGAAAAATTCTTATTTACCCAGTCTGAACTAGATATTTTTCATACCTATCAATACAAAATAAACGGTAGAAACTATTTTTTAAGAGTAAAATTATATATATATTCCTATAGAAAAATAGAACTTATTAATTGAACAATCAAAAAAAAAAAATAGGTGATGCTAAGCACCTTTTTGTTCGGTTATGGATGCGTAAAAAAAGATGGATACGATTAGATAAACTTAACGTCAACAATAAAAATATACGCGACCTTGAATCAGCAGCCCAGCAATTACACGAACACGGTCTAACGGCGAAACACGAAATTTCAGTTGATGACGCGCTAACGCTTTTATCTGTTAATGAACTAAAAGAAATCGCACCCTGCAGAGCAAATAATGTGAGCCTATTTTTTTTTTAGTGTGATTATTATTGATTAATAATATGTAAATGCTGAATAACAGCACTATTTAAAAAAAGAGAGCAGAATATCTTTCCATCATCAAGGCGCAATTTAATTTAGAAGAGATTCATCGTCGTATTGGCACTTGTATTTTACTCGACGATCATGTCCATACTTTACTTCGTCGACTTCATCTTGTCTACTATCGCTTAACCGTACTTGAAGAGAAAAGTCCTATGACTACTGCCATATTAGCACGTATCAGCAGGCGTAATTATCCCGAGTATGTGACATGTCGTACCACTATATGGGAATCACGAGTCGAATTGCTTGAATACGAACAAGCCTTGCAAACAGAATTGAAATTTGAAGAACAAAGTATCAAGGCAAAAATGGATCATGATGATGACACCTTACGTGCGTGTTGGGAGTTATGTGCTAATTGTGTTGGATTATGGGAAGACTTGTTAAAAACAAGAAAAGACAAAACACGACCTTATACCTTGAGACAGTTCGAAGCATGTCAGGTGTACACGCGACTCATAGATCATGGGACACGAGTACTTGCAAAATTACATGAGTATGATTTAGAAGCTGTTATGTTGCGCAAACTGTTAAATCAAAAAGTATACAGAGTACCCAAACGAGGACGCTGGTATGACCGATTGGCATTGGTACAATCGAAAAAGAAGGACCGTCCGACAAAAAAGCAGGTATTAGCACTGTGTATTGAAGGCATTCAAGATCCAACCGTACATTCAAGTAAATCTCCTTTCTACATATACGCATTTATATGGAAGAGAATATGATATATGGCTAACAGGAATTGCGTACTATTTGCTACAGTTGATCTTCATAAATTACATAGGTGGATTCATAAGTTACAACGAGATCTTGCTATACCCAAACGTGAACAATTAGATTTCTCATACTTAAAACTTCGGAAACCAGTGAAGCGCATTATATATGGTGAACGAGTGTCTGAAGCAGTAATTGGACGTAAAGCAACATGGCGAGCAGATGATGGTGCGGAATGCTCAGTTGAAGAGTTATCACTCAGTTATTATAAAAAACAAGGCTATCAACAAGGTCATCATACAGAAGGTGGAATGATCTCGATGTTATTCATGTTATTATTTTGGGATATAGTATTTGCGCCCATGGATGGAGTATTTGAAACACCATATCAAGCAGCACCGCTTGATATGGCATCCGATGCTTTCTATGCTGGTAAGCGCTAGTGTAGTGATATACTTCATGATATGGTCGTACAAAATTTATATATAAATGTTAACTCTCATGTACACACGCAATATTGGTAATTACTATCAAAAGGTCGAGTTAGCATGATCAACGAACGAATTGGAGAGATAGAACAAGGCAAGTTTTTAGAACTAATTACTCGAGTGGATGAAAGAGAACGATCAAGAGAAACTGTTTGTATTGGTGTAAATTGGAAATATACAACTGAAGACTTATTACATCTGGCAGAGGTAAATGCCGCCACTTTAACAAAAAAAAGCCTCTTACTATTTTTATTTTTAGTTCTTACTTATCGATTACATTTTTGAAAGTGTATTGGCGCGATAGCACTTTCATCCTTATGTAGATTATTAGCAGAAGAATTTGGGCAACGCCGCGGTGGTATGCCTGATTTGTGGTAAAGTTAATTAAGTCTCAGGATGAGCGCACTTTTTTTTTTGTTTTCTTTTTTTTTTTTTTTTTGGAAAACTAATAGTTGGTTCATCTTTTGATAATGATACAAATAACAATTTATAATAGCTGTTGGGATTATGAATCGAAACGATCCATATTTGTTGAAGGTAATATGTATAGCTGATATATTATTCTTTTATTAATTTAATTGTATATAATAGTATACAGATAAATAATCTAATAACAATTATATTTCCAATTATATAATATAGTGAAGGGTCCTGGTGATAGCCTGTCTGAAACACAAAAAGCTTGGATTGATACATTAGCAGGGTTTGGATTAAATGTGGAAGTGTGTCACGTCCAAGTATGGACAGGTGATGATATGCTACTCTGATAAAAGTGTGGTGTGGTGGCAAATAATGGTGATCCTGTATACCCGATCCGCCAAAATTAAAATAAAAAAGAAAGGCTTCTTAATTGTATATAATTTTTTTGGTTATTAATATCACTACATAGCATGTTCCAAGAGAGGAAATTGGTCCGTTGTACACAGAACAACATGTTTAATTTCTCACACTTAAGCACCTGTTTTCCCCGCAACTCGTTTTCCCCATACTTTTTCTGTCATTTATAATGAATAAAAAAGTGTAACTGACTGAATCATGATAGCGGTATCTCTTGTTGTTTTGCTGTAAATAATATATGTGCAACATAGCTAACTATAACTATACGTCCTATTACAACTCTCTCGAAAATCGGATTTTTGTTTTCGAGGTTGAACAAGAGTATTACCTTTCTTCGTGGCTAATATTAAAGTTTACTTTTTTCTTCAAAAGTGAAATTCTTAATTTGTTTTATTGAGTATCATCTAATATAAAGTAGGCCATGAGAATTACTCAACGTGGCCCTTATTTTATATAATTATTCGTGCTACCTTACAATGCTTCTATAGCCATGTGGAATTATAATTTTTTTTTACCCCACAGATCAAGGGTTTGAAATTAACTATTCTAGCAGCTTTATTAAGTAAAAAAAAAAAAAGAACATGCTCACCTTGTTTGACTTAATCTGAGAGTTTACGAATGGCATAATAATAGTGGAGAGTACTTTTGTGTACCATTATCTTTGCTGGTTCTTTATTTTTCCAGTTTTACCCGTCTCATCCTGTGTGGGTTAACTTCATGGAAATTGCTGAACCGCCTTGTTCAACGGTGGGTATAATGGGTAAAGAGAACAGGTCATATGTGCTACAATGATCCTTTGTCTCTTATTGCTAACGAACAAAAAATAATGGTAAATTTGAAATTGCTATTTACTTTCCGGGAGATGGGAATCTGTAATAATCTTATCGCACATGGATCTCTTTTCCTATTCCTTTTTGTGTTTATAAACTTGGTTATTCCCTAATAAATAGCCATCACACTTCTTTCAAAATACATAATTGACACGTACATTTATTGAATAAAAGCTTACCAGCTTGTATTTGTTAGCAGTTACTCTGTTCCATATACTATATACCAGCTACAATTATAAATATATCATTACTAGATGAATTATGTGGTATCAATAAGCTTACACACAAGCACACATATGCTCTCTCTAATTACTAATTCTTAAAATAAGATTATACTGGTATGTAGTGCAATAATATGTCGTACGATATATTGGAGTAATTTTATAGTGTATAATCATTCTACTGGGAAAAGCATAGCGTCCTTTGTCTTGCAAAAAAAAAAAAAAAATTAAGAGAGAGAGCCAAAAAAACTCACGAGATTTCATAGCTTAAACCACATGCTATTTTTTTACAATTATAAATCCCACACACATACACCTATATGTATTACAGCGATATACATCCGCTCATACCACTTTTCCAAATTATATATTAAATTGTATCTTTATTATTTTACCCGCGTCCTATTTTTCCCATTCTCTTGAATAAAAAGTTAAAAGAGTAAATCGATAAGTTTACAACCAAAAATAAAATAAAAATGAGATGGTGATACGACTCATAATATTAATGCGTGTGTAACAAATTATAAATGATATTCCTACTCGTTGGACAATATGTGTGGAGAGAACTAGAGAGATCAACGGCAGCAGCAGACAATCCTGAGAATATTTCATGTAATATGAATCAGGTGGTTTCCACGTTTTACGATGTGCGAAAGTACGCACGGTGCAACTTTACAAAAATCAAAAGTTCTTGACAACAAACAGATGTTCTTTATTGCTACAGAAATCCAGTATAAGCATTATCATTTATTCTAGAAACATAAAGCCAACATGTTCCGAAATCATAAAATAAAAAAGAGGGTCATTCGGCACAATCCGGGATGAGTTGCAAATTTACGCTCTTTGTAAAAAAAAAGTTTGCGTTGTCCATCAAAAAAAAATATGTAAAGGGCTTCTTCTTCCTTTTATGGAGCATATACTAAATTGTGTTTATGTTCTTTTTTGTCAGTAATGCGATTGCTGATTTTTTTTGTTATCAAATCACCATCAGCCTGAGAAATGAGAAAATAATGGTCAGGTGTTAGCCACGTTTATATGTAGTATAACAAGGACCCTAAATATTTATTTGATCGGCTTTTTCGAGCATCGGGCAAAAAAGAAAATGTGAGAAAAAATTTCCTCACTCAGGGACCGGGATTCGAAAAAAATTACTGAATTGTGTGTGGAGGAAAATGATTTTTTGTGGGGGAGAGAAAGTTTACTTATAATGCTCCCCGCTTATTCGCTGGGTTTTTTTTCTTGTAACCTTTACCGCGGGATCCCACAACACTTACAAATAAAAAAGCAACAAAGGGATTCTAATTTCCCGTTTTCTTTCCTTCTTTTCCTTTCTTTCTAATCTTAAAGCACATTAATTTATCCATCATTTATCAGTCTACTATATCATTATTTGACATGAACGATTATAGAGAACTCAAATCAGTACCTCTTTATCATCACGAACAGGTACCTTTTCATTCCCTACCGTCGCAACCCCAACAATCTCTAACACAACCACAGCAGCAACCCCGTAAAGAAGATTCATCACCATCATCATCCGATCCTGCCAACTGTGATCTTCAAGATGTCATTTTTTATTATCAGTCACAACCCGATTTATTACGATTAATTCTACAAAGTAAAGTTGAAGAAGATAAACGAAGAGCAGAGGAAGCTAAATTAAGAGCTAAAGAGCTTGATCTCTTAATTCTTCAGCAGCAGCAGCAGCAACAACAGCGGATGATGATAAATATGGAACCATCTCCACCGTCATCTACTTCACTAGCATCAATACCACAACCTCCTCCAATGACCCCCACTTCTTCCTCCACGCATACTACAACTTCTACAGCTTCTACACTCTCTACAACAACTGCATTACATCCACAACAACAACAACATCACGATTTCCATCAACATCAACGTCGAACTAGTCTAGATGCAATTCTCGATAGTGCAACGAACAATAATCCAGGTACAACAACAACTGGATCAATAATACATCATAATCCCCATCAACAACAGCATCCCATTACAACATCTACTACAACATCTACTACAACATTGGCATTAACACGAGACTCTCCTTCGGCACATCATCACCATAACCCCACTTCTGAAGAAGAAGTATTTTCTCCTGTATCATTTCAAATACCATCTTATAAGCAATCTTCATTTGTCGAACAGACAACCACATTTCCATCACCACCTATTCAACGTTATGACCCTTATTATCCACAACGCCCACGACGACGACGTGAAATGCAAGCTATTACTAAAATTGTTGAAACAAAAGAGTATCCTTATGTCGATGGCTACTTTTGGAAAAACAATGGAAATACAATTCAAAAAAAGACAGGAAATAAAAGTGTTTACTACAAATGCTCAAATAGCGCAAAGGTGAATACATAATTAACAATTTTTCTTTTGTATACAAAAAAACATATAAACATGTATTTGTGTATATTTTTGTGCATATATTGCCGTTTATATTCATTAATATTAAACAAAATCGTGTTTCCATTTTTTATAGGGCTGTCCCGTAAATAAGACTGTGACATGGAAAGACAATGGGGAATATTTGATAAAATATCGGGGCGAACACCTGCTCGATTGTAATAGAGTCCAACGTGTTGTTGATATGTAGATATTGTAGCTAAACAACCAAAATACCATTTGAATTTTCATATATACAATCTTCCCATTTCTCTATATTTCTCTATATATCGTTCTCCTTTATCCTCCTCTTATTCCTTTTTTCTCTTTCGCATACGTTTTTCCTTATTTATTACTGTATTGTTACTCTCGCTTTTACATATGTACACTATTATTTTATCATATTTTATATTGTTTCTTCTCTTATTTTACTATCTTAGATGTATTTCTACACATATATACATATTATATATTATACCTAAAGACAAATCATGAAACCAAACCCAAACATGCTGGATTAAAAAAAATGTACGACTTTATGCCAACCTCAAATGTTTTTACACAAATTTTACTTTATTGAGACAAAAAAAAGGGTCTTTGTTTCCTATTTTTACAAATTGGTCGGTTGCCAGCGTAATAAATTTATTGTACATGTGAATGAAAAGGAAGTTTACGGAGAGGGGATTTGCCTAACTACCGCCTTGGTGTAACCCTATCCTTAGGTAATACAGTTGAGTTTGATTGGATGGGAATAATCGGTACCTGCCTTTTTCGTTTATAACCTAGAGTTTTTTATTTATATTCTGGCAGTCTTGACAGGCTTCCCTCCTCCACCTTTGCAATATAATTTGTCACCCCATTCTTTATAATAAAAGCGGGGCACCACAACACTTGAGGATTTAGGAATGAATTTGAGCAAACCTTACTAAACGATATTCCGATCCATAAAAAAAACTCCTATCGTTTTAATGAAAGAAATTTTTACTCTATGATTGTTCTTGCCTGGTAATAGTAATAATAATAAAAATATCGCTTAATGTTACTAACTTTTTTACGTATCTAAATTTAATCTTTGGGGGACCAATTTTATTCTTATTTTCAATTTTCATGAGATCTTAGTGCTTATCGCGTAATTTTTTTTTGATCTGCATATTTTTCATCAATTCAAGATTTATAATTATCACCATGTTTTTTGTTAAGGTGTATTCTGACTTAAACCGTCAAAATATGGGGAGGGATAAGAATTGACAAAAAATTGTCAGAAATGCAGCTACGTATAAACTTTTTGAGCCGTAATATATGTTAACTTAGGTATTCTTAAGAGATGTTACGGAACAGGTTTTAAAGAAAATGATTTTCCATTGAGATTTGTCGCTTCAAAGTTTTGTTAAAATATGCTTTTTTACCAAGTAATGCCAATATTTCGAGAAAGGGATAAGCAGTGTGTAACCTATAAAAGTGGGTTACATAAGGTTCGTGTTCTGGATTATATGTAGCTCCTAACTTTTACTTTGGTATTCTTTTTTCCACTCAATAAAAAAAATAGATATAAGAACAACAATACAACTTGAAAAGTAGTTGTCTTTAAATATTACTTAGATGTAGATACTATCATCTATATATATCAAAAAAGATTCAAATAATTCTAGACTCTTGTTGAATAGCTACGAAGTAAAATTATAATCCCATCCACCATTTTTTTATAAAGATAAAATAAAACCAGGTTCTGGTAGAAAATACTGTTGAAATAACTGAAATAACAAATGGTACTATGAAACCAAGCAATAGAAAAGGAGAAAAAATAAGGGGAGTAACTGCCTACTTCTCAATAGTGTATACACATACACTATCATCTCTCTTCATCTTTTTTTTTGGTAAAATATATAGTATTTCACTGGCTTATCAATGCATGCAGAATTTGATGTCTCATTGGTGGCAATATTATTACCTGTCGACGTTTAAATTATCTTAATTTTCGAAAAATGACGGTTTAAAATATAATGTTTGGTGGAACTAAATCCATTTCGTAGACCACCCCAATACAAAAGTTTCAGAGACGAGTATAATTGTTAGACAATTAGTGTAATCTTTATAGAACAGGTGTAATTATTAGGAACCTAATCAAAAAATAACCATGGTCACCATTGTACACTACATCCACTTTTTTCACCCCGTCCACCCCGTCCATATTTTTTGCTCCATTTATCCCACTTTTCAAGGAACCAAACTTGTTCACACAAAACGGGATCGAAAGAATAAGAGGTTACGCCACTGACTCCTTCGCTCTATAGCGTTCAATTTTGTGTTCTTCTGAACCAAGTGATGATGTAGTTGATTACACAATCCTAGTAATATTTTATTTCCTGACTTTAGAGTGATATTACAATCAAGTAACACTTTACTGCAGGTGAATTAGGTTCGCTTGATAAACTAGGGTACGCGAGAGGGCAATGTTGTCTGAGGGTATAATTTATAACGATGCGGAGACTCTTCAATTTTGACTTTTGCAACGATGAATGGTTCCGTAGGGTTATTTTCTAGGTAGCAAATGTCGACGTCTTCAAGATCAGCGAGCCATCTTTCGCATTTCAACTCGTTTTCAGTATTGATAGATTCGCCATAAAGTATACAAGCTGCTTGTGAACGTGTAATTGCTGTTGAAATTTCCATTATTTCTTGTGTAGAGTTGATGTATGGTTGTTGTGGCTAATGGTAGCCGAAAAGTTCAAGTATTTCAACCTTAATTTTCGTATTGAAAGATGAAGAGGCTCAAAAATTTGGACTTCACTAGCTTTTATAAATCAGCAACACCGTAAAAACCCTCCCAATTAAAATTTTCACTTTACACAAATAAATAGACTACCTCTCTCTCTTTAACTTCTTATTTTGCTTAGAAAGTATGTCATAGATTTCTTTTTTTTATATTACCAGTATTCAATATCATTAATAAAATCGTGTAAAAGCTTTTCTGTTTCTACCAAAATTAATAAGACTCAGATCAGGGAGACGAAAAGTCCTCCCATCTCTTCACCATCCCTTACCCCCAAGACTGATTCCTGTATGTGGTTGCCATACTACTCTATCTTCTCAACTCTTAATTGTATCCATGATAAAAAAAAACAACTATTATTTGACCAAAACATAGTATAAAGTTATATGCGAGTTAAAGTAAATATTGCCATTATGGGTGATGAAAGAGAATATTAGTCTGTTACTAACTTGGTATAATTCGTGGAGCAGTATTAACATCGGGTTGTTTTTCATTTTCATCACACTTTTCTTATACAAGATTTTTTTTTCATTAAAATATAACAAATGTTGGAATAAATGGAATCCGGATACATGAATAATATCAATAACTTGTTGACCGCTAGATTCATTATCATATAATAAACGCTCTTTCTTTTTATAATAACATCATAGTAAATCAGTACGTAACACTATATAAATACCTTAATCAGCAGTATCAAGAGCTTCCAAAACACAAGGCTGCTCATCAATGACAACTTGTTTAGATAAGATTCTTCAATAGTTGACTCGTAAGTCCAAATCCATTTAAGGACGCTAGCATTTCATGTCATTGAAAAAAAAGCTTTTAACATAACATCTTTGATACAGAATAAGTTTTTGCCTCTAAATAGTGATGATAATGATGAATCACAAATGAAATACTCAAAGTGATAAGCTTATGTATTTGATAAATTAAATAATATTATAATAACAATTGTTGATATACTGGATAGATAGATAGATAATAATAATTTACCAACAAAATGATTCAAATATAACTATTATGGGTACCTTTCTCACTCCTCCAACTTTTAACATGACAATCTTATAGAGCATAATATTTTTTCGATAGCTATAGCACAGGACGGCTTCAAAAAAAAATGAAGAGTTATTCAAACGTGATAGAAATTGAAAAAGGAAAGAGAATAATAATAGTAATCTAAAGAAAAAAAAGCTTTAAACAATTTAGCAATGTAGCTAGTAGGGCCTCTGACTAGCCTCCCAAAAAAAATATAAATATTGGCCATCATAAAATAATATCATTTATTTTCATTATAAACAATGTATAAAATAATAATAAAAAAAAATAAAAGAGTAAATTCTATATAACAAAAGTATATAAAATAAACAATATAAATTAAACTGTAAAAAAAAGTGGCTTACTTCCTTATCCATCCATTATCCTACTCCAACTTATACATTGCATAATTGACTACAATTTTTTTAGATAGATCGGTGTGGAAGTTTTGGACAACAGTCAAATGATGCTAATTGTTCAGGTGTTTTAAGAATATCGTTTCGTCGGTACACTTCGTACTTTCCTACATCTTGGAAACGATCCACGATAATACCTTCCAGGGATTTATAATTTCTATGAGAGGTTGTGTCAGCGTCAGTGCTAGTGTGTGTGTTTATCAATAAATAACTATGGCATAAAGACGTACTTTACCAAAAGTAAGGTATCATGTGGATCAGTTGATAAAGCTGCGTAATCAACAATTACAAGGCAAACCTGTTTGGTTGTTGACGATAAGTACGTCAACAAAGCTTAAGCAAACAAAGTATGAATAGATTGTATCATAATCTCTCTAGATTCCCCATTCTTTTAAAACTTGCATTGTGTGTTTCCAACGCAACCGCTTATGTCCGTATAGTCTTTATCTGTTGTCATATCTCTTGCTGCAATGGGGCTTTTAGAACAAGTACTTGGTGATACATAAACGTCTGTCACTTGGGAGCGTGATTGCAAGCATGAAATCATATTTTTAATATTTTCTTTTAATTCATCGTCTGATATTTCGGTGGGACTTTTTCTTGCATAACCAATCACATCAAAACCATCCATCTTGAGACGTTTTATATATTCTTCATAACGATACTGATAATTGCTGATGTTTTGTGCTAAAAAGGCTTCATCTATTATGTCAGTGCACAGCTTCCTTCAGTCAATAAATTATATTAGCACCATATTACCTCTATCATGGGGTTTCATCACATAAAGGATCTTTCGCTCAACTCGTCCTTCTTTGCTTCTCTTTCTTGATATCTCCGCCTTCAAATATCGCGCCTTGACTTTTTTGGCAAAGTTTGTAAAAGTTCCAAGTTTATTATTCTTGTATAAAGTGGTATACTGTACTATTTATATCTATAAAAAAAATTCACTTTATCACTTTATATATGTATTTCTTGAGCGGTAAAAAAGTGATTATAACTCTGTATACTGAACAGTAAATAGTGAGAGTTTTTTGTATCGTATCATTGTCACCATGTCATATGAATTCAGTTTTATTTCAGGTCATCATACGAGCTCCTATCCTTATTATAGCCAAACCCCCCAAGACAGGACCTTATGCATATTCACCCACAATAAAAATAGACTGATCTTGATTAAAAAGATACTGATCCGAAGGCTCTGCCATAATATTTTATTATTTATAAATTATTGACTTGCATACATTACTCTACTCGAAGAATGAATTAAAAAAGTAATTTATATTTAGGAATGAAAACATATTATAACGACACGAAAAAAGAAACGAGATAAATTTGAGTATTATCATGATACAGTAGGAATTTACTCAGATTTAAATATTTTGAAGGTACAAGAATATCAATAAAAAAAGTTCTGTGCACATAAGATATATAGCGATTAGAATGAAAAAAAAAAGACTTGTAGGAGAAGCATGATATTATAGCTTATATAGGTACAACAGTAACAATTAATAAACCCTGGTTAGGTACAAGCTGCTTTCGAATAATTCAAAAAGGATCCATGGTCATGCCAAAACTCCAACATACATAGTATCGAAGGAACAGAGAAAATTCATTAGATCAGTTCCATTAAGTATTATGTCTGCTGTTGTTATATATACAAACCCTTAACAATAATTAAAGCAATTATATAAGTATTTTCTCGTTGTATTGCACTTAAATTCGTATCGTCCCTATCGAATGCTTATGCAATTTATTTCGCAATCATCAACCCACAGACTTTTCTGCTTAAGCCATATTTTTCTTTGTTATTATTATTATTATGGTTGTGCTCTCGACCATAACGCTTGATAAAATAAATCCCTGCTATAACATCAACTTATTATAGCTTCAGTACCGCTTCATCGTATGTGTAAAACTATGAAGGGTTGTTGTTTATAAAAAAAATCAATCATAAACATTATTTTTGCTTATATAAGTATTACTATATATGATACCTCAATATAACAGATATGACTTCACATTTCTGAAGTGAAACGCAAGGGCATTTGATTATATCTATCTTATGTTTTCATCCCGATCAATAAACGCAATGATTCTATTTTGGTTAGATATACTCATTAAAAAGATTTCTATAAACAATTTAGATACCTCTTCGTTCACCACTTCTCAGGTTTTATTTTCTGATAAAAGCAAGATAGGTCGTAAGAACAAGTAGTGTTATGGACGCCGTGATTCATACTGCTCTTGGGTACATGTAGATGTGACATCCAAGAAGACCAAAAGAAAAATCAATAAGACCCAAAACTACGCGAGCGGATGTATGTATGCGCTGGTTGTTCAGCAAATAATTCAACACTTCTAAAATTTTTGTAGTAATTAAATTAAGTAATATTGTAAATAGTGTTTCTTTAACAGGAGGTGATATATGTTGAACGAGCATTCGTGTTAAAAAAAGGCTAACGAGACTTTGCTGCTTATGCTGATTTGGATTTCTCCATTTAAATATGATAAGACTTGTATTTTCTCGCTTTTCAAAGAAAAAATATTTTTAATCGCATTATTGCTGTTTTTGTGGTAAACGTATGTTGTGTCTGTATTCTATAAAACATCACTTCCTTTGTTTTAAAAGGTATCTAGCATGTGTTAATTAAATGATGACTCTTTTATTTTGATTTTGATCAAGTAGTCTAGAAAGATGACTTACTTCTGAACAATTATATACTGACCTTTTTTCTTTATTTTACGAATAACTACGACTTTCTACGTAGAGTAGATAGTGAGATTAATGTAGTCGCTTTATTGAATCAGAAAGAATTTCAATGGATTGAAAAACTAACTCGAACAATATAATTTTACATTTTTGGTGTCTCTCTTTTTTTTTCTTATAAAAGTATCATCTAATATCATTAATAATAATAATTCTGTAGTTATAACTTTCGACTATTATTTCTACTACGAATTGTGTTGATCAATCAGTACTTCTACAAAAGTTTAATACATAATTATATTTCAGGAGAGAGAGACCAGTTTTATGGTATTACTATGTGCTATTTCTTTATTAAAGATGTGAATACAACTTTAGCCACAAAAAGCTTTATGGATCTTTTGGTGATTATGGACAATAATACAACCGACGTACCGAGCCCATTAGGTAAAAAACATCGTGAGGTCAGATATTTTTTCTACAAATCTTGATGTAGATTGGCAGATTAATGACTGCAAACTAAATGTGGTGCGTGAGATAATTTAACAATACGTATATTCTCTTTTTATCAAAGTATTCTTTTGTATAGATAAATATAGCTAATATAGAAAAACTTTATAATTGTTTAGACAAATAAGCACCGCAACAGGAAGATGAATTTAATGAAGTATTCTATACACACAAAAGTACTATTATTATTGTATAGATTATTGAAACAATAAAAGTAACTAATCATTCAGCATTTTATGATTCGTAACTTATAATTTAATTATAATTTTTATATTTAAAAGAATCGGTGTTAGTGTTTTGTACAAAATATGTTAACTAACACTTCTCATTGGAAAGAATAGTGAATCATTCAACCTTTTACGTATATATAAACATTAACTTATTGATAAAGCATGAAGCATACTATAATTCATTCTACCACAATAATATAATTTATTTTTTTCATTGATAATAAATAACAAGTAATAATGCATAAAATAGTTTTATACTCAGATTAGACAGTTAAAAAAAAGCCACCCCAAGTTGGGAAAATTGATTCAACTTTTTTTTTTTATTAAAGCACTCGATCGATCCATAACCTTTTGTTTTATTATATTCGGTCATGGTTGGAAAAAAGAGAAAAGCATCCGAGAAATCAACAGAAGAGAATGTTACCAAGCAGTCTGGTTTAACTGCAGTTGCCAATGGTGGCAAACAAGACGAAACAAGTTTCCCTCGTGGTGGTGCAAGTGTGTTGACCCCACTTGAGCATAAAGAAATTTCAATAAAAGCAGCTAAAGATTTGTTCTCGGTAAGAACTTCTTTTATTCTCATTAGTAGAAATAAATGAAGACTAGTAGATTGTTATGATGAGTATATGATTAACATAATTTCTATGAATTATGCAACACAAAAATTTACAGGGCAAAGGTGGTGAGGAACCTGCAAAAAAACGAGTGAAATCTGACAAAAAGTCTTCTTCCAAAAAAAAAAGTAAGAAAACTGAAGGGGAATCAGCTGTTCAATCAGAAAGTTCGGCATCGCAAGTGATTCACGATTTAACATTCAAGGTAAAAACTTATATAATGAGATATTCATGAAGAACAACAATCAACAACAATACTAATCTCGCTCGTGTATTTATGGATAAAATAGCAATTGACCCCAGATACGTTATTACTTGGATGTATTTCACAAATTAACGAGTTGGAACTTGTCGTTTCACTTCCATATCAATTACATGGTGTTGTTCCTATTACCGAGATTTCAGATCCAGTGACAGCAGCTGTTGAGCGTGTCGCAAATCAACAAGAAGATGAAGATGATGACGAAAATGATGAAGAAGAACAACGTGGTCTTCCTGATCTTAAAAAGCTTTTCCGTGTTGGACAATATGTACCATGTCGTATTACATCTGTAAAGACTCGTGCGGAAACAAAAAAGAAAAATGCAATTGAACTTACATTACGTCCTGAGGCTGTGAATCGTAATGTACCCAAGGTCGATGTGGCTCCTGGTGTTGTAAGTATTCTATTCCTTTTTTTGTTTTGGATGAATGTAAACGATGAGAAAAAATCCGTTTTGCAGCATAATCTAATGATTGAAACAATAATAATAATGATAGGCATTGTCTGCATATGTACAAAGTGCTGAAGATCACGGTTACGTTCTCTCCTTTGGAATTAAAGACTTGACAGCTTTCTGTAAGAATGCCGATGCAGAGAAATATATCAAGGAATATAACAACGGTGACCCGCTTGTTGCTGGTCAAATCGTACAATGTGTTCCTTTAGAAGAGGCTGAAAAGAAAAGAACTGTCAAGGTAACATTGGATCATGACAAGGTAGCCAACGGTGTTGTCAATGAACCCTCTGCCAACGTTGACGCTGTTATTCCTGGATTGCTTGTCAAGGGTACTGTCCAATCAGTCCAAGAAAATGGTTTGAGTGTCAAATTTATGGGATTGTACGACGCAACCATCGATACCGTTCATTTGCCTCAAGCAAGCTCTAACTATAAAGTGGGTGAAAATATTCAGTTCCGTACTTTATTCTGCATTTTTGATACCGAACCTAAACGTATTGCAGGTACTATGTTATCCCATCTTGTTAAACTCAGCGCTCCCCAAAATTTCACTGAAAGCTTGAGTACATACGGTACTCAATTGGACGAAGTTACTGTTACCCGTGTTGCTGGTAAAAAAGGTGTATTCGTTTCGATTGGAAATTTGGATGATGTTCGTGGATTTGTACATATTAGTAATCTAAGTGATGGTCGTATCGATAAGCTTACTAAGAATGACGAAACATTCGGTGTTGGGTCGACTCATCGTGCACGTGTATTGGGTTATAGCACATTAGACGCGATGGTATTGTTGACAACCAAGGAAAGCACGTTGAACGACGAGTATATGCGTATTAATGACGTACCTGTTGGCGGAGATGTGGAAGGAACTGTTGTTCATGTTGGTGATGCTGGTGTGTTCGTTCGTCTTTCTTCCACTATTCAAGCTCTTGTTCCTACTTTACATATGTCTGATGTCAAATTAACTCACCCCGAAATCAAGTTTAAGAAAGATAGCAAAGTCCGTGCTCGTGTGCTTTCTGTGGATGTCGGTAAGCGTCGCGTGTATTTGACTTTGAAGCGCAGTCTTTTGGAAACCAACTTGCCTATAATCAAGGATTGGGAGTCACTTGAAGAAGGTTTAGTGAGTCATGGTACCATTGTGAATATTCGTAGCAATGGGGCTGTTGTTCGTTTTTACAATAATATTTCCGGTTTCGTACCTGCCAGCCACATGACCGAAACTAAGGTTTCCAATCTTGCTTCTGTGTTCCGTCTTGGTCAAACTGTTAAGGCAACTGTAATGAAATTAGACAAAGCCGATAAATTAATGCTACTATCACTTATCAAGGCTGTTCAAGCTAAACGTGAAGAAAAGAAGGCCAAGAAGCAAGAAAAGGAAGCCAAATATGCTGTTGGACAAACTATTTCAGCTACCATCAAGGAAATCAAGCCTACGCAACTCAACATTGTGCTTGAAAATGGTCGTGAAGGACGTGTTCATATCAATGAAGCATTTACATCTATTGATCAAATCAAGAACCGTCGTAAACCTTTATCTGGTAACTTTAAGAAGGGTGAATCCATTCAAGTCAAAATTGTCGGCTCGCGTGATTCCAAGACTCGCAAATTCTTACCTATTTCTCGTACTGGTGAAGTCAAGAGCATTACTGAATGCTCATTGGACATGGATAATGACAAGGTTGTTTTGGAACAAAAGGATTTCAAGATTGGAGATCAAGTTCTTGGTTTTGTCAAGTCTGTTGAGAAACGTCGTATTCAATTGACTTTGGGTATGAATACTATGGGTCAAATCCGTAATCAATTAGTTTCCAGCAAATTGGACTATTGTCAAAACCACAAATTCATTGTCGGTGAAGCTGTTCCTGTCGAGGTGCTTTCCAAGGATGAAGAGCATCATGTTATTGAACTTGTTGCACAAGATGAAAATATTCCCCGCATTCATTCCATTGATTCTGTTGAAGAAGGTATGAGCGGTATCGGTTTGGTTACCAAAGTGATGCAATCTTATGGTTTGGTTGTTCAACTTTGCTCTGGTGTCAATGGCCGTGTCCATCGTATTGATTTACTAGACAAGTATATTGAAAACCCAACCGAATCATTCAAGGAAGGTATGTTGGTTCGATATGCTGTTGCTGGTGTAGACAAGGAAAAAAAGCGCATTGAATTGTCATTACGTAAATGTCGTGTTGAACCTGAATCTGTCTCAGAAGAAGACCCTAAGGAAATCAACTCGGTAGCAGATATAGAGGCTGGTCAAGTCTTACCAGGCTATGTTGATAATATTGCAAACAGCGGTGTATTTATCAGTTTGGGTCGTAAAGTTAATGCTCGTATCAAAATTGCTCATATTTCTGACGACTTCGTCAAGGAATGGCAAAAGGTGTACAAGGTTGGTCAGCTAGTCAAGTGTAAGATTCTTCATGTGGATATGGAAAACAAGCAAGTTGAAGCTACTTTGAAGAAGAGTCTTGTTGAAGGCATTCCTGCACCCAAGAAGAAGAGAGCTCAAGTTGAAGATGACAGCGATGAAGAAATGGAAGATGCTTCTTCATCTGATGACGAAGAAGAATCTGATAATGACGACGAAGAAGAAGATAAGGAGGAAGAAGAAGGTGAAGGAGAAGATTCAGATGATGAAATGTTGGATGTCAAGGACATTGATGAAGATATGGTGGAGTCAGCCCAAAAAGATGGTTCAGATGATGATTCAGATGAATCTGATAATGATGACGACGATGATGATCAGCAAGTGGATGCATTAAAACTTAATGGTGGTTTTGACTGGACTGGCCAAATCCCTGATGATACCAACGAAGATGACGACGATGATGATTCATCTGATGAAGAATCAGATGAAGAAGATAAAAAGAAAAAGAACAAGGGAAAAAAGGAACAAGTCGAAGATAAAACAGCGGAATTATCCACCAATGCACCTCAAAGTGCTGCTGACTACGAGCGATTACTGGTAGGTTCTCCCGATTCCTCCTACATGTGGATTAACTATATGGCACATCAATTGCAATTATCCGAAATTGAAAAAGCACGAGAAATTGGTGAACGAGCTTTGAGCACGATCAACTTCCGTGAAGAGCAAGAAAAGTTGAACGTTTGGGTTGCTATGCTTAATTTAGAAAACAGCTATGGTAATGATGAAACCTTGGAAGCTATCTTTAAGCGTGCTTGTGTTTACTGTGAAGCCGAAAAGGTGTATCTTCAGCTTGCCAACATTTATGAACGAAGCAACAAGATTGACAAGGCTGAAGCATTATGGCAAGATATTACCAAACAATTCTCACAAAATCCCAAGGTGTGGACTCAATTTGGTTTGTTTTACCTCAAACAAGATAATGTTGAAGGTGCACGTAATTTATTGCAACGTAGTTTGAAGATGTTGCCTAAATTTGCTCATATTGAAACCATTAGTAAGTTTGCACAACTTGAATTCAAATATGGTGAGCCAGAACGAGGACGAACGATTTTTGAAGGATTGTTGAGCAATCATCCAAAACGTATTGATCTTTGGAGTGTCTTTTTGGATATGGAAATTAAGGCTGGTGATCAAGAAACTATTAGGTAAATAAGATAGAATTAGTAGCTTGTTGCTGGTGAATTATTGGTATTATTATATAAATGGGATACTAAACGATAATTACCGTGATCAATATAGACGTCTATTCGAACGTGTTACTGCCATGAAGATCTCTTCCAAGAAGATGAAGTTCTTTTTCAAAAAGTGGTTACAATATGAAAATGAACATGGCACAGAAGAAGATGCTGATCTTGTCAAAGAAAAGGCTTTGGAATACGTTAATAGTGCATAATTCATAATAATTTTTATTTTATCCATCATCTTAAATCACACATTTATTCATTCCTGTACACCAAAACAATCCATTTTTTACATATATAACTCATTTATACACACACAACCCACCAGCACACCGTACAAAAAAAAATAACTCGTATTTTTGTATTATTTTCTCTCTTGTTTTTCTTTCTTTTTTATTACAATAATTTTATTAAACACGCAGATGCATTTATAAAAAATCAAAAGTCTTCTTTCTTTCTTTTTTTTTCATTTTTTCAGATCAGTTTTTTTAGAAACGAAATGGAATCACCAAGCGCACATAATCATGTACCCAGATATGCCCCCAATTACTATTCAAGTAAACTTTTTTTTCACTACTCTTGATTTCCTGAATTAAAATGATTATTTTGTGAAACTAACCGAACATTTTCATTCTTTATAAGCAATTAATCTAGATGAGGTAAATATAAGACTGATCACTATAACAACGATGACAAATGAGCCGCAGCAACGATATTAAATCTAGTTATAACAATATATACGTAGGAAGTTCGTTTATTCAACAATAACAAGGATCGTGACAAATATGATAATATGGCAGACTTATTTGCCATTATTGTTCTTATGGAACATCTTGAAAAAGCATTTATACGTGACTCAATTACAGCAGAAGAGCAAGTATTCTCTCTATTTTCCTTTTCAGCATACTTACGCACGCAACAAGATAAACGGAGTAGCTATTGGCGTGTGGGAGTAAAATAAAAAGAGAAGAATCCACTGATACAGCAATGATGGATGATGGTCAATGGAAAAAGAAACGACCTTTTCTTTTCATCCTACAATTGGGTTGAATATGTGTTTATTAACTTTGATAATTGATTTTATAGATATACACCTCAATGTGTTAGCTTGATTGCGAAGTACAAAACAACAATGACATTCTTATCAGAAAGTGTGACCAATCTTGAAACTTTCATGAATGATTATAAGGTTTATATACATATAATAATAATTCTCTTTGAGGAGAAAAAAGGTATAGCCCCGACTGCAATGCTAATAATGGGGGGCGTATATCGTGTGTATCATTATTTTTACGGGGGGAACTCTATTTTTTCTATAGCTAACGTGCCCAGCTGCTGTTAATCGGTTCAAAATTGGAGTACCAGCCACTTATGAACATGCTGTTAATGATAATAAACAAGATGTTGGTAAATCTGCCAAATATATTGCAGAAACAGTACTGGTAAGGTACCATATTATACAGTACCTTATGATACTAATAGAAGTAATAGATGATGATTCGTATGTATACTAATATATATATATATATATAATATCCTTTTATTTTATATAGCATTTTATTACTGTAATGGACACATTACGGTTAAATCGTCATGCAGTAGATGAACTTCATCCTATCCTTGCCGACTTAATTCAATCACTTAACAATGTCCCAGGGCTTCCTGCTGATTTCGAGGGCAGATCCAAGGTACGACAGTGGCTCATCACCTTGAATGCAATGAAAGCCAGCGATGAAATCACCGACGAACAAGCGCGTCAGATGTTATTTGAAATGGAACAGTCGCACACTGAATTCTATCGTTTATTAAGTGGTGATCAGAAGTCAATTGATGGGTCCAACTAAGATAGTAAAACAATGCTACGCTAGAACCATAATAATAAAATGATGATGATATTTATGAAAATCTATATTATAATCTTATAAGAGAAACTGATGATGCTATTATACTTTCCCCTGTCCTTCTCACGTCTCCTTCTCACACTCCTCCCATCTCCCCCCTTACCCCCCCCCAAAAAAAAACAGGATATATAGACACGCAACACACAAACCCCCTCGGGATGCAGCTTCCGAATCTTTTGTGTGTAAAGTTTATATAAGTTTTGTGTGTGTGTGTGTGTATGATTGATTTAAGAGTGTTATAATAATAACGCTATTATTTGAAGCAAATAAAATAAATCGGGCGCAATCAAGTAGTCCCCCTTCTTTTTTCCCTCGCTATACCAAATACCAACAAACCCGTGTGTTTCCACCTTTTTTTTTCTTTTTCTTTCTTTCTTTTTCTTCTTTTTCTTTTCGCTTTCTTACGCTTTTCACTTTACTTTTCGTTTTTTATAATATACGTGTATAATTTCAAATATATATACCAAAATATACATATAATATAAACAGCCCTTTTCAACTCAATCTTTTACAATGACTACACGCGAAGATTACGTTTACTTGGCCAAGTTGGCCGAACAAGCTGAACGATATGAAGGTAATAAATAATACGGAAATATTATTTTTTATCGTTATAATGATCACTCTACCTTGTATACACCATAAATAATTACAAAATGAATATTACTAACAATAATATAATGAATATAATAGAAATGGTCGAGAATATGAAACAAGTAGCAGCATCCGGACAAGAACTATCTGTTGAAGAACGTAACTTGTTAAGCGTGGCGTACAAAAACTCGATCGGGGCCCGTCGTGCATCTTGGCGCATCGTATCATCGATTGAAGAAAAGGAAAAATCCAAGGGCAACACAGATCATGTTGATAAGATCCAAGGATACCGAAAAAAAATCGAAGAAGAACTTAAAGATGTATGTAACGATATCCTTAAAGTATTGGATGATCATTTGGTCAAGACAGCTACCACGGGTGAATCGAAAGTATTTTATTTGAAGATGAAGGGTGATTATTTGCGTTACCTTGCTGAGTTTTTGGTTGGGTCTGACAAGGAAGGTGCGGCTGAAAAGTCCGGCGAAGCCTATGAAGAAGCATTCAATGTTGCAGTGACAGAGTTGCCTCCCACGCATCCTATTCGTCTTGGTTTGGCTCTGAATTATTCCGTCTTTTATTATGAAATCAAGTCTTCACCTTCCAAGGCTTGTCAGTTGGCAAAACAAGCCTTTGATGATGCTATAGCTGAACTTGATACACTTTCCGAAGAATCTTATAAAGATTCTACTTTGATTATGCAATTGTTGAGAGATAATTTGACCTTGTGGATGAGCGATATGCAAGATGGTAAGAACTTTTTCTTTACTTTATGTTATTGGGAGAAAGAGAGAAAAAGGGGCGATAGGTGTTCAAAAAGGAGAGGAGAAGGGGATGTGAAACAAGAACCCAGTCGTTTTCTAATGTATTTTTCTTTCTTGCTTTTTTTAGATGATAATAAACAAGCAACTGCTGCAGAAAATACTCAACCACCAACAGCCGAACAATCAGAAGCAGCACCACAACAATAAGTTACCAATATTATAATATTATTTCCATCAATTTACTATATTAAAGATTCACAAAAAAACATCATCACAAAAGTCATACAACATATTGGGGACACAAAAGAAAACGGAACTCAAGAACAATTTATTAAAATATAAAAAAAGGGAGGGGCAACAGATAAAAGAAGTAATAAGCAAATTATAATAATGGTTTTGCGTGTTGTGTGTGTTTGGTATTATATAATTATATACACGAGCGTGTTAAGATGGTGATAGTGGTTGTTGTATATATTTTTTCCGTCGTTAATTAAGAAGGAAAATAGATATACGAATGCAGAAATGTTTGAGTGTGTTATGGAATGGAATGGTAAAAAAAAAATAGTGTATATATGTTGCTAAAACTAGAAGCAGTTTTTTTTTCGTTTTGTCATTTTATCTCAAAGCAACAGAGGGAGAGATGGTATCACGAGGGGTTTGCTGCCACGCTCTTTCCAACTGTTGTAATTCTCGAGTAAATTCAGGGCTTGGCATAGAAGTGGATTGCCAATCTGTTTCCATAAAACTGCTGACACGACCATGGACACGACCTTCCATCTTCATCAATTCCGCAATAAACCCGATATTCGGTGACATATTAGGTCTCGCCTTAATAACATGACGATAGGCCTGCTTGAGCGTCCAGCGTTCGGAGCAGACTAAATATGCAAGTATAGCAGTGACTGAGCGTGATTTACCTGCCTTACAATGTACGTAAATCGGTTCATGATGACGCTTTGCATCCTCTTTTAAAACGTTTGTAATTGTTATGGGGAAGGAAAGAAACGGGGTCAGAAAGAACAACGAAATTTAGGTTATTTATTTACAAACAAAAAAAAAATACCTCAAACTTACCAATAAAACAAACAGCTTCCATCATGACCCAATCAATATTTTTCATTTCAACTGTATCGCGTGCAGCAATTTTACGATAAAGAATATCTTTATGTAAAGCTTCATCATTACATTCTTCAGCCATATTAAGGACGCGTTGGATCTTGCGTGCTTCTAATTGTTGTGCTTGTTCAACTGTTTCGATCTCGGGACCGACAAATAAGAAACCTGGGATGATCTCCGAGATAATAAACTCGAAATCCGCCTCAGTTTGGGGCGAAATACCACCAGCAATGTCGTCATCTTCATCTTCTACAACACGAGTCAATGACGACGATGACGACGAAGTTGTTGCACTAGGTGCAACCAGCAGATCCAATTGCTGCTGGGGTTGTTGCTGATGCTGTGAATAGTGTTGTTGATTATGATGCTGATAGAGATAATATTGATTTTGTTGTTGTTGCTGGTTTTGATTTTGTTGTAAAGGTTGAATTTGAAGTTGATTTTCTTGTTCAAGGATCACAGATCGTTTTTTGTTTGCTTTGCGTGCCAGCGCACTTGCATTATTAGCCCTTGCTGCTTGTGTATCCAGACTGAATAAACTGGTACGACGATGCAAATGACTCTTGTCGACGCCTGCGCCCATGGTATAACTTAATGACCGTCTGGGTAACTGTACTAACGGTTCTGGTTGTTCTTGTTCTTGTTCATGTTGTTCTAACTCATCATCAAATCCGTCCACTAAAAATTGCTGCTGCTGTTCATCTTCATCTCCAAAAGCCGATTGGAAAGCTTTGAACCCGCCCTCAAGATAATAAACATCACCAATTCGATCCAATACATTTAATAATGTCCATGCCTGGGAAGTTTGATCCACCATATCATCATCATAAACCACCCATTGTTGGCGTGGCTTAATATCAGCATTATTATTATCATTGTTATTGTTACTACGGCGACGACGACGATATCGTGCTCTTCCTTCTGCTGTTGTGATAAAATTTTCTAAATTAAAATTACTGACAGTACCACGCTGATATCGTTTAATCAATAAAGATGGTAAGTTGACATTTAAAGAACCGTCAATACGTCGCTTTTGATAGTCGAATAAATGGCGTACATCGATCAAGGTAACATCTTCCCTTTTTTTGTCTCGTAGCATGGATGCAAGCTGGTGGGCCGAAAGTGCAACCGCAGCTCTGTTATTATTGTTATTATTATTCGTACTAGTATTAGTACTACTTGTACCAATAATACTACTGGTGCTGGTACTTGCGCTAATACTAATACCACGTGGGACGTTATTACCAGCAGCGACATCAATTTTTTCTTGCAGTTTCTGTTGCTCTTGTTGAGTCTGATGACTTACAGATCTTCGAGGCTTGGGTACAACTGTGACATTTACAGAAACTGGGTGGTGTTGTCCACAGGTATATGAATGTCGCCGCTTATTTTTCCTTCCAGTATCTTTGATTAAAGTATGACCAAGAGTATGACGTTTCGAAATGGGACGATCATAATTAGAAAATAATAAAATAGGAGGAGTAGGTCGAGATGCTTTTGTTGTTACTGGCGAAGGTATTTGTTCATTCAAGACAACAACGGATGAAGGAGTATTAGCATAACGAGCAATGTTAGGTAATGAAGTAGAATGACGAGGAATTATATCAACACCTGAATCTTGACGCTGCTGCTGTTGCTGTTGAGAAGAAGTATTGTGATGCCATGCTCTTCTTGTTAAAGCACGAAAAAAGGCACTGGCAAGACCACTAGTAGACTTTTGTGGTTCAGGGTGATTGGTATGACGGGTGTTATCGTTATCGTTATCGTTGTTGTTTTGTTTGTTTGTTGTATTAGTGGTAGTGGAGTTGTTGCTACCTTTGCGGTACCGATTAAAAAGCATGGAATATTAAAAAGGAGAGGATGGGGGGGTACTATATAATAGTAGTGATGGATGATTTGTTTGTTTGTATGGGTAAAAAAAGAAAAAAAAAAGAAATAAGAGAAAAAAAAGGAGGGGGATGGTAAGAGAACAAAAAAGAAAAAAGAGTTGGCTCGAATGAATCGAATTATTGTTATTTCACAACAAATATAATAAAAAGCAGCAATAAATAAATTAATTCCGATCTGGAAAGTTTTTTTTATACTTAACTTAAAATTACTACACAACCAAGGTACCGCACAACCAAAAGTACCCTTGTCATGACAACGAATATTTATTACTACTATTTTTTTGGTGCTCTTTCGATCAATGTATATTTATTGTTGTGAAGAATGGATATTTTAAAGTTCAAAATACAAAGTCTATACCCACATCATCTATTCAAACCATGAAGAAAAAAAAAAGTATTTTTATGCTGAAATAATTAATAATTTTAATAAGCAATTCTAAATTTACCACAATTTCTTTTAATTGATTGCCCAATTAAATTTAGTTTTTGCATCTATTTTTTCTTTGCTAATATAAAACGCCACGATCTTCGTCACCCACATTTATGGTGCAACATTGTCAATGATTGGCTTAGTAATTTGTGTTAAATATGAACTGCTGTTACTTTGAGTATTGCGGTGTCGTGACACAAGATTCACTTCACGTTAATCGGAGGAAAAGGGACTTTTCTTTTTGTTTCGACATTTTTTAATCTTTTTTTCCTTCTCTTTCTCCTCAAACTTTTTAGAACAATCATGGCAAACTTTATTACTGTGCCATCGTCATCGACAGCAATATGTTTTTTGAAAACGTTTGTTATAGAACAGAAATGGACTATCCGTTTGGCAGCCGCTGTGATTAGTCTGCACTTTATATATGATAAAATCACTAAACCACCGGCGTCTCTTCGTCATCTCCCTCAAGCTGGTTTTTTTGCTGTACTTGGTGCAATCAAAAATTCAAAGCCAATTGATCAAATTGCTCATGAGATTAGTTTTCCTACTGTTGCTAACTCAAATCACGGTCTTTATGTGGTAAATTATTCTTTTTCTACATATGTACTATAATAATCCTCATCCATCATTTCTCCATGTTTTATTATTTGATCTAAAACCAACGATGGATTGGCATTATAATATTTATTAGCGTTTTGATAATGTTGGCTGGACAGTTCATGTTATAGACCCTGGGGCTGTTAGAGCTATTTTAATGTCAAATGGTAAATGTTCTCTTTATTTCTCTGAATGACACTACTGATAACAAATTTTTGAATAATATATATCAAAGATCTTTTTCCCAAATCAATTACATCGCTACAAACTCGGAGAGGGACATTAGCAGGACGCCTGGTGACTGGCCCTAATATACTTTTTCTTTCAGGAGACCATTGGAAAAAGCAACGCAAAGTAAATTATCACTTTACTGTTTTTTTAATCCATGTGATGGTCTAAAAATATGACATAAACAAAATCATGTGCTCCCTCGTCTGATAAACAAACTGTACATAATTACAGAAAGAAAAACTCGACTAATCCATTTTTGTACAACATTTCAGGTCATAAATCCATCTTTTCACCGTGCATTGCCACTAAAAATATTTGGTCGATTATCACAAAAAATGCTCGACACTATTGAGACAGAGAAAGATGATGGGAAATTAATTGACATTTGCGACATAACTCAAAGATGGGCACTTGATGTAAAAGAAAATAAGAATGTCATATTACAATACTATTATGTATAAATATAACGAAGGCTGGTCTCTGCATAATGATAATAATAATGTCAATTTATTGTTCTTTAGGTTCTGGGTGAATTTGCATTTGGGTTTAAATTCCATGCGTTAGAAAACAATGGTGATGATAACGAATGGGTTAGAAGATATAACACTATTGTCAAAGCAGCTACAAACCCATTGTATTTTGTATTTCCATCCATCGAACGTCAGTTCAAATCATGGATTCCCGGAAGAAGAAAAGCGCATGAAGAGCTTGAAAAATTTTTCGGTATGATCCATGCAATGGCTGATGAAAGACGACAAGTAATATTAAATAGCGCTAATACTGTTGTTGCTGATGAGCAAAAAAAACATGCTGGAGAAAAGGATCTGTTAACTTTGATGATTGAAGCTGAACATGAAGGTCAAGGTCGTTTGACAGATGAGGAATTTGAAGTAATATCTTGCTTTTCTGTGTCTCAATTATTCGGATCAGTGAACTATTGTTATCGTTTACAACTTTATGTTATTTTATTTGTAGAGTAATCTTTCAATATTTTTTTTAGCTGGTCATGATACCACAGCTTCCGCAGTTGCATTTGCTATTTATCATCTTGCCGTCCATCCGGTAGTCATAACAAAACTTTTTTTTAGCGGGGTGTAGTAAGCATGACCTAATAAGCAATATGTGTTTCTGTCTATATTTAGGATAAGCAGCGAAAAGCCCGGGAGGAAGTAATTCGTATTTTTGGTGATGATCATAGTGGCATTTTACCAACCCTCGAACAAACACACGAGCTTAGTTACATTAATATGGTGATAAAAGAGGCAAGCTTCCTTTTGACTACTGCGATAATATGTTGCTAGACAATATTAATTATTCAAACGCAGTAACTAACACAAGCTAATTCTATGCGACTGGTATTATATCTTGTGCTTATTTGTTAGAACTTAAGGGTAAATCCACCTGCTGTAAATATGATCCCACGAAGAGCAACTCAAGATACAGAATTAGCGGGTGTATTTATTCCCAAAGATACGTGTCTTTCAATTGACGTTTATGACCTCCATCATAATCCAAAGGTGTGGAAGAATCCTGATCAATTTGATCCTGAGCGATTTGCTCCTGGTGGTGAAGTAGACCAATTATCTGGATCGGGTCTTCCTTGGACCCCTTTCAGCAATGGTTTGCGAAGCTGTATTGGTATGAACTTTAGTCTTATGAGCCAACGTGTCCTGCTTTCAATGCTACGTAAGCTTTGTTTGTTTTGTTCACGTTTACCGAGATAAAATATTGCTGAGTTCCTTTATGAATGCTAACATAAAAAAAAATCATAAAACAAGTGAGAAAATACGAATGGTCCTTGCCAGAAAATTCAATCCACAAGGAGAAGATTTTGACCGAAGGTTTACAAATAATCAAACCTAAGGATCTTTTTGTGAAATTTACAAAGCGTTATTAAAGGAGGCTCCTTATATTTTTTTAACGTGAAAATTAATTACGTATCTATCACAAATTATGCACGCGTTTAAGGTATGTAAGTAATCTATCATTATTTAATGATTTCTTTAGCTTGAAGCATTATTTCTTCTAAGTGTTAAAGCCTTTCATTACACCAATCATTATAGCTTGCATTTCGGGTTGATTATAATATAAAAGCAGAATTAAAAATTAATAATTATCACGATGGTGCTATGTTCTGTAAGAACCTCTATAAATTAATTATATTATCTTCAATAAAATCACATTTCTTAACTATTACATAGTGAGTTACATCTCTAACCTTGTATTAACTCCAACAAAATAGTTCGAGTAGTGTATGATAGTATCCGTTCTAGATATATTATCCAGATGTGTTTCTATCTTTAGCTAAGTATAGATATGCACTCTGTATGACATAAATAACACACCTCCATTTATTTTGGAGAAAATGGAAGTGTATCCTACATTGTAAGATGTTTGTATTACCAATATATTTATACGTATTTATAACAAGTACAGAGGTGGTGTTAAAAGAAACTAACTTTCGGGCTGCAACTTTATGGCCTGATGTCCATGGTTTTAATTTTACAGCCCAAGTTACAACCACCGCTGCACTAACTTCACTGTAAAAACTGGGCTGTACAGTTACAGCCCTGGGTGATTTGCAGCCCCTGGTGCACATGCTCTTAGAAAATCAAGTTTCATTTCTTAAAGTATATATATTATGATATTAGAATAATATACTTTAGACTTCTATATCAGCGCTGACTGTACCACGGCATCGACAACAATAGCTATTTCATAATGCTTCTTGTTGTAGAACATAAGTAGATTATTGGTCTAACTATCCGTCTGCTTTCACAAGCTAATTCCGTTGCTGTATCGAAAGCCATTAAAGATTTAACTTCATTTTAAGATGTACCTCATAAGGTTACATTTACGACTCTGCTCAATTCGAAATATCGTATTATATGACAAGCTTATCTTACTACTTTCTCTGGGGGTTATTATCTAATGATAATGCAATTTTTTTATGTTTTACACCGCATTTTTTGATACGTAAACTAGGCTGGGCAGTTCATGTTACCAATCTTAGTGCTGCTAAAAAAAATTTATTACAAATGGCATTCTGTTTTATGACCCAAATGTATATTAAGAGAATGGCTGTGGCGTGCCTTTTGTCTATTATGTGTATTCTTGTTCTTGTACATGTTTACAACACGAAAGATATCCTATTTACTAATTTTCTTAAAATATGCAGAGCTTGCATAAAAATTTTATAAATATTAATATGAACGCCTAATTGATAGTAAGGATTTCTATTCTTTTAAAAATCTATTAAATTACATGTTACGTATTATGGTATTATTTTCTATTTATCTAATTGATCAAATTGAATCAATGTTTACTTCTTAAAGTAAAAGGTCATAGACAATTTTTACTTTCATTTTTGAAGATTTATCAGGAGTTTATGAAGCTAAAACTTCATAAACTACAGTTTATTTATTCTTTTATTTTTCGGAATTAATGGTCTTCACTTAGTCTTTATAATAATATATTTTACTATTAAAGATAAGAGAAGTATTAGCTACCTTCTATACATTTATATACTGTATATTTAACCTATCATCTTTTTTATCTTGTACAAGCTAACTCAACTTTATATGTAATCTTGCAGCATGCTTTATTGCTCCCAGCCGAGTCCCAAAGGCTAAACTAATATT
Source organism: Circinella umbellata (assembly GCA_025093555.1). Classification (NCBI taxonomy): domain Eukaryota; kingdom Fungi; phylum Mucoromycota; class Mucoromycetes; order Mucorales; family Lichtheimiaceae; genus Circinella; species Circinella umbellata. The sequence continues at coordinate 73,690 of JAIWNF010000067.1, forward strand.
TCGCTAAACAGATATCAATCCTTGCATATTAAGAGTACCGTTTTAACGAAAAATCACTGTTTAATACTCATGCAGTATTTTGGTAAGATAGAATATCTGTAAAAGTGCCTAAGAAGAATGAAGTCAATTAAACATGTATATTGTATTATATAAATTGGTGAGCAGTTACTGGAAATGTATATGTAATATGTTATTTTGGTAGCCACTTATCAATATAGATATGCATAATAATCAATGGTTGAAATAGAGCTCAGCCATCGTTGAAGGCATGCCCGAGCGGTATTTGTTTTCAATTGACATTTCAACCAGGAACAAAAAGAAGGGCAAATAAACTTTTTTTACTATAACCCGAGAACACAGGACACAATGCTCTCACGTCAACTTTTAAGGTGTTCTCGATTAGTCAATCGAGCCACTACTTCGACTTTAAGTAAAGTATTCAGCTAAACAGAGGATAATTTTATCTGAAGTTTTCTTTTTTATTCTAAATGCCAAAATATGTGTTTGTTCTATTAGAACCTTCAATTACTACTGCTACTACCAAAGTCACCACTATAAAACGATCTCTCCATGTAAATCGATCTCTTCGTTGCAACCATACTGAAAATGGTAAATAACCTTGGCCCGTATGCATATTTCTCTTTATTCGACAATATAAAAAGGTTTTCTAAAATAGACACTCGGAATTAAACAAAAAACCTACCTAATCGATCTAGACTTGCCCAAGTTGAGTGATTTAGACCATCGTGCCATTGGCAAGGCACAATCACTTTTTATGATTCATCCTTGTAGTCCTGGATCCATATTTATGCTTCCACATGGCACACGTATCGTACGAAAACTTCAAGATTTTTTACGTGACGAATACACACGTTATGGATATGAAGAAGTTATGACGCCTATTATCTACAAAAAGGATTTATGGGAAACAAGTGGTCATTGGCAAAATTACAAAGATGATATGTTTATGGTACATAGTGGGCGTGAAACCGTAGAAGAAGCTGGCGAAGAAGATAGTATTTATGGTTTGAAACCAATGAATTGTCCCGGCCATTGTTTGATATTTGACAGCACCCCTAAATCTTATAAAGATTTACCTATCCGATTGGCAGATTTTAGTCCTTTACATAGGTAACAATACAAAATAGGTGAAGGATTATGTTAGTTTTGATGCTAACCATACTGCTATTATTATTGCTATTATTCGTAAATCACTATATATAGAAATGAAGCTTCTGGCGCACTTTCAGGATTAACTCGTGTACGACGATTTCATCAAGATGATGCTCATATCTTTTGTTCTGAAAATCAAATTTCGTCTGAAATTGCATCTTGCTTATCATTCGTTGATCGTGTTTATACTGCTTTCAAATTCCCTCATTATGACTTAACATTATCAACACGACCCGAAGAAAACTATATTGGTAGTGTTAAGGAATGGGATCACGCTGAAAATTCATTGAAAGAAGCACTTAGCGGTACGGGACGACCCTGGTCAATTAAAGAAGGAGATGGAGCATTTTATGGACCCAAGATTGATATTATGGTGAAAGATTCAAGTGGCCGATCACATCAAACAGCCACCATCCAGCTGGATTTCCAATTACCACAACGTTTTGGATTGAAATATGTCGATGAAAATGATCAAGCTCGTTCACCTGTCATTGTCCACCGAGCCATTCTTGGATCCATTGAACGTATGATGGCCATTTTAATTGAGCATACGGGGGGTAAATGGCCTTTTTGGTTAAGTCCACGACAAGGCATTGTGATTCCCGTAGCAACGCAATTTGCGGATTATGCAGAACAAGTTGCCAAGGAATTGTCTCATGGCAACAACAATGAAGCAGCGACAACAACAACAACAGGTGGTCAATATTATGTGGATGTGGATCGTTCACCAAGAGATAGACTTAACAAAATGATCCGACAAGCACAATTAGAACGATATAATTTTATCTTTGTGGTCGGTCAAAAGGAAGTAGATGCTGGTACAGTCAACGTTCGTACTCGAGATGGCAAGATTTTGGGAAGCATGCCAATAGACGAAGTGCGAAGTATGTTTGCTGAGCTTAATGAAAAATTAGAATAAAATATACACAACTATTTTTTTTTCTTGTTACGCCAAGCTTTTTTTGGTATGTTTTAGCATGCAGATCCAAAGTCGGATTGGAAAAGTGATTCCTATCCAATGGAAATTTCGTGTAATATATTTCTTTTTTTTTTCTTTGCTCGAGTTCCTGCAAAAATTAAAAAAAGTTAGGACCAGGTTCGCTTTTATTTCATTACAACCCCTCCCCACACGCTACAACAACTTTCTACTTTCTTCCTTGTTTCGTTTTCTTCTTCAACCCGCACCGCTCTTTTTTCTTCTTCCTATTTTATTTTAAAAATATGTCATATCTTTCAGCCGAAAAGGCCGAAACTGAACTTACTCAGAGCATCAAGAAAGCTACTAGCATTGAAGAAACTGCTCCAAAGCAAAAACACGTTCGAAGTAAATGAAAATAAAAATCTGGGAAAAAACAGAAAAAGGACTAAACATGATAATAATGAATTATTATCTAAAATTCTTTCATCTCGTATTTTAGAATGTATTGTCTATACATGGGATCATCGTACTTCAGCTGTTGTATGGAACATTCTCAAAGTTCAACCATTACTTTCGGACGAAGTTCAGACTTTCAAAGCACTCATTACTGTTCACAAGATCATCAAGGATGGTCATCCTAATGTAACATCTTTAATTTTTTCTCGGATTTCTTTTTACTTTTTTACCATTATGTTTGCTCGGATTTTAGTAAAATGAATGTATTAATATTAATATTAATATTAATAATAGGTTATCAAAGATGCACTTCGTGAAACAGGCTGGCTCGAAGCCTGTGCACGTAGTGTGATGGCTGATGGTGTACGCGGATATGGCACGTTAATTCGTAACTATGTTGATTTATTATCACATAAACTTTCGTATCACCGTAACCACCCCGAGTTCAATGGTAGTTTCGGTTATGAAGAATATATCAGCTTGAAGAATATTGACGATCCAAACGAAGGGTATATATATGTTGAATTTTTGAACAAATTAGTTTCGTTCAAATATATAAAGATAGTGATTGCTTATTCTATATGTTTTTAAACAGGTTCGAGACTATTAATGATTTGATGCAGTTACAAGATCATATTGATCGATTCCAAAAGGTTGTCTTCAATAGTTTTCATATGGCCACTAATAATGAATGTCGCATTGCGTCCTTGGTGCCTCTTGTTGAAGAAAGTTATGGTATATATATCTTTATTACTAGCATGTTACGTGCCATGCATAAACGTAAGTTTTATATGTTTTTATTTTGACTGGATATTTATCTGAAAGGAAAGGGCTTTGTTCATTGACGCTAAATTGATCAAAATAATAACTAACTTGGGCCTTGTTTTCTTTATTTACATATGAAGGTACTGGCGCCACGGATGCTTTAGCTCCACTTCGCCAACGGTACAATGGTCAGCATTACAACTTGCTCAAATTTTACTTTGAATGCTCGAACCTCAAATATCTTACGAGTTTAATCGATGTACCAAAACTTCCAAACGATCCACCATCATTGATCGAAGCTAGTACACCTAAGCTTCCAAAACGACCTTCGCCAGCAGAATCCACACCCCCTGCTCAGCCTTCACCAGAACCTGTTATTGACTTTTGGTCTGAACAACAGGCCAAACAACAACGCGAATATGAAGAAGAGCAAAAAAGATTGGCACAACAACGGGCTGAAGAACAGGAGCGTATGAAACAGTTGCAACTTCAACAACAGCGCGAATTTGAGGAGCAACAACGTTTATTGGCAGAACGTGAACGACAACAGCAAGAAGATTTGCTGCGTCAACAAATGCATAATCATCAAGCAGGAAGAATCAACGAATTGGAAATGCAGATGTTAAATTATCGTAATCAGTTGGAACGTGATCAAATGCTTTTGGAACAATATGACCGAGTAAGTTTTTTTTTAATTTACTTAATGTATGCAAAAACGGGTTTATTGGTATAATGAAAAGACTAATCTTATGGAGTTATATACTTGTCTCTCTTTGTATGGATATTTTAGAGAGTGAAAGCATTGGAGCAAGAATTACAGCAAGTTAATGCACATGTTCAGCAACGGGATGCCTCCAAGGATGAACTTATTCGATCATTACAAAGTAAGACAAAAAGAATAAAGCTGTTTGAAAACGTAATTCATGCGTATTCGAGAATCTCACCAATATATATAAACAGATGAGATCCAAATGTGGAAAAACAAGTATGAAGCTCTTGCCAAATTGTACAGTCAACTTCGTAAAGAGCATATTGAACTTTTGAACAAGTATAAACAACTTCAAGTCCGGGCTAATTCTGCAAATGAAGCTTCCGAGAAATTGGAACGTATGCAAGCTGATATGCGAGCCAAGAATGTTGAATTGGCAGATTTAATTCGTGAACGTGATCGCGCACGTAATGAATTGGCAAGACTTCAAGGAGTAAGTAATACATAGGGAAGAACGAGTAATTTTTGAAAGTATGGTTATAATTAACAATATATACATATATATCGCACGTAATATTGATATCATTATATAGAACCAACGTGATGATGTAGAACGTCTTCAACGTGAATTGGATGAAGCACGAAATCAAGCTCAAAATGCTGGCAAATCCAAGGGTGCTGAAGTTAGTGCCTTGCTGACCAAGTTCAATCGTGAAAAGGCAGAGCTAGAAGCAAGTCTTATGGAAAAACAAGCCATTATTGATGAATTTTTAAGACAAATGGAAGATCAACAAGGTGATGCTGATCGTATTCGACAGGTGAGGATGAACAAATATACATGAAGAATGTAATAAATAAACGTGCTGATATAGGAAGGATAATATTTGATTTAGGAAAAAGATGAAGAAATTGCTGTATTGCAAGCTGGTATGGATGAAGTATTGGCCCAACTTGCCGAACTACAAGGAGTAAGTAGAAAAATAATAGTATTATTTTTCATGTATGAGAGGAAAGCTGGGAAAGAGCAGAGAAATAGAAAAACTAAGCGACATTTTCTTTTGACTCTATAAATTTTTCAGAATGACCGACAAGCAGATTTGCAAGAAGAACTTGATCGTTTGGAATCTCAACAAACCGATAAGCTTAATCAAATTTTGGATAGTATTTTGACCACATGTGTTCAAAAAGTCAATGATGGTGTGTATGAGCTTGAAAATCCTGGTAACCACGGTAACGAAAATGCTACTCCTGAATTAACACTATCTATGATCGAGCGAGCAAGTATTATGTCTGTTGAATTCATGTCTGCATTCAGTAAATTCTTGGACGGTAGCAATTCTGGTGATCATACCGAAACCATCACTCGCGCACTCGAATTTGCCGATACTATTCTCGACGTTCTTCTTCACGCCAAGGGAATCACTCGTCTTGTTATTAATGATGACGACATTGATGAGATTATTAAGATGGCTCGTCAATCCGCCGAATCAGTGATTCAATATTTTAGTAGTCTCATGTCAAATTATCTTAAAATGCTCCCACTTGCACAACGACCAGGTGTTGTTATCCAAGGCAACACACGCGTTCAAGAAGCTCTTACCTCCTTATCTTTAAAGACAGAAGATTTGATCTTTTCTGGTGCTACTGATATTAACAAATTGGCCGAAGGCGAAATTGGCGATTTGGTTGAACAAGAAATGTCAAATGCGGCACGTGCTATTGAAGAAGCCACAGCTAAAATCCAAGCACTCATGCAACGACCCAGCAATCCGGAATTCTCCGCTACAGATTTGCAGGTACACAAGCTCCTTCTCAATTCAGTTTTGGCATTGACCAATGCTATTGCCAACTTGATCAAATGTGCTACTGCCTCCCAACAAGAAATTGTCGCCCAAGGTCGTGGTACTTCTTCCAAGGCTGCCTTTTACAAAAAGCATAATCGTTGGACCGAAGGTCTTATTTCTGCTGCCAAGGCTGTAGCTGTAGCTACCAATTTGTTGGTGGAGGCTGCTGATGGTGTTATTAGCAAGACACATTCTTTGGAGCAATTGATTGTCGCATCCAATGAAGTCAGTGCCGCTACTGCTCAATTGGTCGCTGCTTCACGTGTCAAGTCTACATTTATGTCACGTACACAAGAACGTTTGGAAGTGGCTGCCAAGGGAGTAAAGGATGCCGCAGCTGAACTTGTCAAGCAAGTTCGAAATTTAGTTGCCCAAAAGGCTGAAAATGATGGTTTGAATATTGATTTCAACAAATTGTCAGTACATGAATTTAAGCGAAGAGAAATGGAGCAACAAGTCAAGATCTTGAAGTTAGATTCCGAATTGACAAATGCACGTCGTATTTTAGCAGAAATGCGACGAAGCGGATACCACACCGGTAAGTTTTTTTTTCGAGTTTTTTTATATTTGATAAATTATATATGGATATGCGGAATAAACAATTATACTAAATATATGACTATAATTATTCGTTTATAGAGGAAACTGATTAAACAAACACGCACGCACATCATATTTACTCACTCACACAGCCCATTCATTAAAAAAGGGAATTTTTATGATCTACCTTTTGCGAATTTTTATAGCTAGATTATTATATGCATCTTTTTTATTTGTATGCGTTTTTTTATATACTATTGCGCATCATTATAAAAAACGCATTTATTCAATTAATACGTATCTCATGACTTCTTTTATTAAACTTTTCTTTTACCATCTACTTTCTATTGGAACACATGCATAAAGCTATGATTATCGTAATATGTGTTAATTGATTAAGCATTGATCATATTATCTTTTGCCCCAAGTGTAACTACTAGCTTTATTAAAAAATTGATGTTGCACTACGTATCTACGTATAATATTAAATATTTCATGGATTGTCTTTGACAATTACAAAGAGTGGTAAAATACACGAGTTACTAATCAAAATACATTTCGAATCAAATTTGTAATCGATGAATCTACCAAAAATTGAATTAATTCATTCAAGAAAAATATAAACTCACTGAACTGGCCTAATAAAGTAATTAAAACAAATTTATTATTACGTAGCAATGAGCAAAATTTTATTTTCAAATAATTATTGACGTACCAAAATGTTTTGCTTTTGGCATTACAACTTCTCCCAAGATGCAGGAGGTGTAAAATGTCCATTTTAAGACGAATCTTTTTTCATAGGTTCGATAAAATTCACAATTATTTCCCTAAGAATTGTTGTGTTTCAGAAAAAGAATAATGGATATTATAGTTTTTTTTTGTTATTACGTACATCAATACTATAAGATAATATATGTAAGTAGATTAAAACATGATGGTAAAGAGAAAACTCACCGTCGGTAGCTGCGTACTTATGAAATGTTCAATATTATCCCCCATACTTTGTATCCATCGTTGCAGACTAGCGTCTTTATCATCGTAGTGGAATAAAAGATTACTCACGTTATTGATAACTATATTATAATAACACATGTTAATAAAAATAATATATATATGCATTATAGTAAATGTTAACCAAAAGCGTAATAAATGTTAGATATTCATCTGTGTATGTACAAAAAAAAATATTTACGAATGTCTTTAATTTTTTCAGTATCACTTTCTTGGGATACGGAACAAGATTCATTATCAACAATAAAAGAGATATCGATATTCTTCCAAACCTTCTTTGCATACGTCAAAAATTCTTTATCTTGATTGAATGAAGTAGCAACGAGTTCTGCTAGTCGAGTAAGCTTTATATGTTTGTATATTTTGGAAGAAAAATCCCGCGCGACTAAAATGGTAATATATAAATAGAGAGAAGCATTATTTGTTGTCAGTTTACGACATGTTTTTATCATGGGAGATATAATAATAAAATATTACCTTCTATTTTTCTATCGCGTAACAAGTCAGGATATCCTTCTAATGCCTTAATTATATACATCTTTAATTGTTTTGTATACTTTTCAAGAGATGCACTCAGTTCATGATTTATTGCTGGCAAATGAGACATAACAGCAAATATGCTTGTTTTCAATGTCTACGTATCATGATTATAATTATTTATAACATCAGCTTTCCGTTCCCCCAAACATTCAAAATCATTACACATATGCAGTACTCACATTGTAAAATGAAGTATCTAATCGAAATATCAGGTCACTTATTTCTTCGCACTGATCATTGATTAATTGTCGAAATTTCGGGAGTAATATTTCCTGGTAAAAGTATACCATGCATTCTTCAATCTAATAAATAGTCGTTGATTTTTTTTATCAATTTACATACAAGCTACTATATAAAACATTAACACCTTACTGATGGTGTCAAAATACCGAAGATCTTACCATATCGAACTTTTTCACTAGGATTAGGTATAAAATGTCGTCACAGTGTCGCTCATACAAACGGGAAAAATCGACCATCGTAACGTTACTACTTCTTTGAAAGATCGGAGACTGAGTATTTGTCAATTGTGTAGTTGCTACCCACTGTTGTGTGTGAAAGCCACATGCATTGGAAAGAAATGATCGTGTTGGATGGGCCTTAACTGTTTCATCTGGTGCTTGGTTTCGAATATAGGATATCGGTAATACTCCATTATTATCAACGTTCGTTTCGAATATATTTGCATCATTTGTGCTCTCAGTGGAAGAGGCCGACTGAATCGTTGTCGATAACGAAGAAGACGAAGAGGTAAGAGATGGCACGTTTTTGATACTACGTAAGCAATTTAAAATAATAATAATAAAACAGCCGAAGTTAATATTTTTTTTAGTTCAAATGCAATTATTATGTTAAAGCGAGAAAGGGATCCAAACCTGTTATTATGGTTATTCTTGCCATTCTCGTCACCATTAGCAGAGTATTTTCCTTGGATGATCTCACCTTTTTTATTGTTCAGTGACAGCACTGACAGGTCATTTTTGTTGTCAGAAAACAAGTTCATTGTTATTATTTCAGGAGGCGTTGAAAAAACCGTATCATTGTTACTAGTATTATCATCAGATGATGATGGCTGATAACGTCGGGCGATGTTGTGATATAATTGAAAGCCTTTTTTCTTACGAAATTTTGTGCTTACAAAACTGTTGGGAAACTCTTCAATAATAAGCGGTCCGAAACTATTTTTTGCGACAGATGGTACATTTTTCAAAAGGCAACTTGAACAATAATTCTCATATGTTTCAGAAAATATGATCTCGGAACCTCGTAAGGTTTCAAGATTTTGACGGATCCTAGTTGTGATATAGCATTTTCAAGTTAGCAAATACGTAATAATGTATCATCAAAATAATAAGTATTTTCTTTATTAATAATATATATTATATATATATGTATCAACATTCGTGTTCAATTGCTCCATAGTTATATATAATACTTAAGAAAAAAAAAGCAATAGAAAATTTAGATAGACATTACCAGTTACGTGTAAATTCAATATCATTTTCGCTTATATTACGTGTTGAACGATGGAAACTCATAATAATGGTCGATTTTGAAGCGATAAAAGAAGAGAGAAAATAAAGAAAAAGAACGAAAAAAAAAAGAAAAAAAAAAGGAAATACCTTGCTTCTTAATATATGCAAGCTTTTTTTTACTCAAGTTGTCAGTAATGGTGCGACCTTTTCTTCTGCAAGATTTACATCAATTTATAAATAAACGAACTTGCTATTTGGCTTCACTATGATAAGCCACGCGTTCAGACGAATTCTTCTAATATGAGATTATTTGTGAGACAGACCAGCTAGTTTTTTGTTGGTATCAGTTCACCGGCAAAGTAAAGCCTGTTTAAGGCGGAAAGATCAAACAAACCGTTGACCACTTCTGAAAAAGATGTCAATAATTAATATAGCTAGCTTAGCAAAGAAAAACGAGAATAACAGACACTATTCATAGAGAAACATGGCATTTCATAGCCCAAAAATTCATTATCATAGAGAATTAAGTAATTGCATGCAATTTTTAGCCGTGATTATTGTTTTCTTTTTTGATCACATCTTCCAGCCACAAATAACTCTTATAATATATATTTATATCTTTTACATTATTTGATTGGATCCCGCGTTTGAACCTTTTTATAAGAGCTATTGACTATTCTACAAAAGCAAATAATATAAATACACATCCTTTTCTCCACTTTCAGTTTCTTTATTCAATTATCTTTTACCTTAAGTTTTATCCTTACTTAATTTTATCTTGTTGTCTTTCAAATAAAATTGTCTTTTATATATTTCCTTTCGTATTTTTATTAAGACTTCTCTTTTGTGGAGTCAAACAAACAATTCATGAATATTAGAACTCCCACAATACTATTTTCTATAGCTATTAAGTTAATCATAACCTTTATTCTATCTTTTTAACATATCTACATCAATTTCATATAACGAAGCTCTTTGTCATAACAAGGAGCGCTTTAACAAATCCTCACATATATTGAGTACTGGTTAACGAAAATTACGGCCACAACTTCCGCACCTTTTTTAGACATTCAAAAAAAGAGCATAAAAATTATCCACTAGCAGTTCATAGAGAGCGACAAAGACAGCCTTGATATATACCACCCTTATCTACCGCAACTGCTTATGATGGTGTCAGCTTACAGCAAGTATGAGAGACTACAAACCTACTCCAGTGGAAGTATGTGACAATTTATATGCATTAAAAGCATCATAGATTATACAAATTCAAGATTTTAATAAGTTTTCAAAAACTTTTTCTTTATTATTAGAGGCTTTTCGAGGAGTGTTGGCATGTCGGTATTAGTTATACTAACTAACGAAGCTTACACACGTATTATGTGTTCTGTATACCATAATAGTACTATATCTTTAATTCATAAAAGTCGAGGTGATCCAGACAAAGATATGTGGATATGAACAAATCATCGGTAAAATAAATCACTAATTACCTTTCTTTATATTCATGCGAGAAGAAAAAAATTATATCTCTACTTAAATTATAGAAGGATGCAGAAAATACGTAAGAAGAACTACTAGAAATAACAGAAATAACAGAAATATGCTTTAGTGCTGCGATGAAGAAAATTATCCATTCACACGTACATCATAATGTCCTGATCGCGTGCGTGTCCTAGTTTGTATCACTTCCAACTTGATGATTTTTGAAAAAAAAAATTACGCTACTATTGAATAATTTAAAACTAAATTATTATACTTTCTTTTTAAAAATACGTGATACTACTAGCCATAGGCGCACTATATATCCATATCTCTGGTGTCGACATTGTGTACGAGGAATTGACGAGAATGGTGAGACTGTATTAGGTCGTGTAATAGATAGGGATCTTTACTTAACGCTGTAAGCAATATTGGGCGAGTGTTTACAGCTTATATCAATAGCAATGGTGATCCTAATTCGAGACCATTGTACCTTCGACATTCTGCTAATAGAAACCAACATATTCATGTACAATTGCAAAAAGAAGAACTTGTTCGAGAAGAAATAGCGCGTGAGGAAGACGAAATACTGGAAGGATTACATGAAGGACAAGAAGCACAAGGTAGTGTATAATAGTCATACGAGAAAAACTAAAACTGCCAATAAAGATGTGCTGGCTTGCTGTGCGCTGACTTCAGTTTTTTTTCTTCGTGAATTATGACGTAAATTTTCGTGATAGATAAAGAACTCCAATAGAAGGTTATTGTTTTAAGTAATTCACTGAATCATTCCATTGGTCGGATGTATTAATGGAAAAGTATTGGTTAATTTAAGACTCCGTTCTTGTTTGCTTTGATTAGAAACGGCGACTTCTTTTGTTTTTTTGGGGAATCATTTTTTTGTTCGAAAGGGAACTGATAGTCTCGTTTCCATGGGAAGTATATAATTTACGAAAACTACTAATTCTACCAAATCTATGGTGTACCAAAATTTTATTTGTCGATCATTCTTATTTTTTTTTGAGAAGCGCTTTTAAAGTATGACAGAAAAACAAAATACAAAAATCTTCCCATATACACTTTTTTATACTTAGTCAAAATGAAAATCTGACACTTAAATACAACAATGGACCAGATCTAATCAGATTGACTTTCAAAAAAAAAAAGGATTGAGTTCAGAAAAGAGTAGTTTCACACGCTCCGAATATGGGCAATTGATGTTGCTTAAAGAGTATTACCTGGGAAAATTTATGCTTGGATGATATAAAAATTACTTATAGTTAGTTACTAGCTTTCTATATACTATATATCTATAAACAAACATAATTAAAATAAAATATAAAAAATCTCTTCAAGCTCCCTAGAGAATGGACGTATTCTCATACGTTTTTTTGTTTCTTCTACTTTCTTCTGAACAGAAAGAAAAAAAAAAGAACTCTACTGCCAAGTGTAAACGAATTAGCTGCAATTGAGTAATTGTTGTGGCTGTTTATAGCTGGGTTATATTTTTTTTTTATTGAGCGGCTCTACCGGAAAAAAAATTAGAATGGTTTCTTTTTTGTTGAGCTGTGATATTATTTATTTATTTATTTCTTCTCTTTCTCTTTTCTTTTTTTCGGTCTTTTCTCTAACAATACTATACCCTGTTATTTAAATCATTCATGTCCGAGAAAATAACTCACCTTGAAGAAGGTACAAAGGGTTCATATTATAATGAATCCGGCGCTCATGGCAGTGAGAAACATGAAGAAGAATTGTACGATCCAACATGCATGTCACAGCACAGTGTCGACCGGGATAGCACACTCCAAGGAACAAAGCGAGGTTTGAGTGCACGACATATTCAAATGATTTCGCTAGGCGGCTGTATTGGGTAAATAATAACCATATTTCTTAGATGATTCGAAACAATAACAACAAATCATAGCATATTATATAATGTATATATACCAATTGATCGATCAAAAAATTTACTGACGTGCGACGAATTAAATAATTACAATTTAATAGTACTGGTCTCTTTTTGACTTCTGGTCAAAACATCGCTACGGTAAATAAAATAGAAAAAAAAAATACGAACGAAAGACAAATATGAAAAAATATCATTAAGAATACAACTAATCGAGATAAATGTAATTTGTTAATTATAGGGTGGTCCAGCTGGTGCCTTGATTGGTTATTGTATTGTTGGCATTATGGTAAAAAAGAACAACATAGTTTTTTTTAAAAAAAAAATGAATGTACCGTTTGAAAACTAACTTTATATGATAATAATATAATAGGTTTATTGTGTTATGACTTGTTTGGGAGAAATGGCTACATTTATGCCAGGTAAGTTTATTGTCATAAACTTTATTTTTACATAATAAAATTATGTTTGATATTTTGAGTAAACATTGACCAAAACTACCATTTTTCTTTTTTATTTACAAATAGTATCCGGTTCTTTCAATCATTACGCAACTAGATTTATTGACCCGGCTTTAGGCTTCGCTTTAGGTTGGAATTATTGGTAACTTATCATTTTTTTAATGGGATTTTTTCCCTTTTTAATTGCATTGTCCAGTCACACACTAACACTAACACTAACACATACATATTCGTTTGACCTTTTTATTATTAATAGGTTTTCGGTAAGTTTTTTTTGTTAACATCAGGAATTATGCATGTCCAAATATACATGCATATTATATTCATTTCTTAAAATCAGGGACTCATTCATTTTTATCTTTTTTTTTATCAATTATCTTTTTGATGTAATATCTAGTGGGTAAGTAATATATGAGATGAGCGTGAATTTTTGGTTGTTATGTATTACTAACTTATTCATTTATTATTATTCTGGATAATTTAGGCTGTACTTATTGCTACTGGTAATTTTTTTTTTATATTTTATTTCAATAATCAAAAGCTATGTATATTATATTTTATACAATGTAGAAAATATTTTAATAAAAAACCCTTTTTTTCCCATTGTAACATAGAACTTTCTGCTGCAGCAACAATTATTAACTGGTGGAAACCGGTCATGCCTGATGCTGCATGGTCAGCCATTTTCTTGGTTCTTATCGTTTCTATCAACTTGGTCGGAGTTCGGTAAGTAATCTCTATTTCTCAAGGAGTCAAAAGAAGCGTGCGAAATCGATATATCGCGAAGGCCAAAATTATGGATTACGGCATAAAAAAAGTCTAACGAAATCGTTGTTTTGGGTGTGTTGTGGAATTATATCTATAATTGTTTTTTAGATTATATGGTGAACTTGAGTACTGGTTTGCTCTCGTCAAGATTCTTATTGTAATTGTATTTATTGTTGTTGGTAAGTTATAGAAGAGGACATAGAGGTTACTTTTTTTTCAGGAATGGGCTGTGATAATAGGAATAACAAATTATAATTTGTTTCCAAAAAACTAATTGGTTTATTTATATAATGTGTATATAATCATTTAGCTATTTGTGTATCAGCTGGTCTTGGCGGTGAAGTTATTGGATTTAAATATTGGACAAATCCTGGTGCTTTTGTTGGTGATGGTGTAGGTACTGTTAGTGTCTTACTTACTGCTGGTTTCTCTTTCCAAGGCACAGAAATTGGTAAGTCATAGATAATATTTATATTATTTTGAAAAGAATAAATGTATAGTAAGTATATAAGAATTGTTCATAATAATCAATTATATTTTTTAACAAAAAATAGTTGGTATCACTGCTGGTGAAGCAAAGAACCCAACCAAAACTGTCCCACGAGCAATCCGTAACACATTTTGGCGTATTCTCTTTTTCTATATTGTCACCATTTTCTTGCTCGGTCTTACTTTACCAAGCGACAACCCTAAATTGTTGAACACTGATGATAGTGCAGGAACAGCTTCTTTTACTCTTGTTTTTGAAAAAGGTGGTATTGATGCAGGTGCTCATGTTATTAATGCCATTATTCTCACAAGGTAATAGAAAAAAAAAGATATCAACAATAATGCAAGATAAAATAAACTTTATAACGTTATGATAAATAATATAAACTGATTAAATATAATCATTCATTTCTATTATAGTGTCTTGTCAGCTGCCAATTCTGGATTATATACATGTTCACGTACATTGTTAGGTCTTGGTCATGATGGTAATGCTCCAAGCTTCCTTTCACGTACTAACCGTTATGGTTCTCCCTACTGGTGAGTCTTTTTTTTATTAGATATTTTGCTAGTAGTATATCCGTAATTCAGTAGAGAAGAACCAAGCAGAGAATAACTTATGGTTTATTGTTTTTTTTAGGGCTGTCTTATTTTCTTCTGTAATTGGTTTCGCATGTGTATTTGTATCCATCTACAGTGCTTCAACAGCCTTTAATTGGTTTTTGAGTATTACGTCCGTAACTGGTTTTATCAGTTGGTGGGGTATTGCATTTGTCCAAATTCGTTTCAGACGTGGGTTTGTAAAGCAAGGTCGTGATCTCAATGATCTACCTTATAGAGCTTTCCTTTATCCCATCTCACCCATCTTTGCATGTATATTATGTATCTTGATTATTTTGGGTCAAGGATATGGTGCATTCACACCTGAATGGGACACTGAATTATTTTTCACTAATTATGTTGGTATTGCACCTGCTATTATTTGCTATGTTGCATATAAACTTATTCGACGCACACGTGTTGTTCCTTTGGATGAAATTGGTGAGTAAACATTTTTATTTTTAATATTTTACTATTTTGTAAAAGAAAAATGAACAAAAAAAATTAAATAACTTCTTTTTTTTTTTTTAATAATAGATTTTGATACTGGTCGTGTAACTCGAATGGATATTGAACAAGACGCAGCAGAGGATAGTGCTGGTAAACAAACATGGTATCGCAAGATATTCAACATCATTGCTTAATTTGACTCTTTTTTTTTTTCCAAAACCCATTGTATTTTTTTATTTTTATTTTTCAACCATTTGTATTTTTATGTTGTATTATAAGTTCTTTTTTATTTATTTAAAAAGATAAACAAAACATTTATAAAGGTTCAATTTATATACCAATTATATATAAAAACAGAACTTTTTATTTAAAGAACATCTATGGAAAAGAAGATGATGTATATAAACAATATGTGTTAATATTAAGTGATTGTCTTTATAAAATAAAATATTTTGACTGATTGAAAAACATATATATCTTTTATAACTATAATAAAATGTTATACCACGATTGGGTTATTTAAATAATTGCTTCAATATACGAACACATTTCTAATATCTGCCAACTATATAATACGTTATGTTTACTCTAATTATATCAAAAGAATAAATTTCTAACTATACAAAAGTATTGCTATATTTTATGATATGGATAAAAAATGAAAGATAGGATTATATCCAAATTATTGAATTCTAGCTGTGCGATTTACAACAGACCAGCGAATTAAATTTGGTTTAAAGGAAAGCGGGATCCGACCAGATTTTATTGGACGACAGTGTGCTTCCCTGATACAGCCTCTTCCTTTGCTTCCAAAATGGTATGTATACAGATAGATATAAGATAGATGGATTTTCCAATGAAAGGAAATGGATATAATGAAACGAAACGATAAACGAAAATGGATTCGATCGATTATTAGACGGATGGATTAGATGAATAAATATTGGATGAATTTATTGATAATTTTTTGTTATATATATTTTTCTTATGGGGGAATAATGATTAGGTGAACATTCCCAAGACCCGCAACACCTACTGCAAGGGCGCCAAGTGCCGCAAGCACACTCCCCACAAGGTCACCCAGTACAAGACTGGTAAGGCTTCGTTGGCTGCCCAAGGTAAGCGTCGTTACGATCGCAAGCAATCCGGTTATGGTGGTCAAACCAAGCCCGTTTTCCACAAGAAGGCTAAGACCACCAAGAAGATTGTTCTCCGTCTTGAATGCACTGGTAATTTATTTATTTATTTTTTTAAATTTTAATTATATATAAATGGTGGGGTAAAAAAGAAGATAATTAAATATTAAATATTAAATATTTTATTTATGTCATTTAGCTTGCAAGTATAAGATGCAACTCCCCATCAAGCGTTGTAAGCACTTCGAATTGGGTGGTGACAAGAAGACCAAGGGTGCTGCTCTTGTTTTCTAAGCGTGTTCACGTATATATTTTTTTTCTCTTTCGGATCGAATAAAAAAAAAAGACAACGACGCCAAAATGTTCAGTTCACACACATACGCAAACATACACATACAACTTTTTATTTTATTTTATTTTGGTGTCGAAAAGAGCAACTACGACAAATGTTTTTTTTTCTTGTTAATGTTTGAATGATTTCAAATAGTATTTACTTCATTTGAACGTTGGGGGAACAAGAATAGAAGAAGACTGAGTTGAGTAGGATTTGTTTTGTTTCTATATGTGTATCCTTTACTTTTTTTACTTATAATGTGTAGGATTTCTCTACAGTAACAAAATATTCATCGTAACCATCTAAAGGTCGTTGTATCTTTATTACTAATTTTAAAAGTCGATAATTTTAATACGTTCTTTATGAATTGATTTATAACAGTGGACAGATCTATAATTTTCAATTGGATTATTTTATTGAAAGAGTGAAAATGTTTATATACATGGATGTTCTTTCCTTTTACTTACCATCGAATCAAAACTTGAACTATACTCTTGTTATAATTCTCTGCAATTTCAACAAGACGTAGTTCCTTCAATTTTGACCCATAGTTAATGGAGAATATTACAAAGATAACGATATCATATTATGACAGGGATCTAGTATACTTGACTTTAGAATAACAACTGTTCCTTTTTATATATTACCCCTTCTTGGAACAGAATACCATGTTCTTTACAAAGAGCTCAAATTTCGGGACAACCGGAAAGATACACCCTTGATGTAATTAGCAAAGGAAGATGATACTTTACAATATAACTTTAAGTTTTACGTTGCCTCAACCTACACCAACCAAAATCATCAGCTTCACAAGCGCTGTTGGTGAAATACAGTTAAAATGAAGGTTAAAAAAGAGGCTGCTCTCCAATTTCTATCATACTGTCGGTCTGATGTTCATGAATAATTTTTATGTTTCTTAGATGTATACTTTGGCATGGCATTTTAAATTCTAAGACGGAACACATTACAACTGATAGAAAGCTTGCTAGAGCATGCCAGCTTTCTTTTCTTAAATGTAAGAGACTTAATAATGGGTAAAGAGATTAGCAAATCATTAAAAGCTATCTAAAGACAGCCTTGAAAGCGACATTTAATCAATTTGTTACGAAGAAGGAAAACAGTATAGCAGTATATGATATTGGAGTCTTTTCAGCATTGTAGGTAATGAAACGCCGGATTAGCCTTTATAGTAACTTAACATGCACGCGACATACTACCGCCAAACTGAACAAGCTTCCTAACCAAACCTTCACTCTGTCCACCAAAAGATTAAAGCTCTTCAGAGATATCAACGCGCAATAAGAACTAAATTTCAATACACTTCTTGGTGGACTTAAAGATGGTAAACTGCAACCATTTATATACGATGGGAAGGAGATACTTGACTGTACCAACAAGCTCAGTACCAAGTGAGCGCTGTTTCTCTCGGGCAGTCTTATTTGTGCCTACCCAATCAACGTAACAGATTGGAGCCAAATGCGTTGAAGGAATCTGATAAATATGCCAAGTTAGCTCCAGTCAATCTTGAAAAAAAAACTTGGTTCGGTAAACATAGAGGTCGAGGAGGAACAAGAAGGGGTCGTCGATGATGAGGCAAATGAACAAGAACTTGAAGGGAGTGAGCAAGCAACCCATCCTACATTTTACCAGCTACGTGGAGTAGCCAAGAAGATACGAATTTATTGATAGTTCCGATTTTTTGACTTTTCGATGGTTGGAAAAACTGGAGACAAAACTAAAACAATAGGCAACTAACTAGTTACAAAAAGATATATTTACAAACACTAAGGGAAGATGTCATAGAACGGAGAGACGGTTTGGTTGAAAAGTAGTCAAAAAGAGGATTCTTGAGCCAATACACATACTCATCATCATATATTCTGTTAAACAATGCCGCGAAATATTATTATGCCAATCAAAAATGAACCACAAAGACATGATATTAATGAAGTCATGTTTCTTAGGCAGCATCAATTTTATAATTTGTAACTTACAGAGAAAAAATATGCAACAGAGTTCGATATGGCAACATATAAAGAAATTATGGACGAATGTGACAAACGTAGGAAATTACCACCAGATTTACTTACTATAGAAATTGACAATCTTTTCGACGATCTATTGGAATTATCGCTTTGATAGAAACGTCAATAGAATATTGCAATACTTAGAGGGTAAAAATCTGACGAGGGAATCGGACGAGGTGACGGGCACTTGTTCAAAAAATATGTATCTTTGAAAATTTTGGTGGATTTATGAATATACTATTTTGATGAAAACGAGATCGCTATATATAATGGAGAAACAATTTCTCAAGCTAGTTAATATATGCAAATGCTAAATGAAAGATGGGGTAGACAGTGGAAAACGAATGGATATGTTATCAAAAACAAAAGTATAATTGAAGTATGTATTACTAAATTCAAATGGCTTATTGCTTCAACTACTGTAACGTATTTTTATACCAACATCATCACTATTAGTATTATTATTATTATTACAGAGTCACAAGCAGCCTTGCTACATGATCCTAGCGGCTCACCTAATGCCCCACTTCTGGCAAAGCAATGCTTTATTACAACTGGCATTGCTAATTAGTATTAATAACCCACAAATAATTTCAAATAAAGAAGTCCTTTTAGTTCTATCTTTACCTGATAAATCTTTTAGTACCTTAGACTCATTATAACTTATAAGATTTCTTTTGTTTTAATTCAGACTATTATTCCTGAATAAGGAAGTGCTCCAACAACCCAAATTTCTATTCAATTATTATCCAAATAGAACGCCATAGTGTAATATTTATTTATTTTATATCTTTATACAAAGTACTTCGATCACACATTGAGCACTTCGCTACAAGACAGCAGAACAAGAACGTTAGAATTAACTCTGTACGTAATAGCATACGAACCATATAATATATGGACTGAAGAGAATACAAGATACAACTATTTTTTTCCAAGGTGTGGTTGGTTGCACATCAAGTTGATTCCTTATATATACCCAAACTGTTATGGAAACTAGACATTATTCGATCAACTTTTTGAACCGGCTTTACGCATAGAAAGATAAGCAATAAAGTACGACTACGTGGCAGCTTTTCAAGAGCAGCGAAAATATAGGACAGCAGCTACATGGTGAAATTGACAATAGTCCACCATAATCACCGAAACTAATAATGACACCTTTTTGCACGCCCACAAGACCTCTTAAAAGAAAAACACTTTACGAATATCACCACAACGAAGACAAGAAGTAGCCGTTCCAGAATGAAAAAAAAAACGAAATTCCATTTATTACTTTTACTACTAAATCAAATAAAGAAGTGATGATTTACGAAGCTGGGCTTTTTGAGACTTTTGTATATTTTATTGTGTTGGATCCTAATTTTACACCATTGACTTAATAAAGTTTCATCCTTAAAAAAAGTATCAAAACACAAAAGAGTTCTAACTAACTAACCGAATAAAAAAAAAATAGGGATAGAGAAGACCTTTTGCTATTTTAACAAGTATTTCTAATTTCTATCTTACTTGTGGTGTACTTCAATAATGTAAGTTCCTGGATCAGGTTTCAACAATTCTCTTCTCCGATCATTGCCCTTCTAAAATTTATCGTTTTCACTTTGTGGTTTTGTTCTATATATACCACATAATCAGGTTATGATGCCAAGATAATATTATGTATACTTCTAATGCATCCCATGATGGTAGTATATTTCCATACCAATTCAGTTTATTTCTAAAGAAGAAGCCTACGTATCCCTTTTTTCTAATAAAACCTTTTCGGCTTTGCAGGGGGCGGATAATATTATTGCTCAGCAACCGAAAGATAAAATCATAAAATCGTTTTCCTTTCCACCTCTGTGCGACATGACGTATCGTTAACACAAAACTTCTTGGCTTTTTAAGAAGATCTTTATTTCATATATTTTTTGAGTGAAAATTCTAAAAAAAGAAAAAACCTTTTTTTATATCCTGCACAAAAATTATTTTTTTTTTTTGCTGTCAAAAAAATGCGAACCCACCATTATATATTTTGAAGGAAAAAAAGAAAAACGAAAACAAGTGAATAGAAATTCCAGATGATCACACGAACTCTAAACCCGAGCATTTTTACAAAAAAAGAAAATTCTTATTCTTCTCACTCTCCCATCCAAGTTTACCCATGATAAGAACTAACAAAAAAAAAATTATAAGTTATAGGTTGTATTTATTTATGCAAGTGGTTTTTTTTTTATAAAAAAAAACATATTTGTTGATATAATTTACAAGATTTTTTTTTTTGAATATTGATCGTTTGAAGAGTAATAATAATAGTAGTAGTAGCGATGATAATAATAATAATAAAAATAAAAGAAGGAAAAAAAAATGGGGAAAGGGAATATTATAGATAATAATTGTTTCTTTGAATTGAGATATAATATTATATGATTATATATATATATTTTTGTATGTGTAAGGCAAAAGAGTTATTAGAAATCACCCATATCACCACCACAATCATCATCATCCATGATAGCATCGGCAGCCATATAACCTAACATGCCTGCACCTAAACCAACAGCTGCTGCTCCTGCCATTCCCATACCACCACCACCTTGACGATGTTGATTTTGCATGGCATATTGAGGTTGACCATAAGGTTGATGTCCATAAGGTTGTTGTCCATAAGGTTGACCGTAAGGTTGTTGACCATAGGGTTGTCCATAAGGCTGACCATAAGGTTGTTGTCCATAAGGTTGACCATAAGGCTGTTGTCCATAAGGTTGTGGTTGTTGATGATGACCTCCTCCTCCAAAGAATCCACGTTGTTGCTGTTGCTGTTGTTGTGGTGGAGGTGCACCCATAGGTCTATCTGCAGGATGTTCCCATTGACGATGTGCTTGAGGTGTATAAACATAGAACCATCGTTGAGATGAAGGATCATATTGTGTAATCCATCCGTCACCTAAAGGTCGACTATCAGGGTTTTGTTCATTAGCCATTGGAGGAGGTGCATATTGTTGTTGTTGTTGAGGGGTACCTCTTTGTTGTGGTTGTTGAGGTGATGGTTGTTGAGGGGCAGGTGAAGGTGAACCATTTGCTTGAGTATATGGAGGAGGTGCGTCTTGAAATTGTTGAGCAGGTGCACCTGCAGTAGAAGAACGTTTTGAAAAAATACCCATTTACTTTGTGTGGTGTGTGTGTCTGTTTTTTTCACAGGTGAGAAAAAAAAATTAAGAAAAAGTTACAAAAGGTGAAAGAAAGCACTTGGTGATTGAAATAAACTTTATATAAGCGATTCTAAACAAAAAAAAAAAACCTCGGAGTCGGATTGGTTAAGTTTAATGCTAAATTATTTACCACCAATAGAATCTTTAGAAAAAAAGAAGGAAAAGAAAAAAAAAAAGCTTCGAACTTTTCTTTTTCGGTATAGCTAATCAAGCACTTTTTAATTAATAATGGGATGCAAAAAAAAAAAAAGGAAAATAGAGTAAATTATCTAAGTAAATTAAATTTACGGTTACAAATGATATTGGAATGAGAAATGCTTTCAAATGACAAATGAACTAAAAAATAAAAAAATAAAACAACTATAGTATTAACGTGAATATTCGTATGGGATAAGGAGCAGGATGTACATGTGTGCGAGCGTGGTAAAAAATTATATGAGGTATTTATGCTTTTGTATATGTAATATTTCATTCATGATGACGTCGAGCAGTTTGAGAACAAGATCGTATTAACCATTGAATTCCAAAATATATCCGTCGACATATTATACGTATAACTTCTGGATGTGCTTCAATAATTCTATCTTTTCGTATCGCATGATGACTATCTACAAGCAAGACCATACATGCCTATATATATATAACATTTTTTGTTTCATCCATCTTAATATCTATTTTGTTATCTACAATAGAGCCCATAGTATTGAATATCTTGTAAAAAAAAAAAAAAGAAACTTACACAAACAGTCATCAGCACACCGAACCCGCAGCTAGCTGAAACCATAAACATGATGACTTCTTGATAAATCACAGCTTCTTGAACACGCATACCAGCAAGTATTTGACCTGTCATCATTCCTGGAATATTGATCATACCCATTACACTTAATTGTGTTAATGCGGGTAACATGGATACACGGATGGCTTGTGCTGCTAAAGTTTTAACAGCTTCATATCTTGATGCACCATAAGATAATCGTGTTTCTATTACGGGCGCATGGATACTAAATATATTTATTTGAGCACCCCCACCCCCAAAATTGTGGTCAGTTTGTTTTATACTACTATCGTCTCTTCGGCCTCACAGAAATCTAACTAATACAGAGATGATAACTTACGTTATAGAATCAACACATACACCTGTTGCCATAGCAATGCTACCCATTGAATTACCTAGTAACATACCCATCACGGGGATAAATGTTACGGGTCTCCAAAACGGGGACTCATTTAATGCAAGTGTCACGCCTAAATAACATACCACGCCATTACTGATCAGCAGAACCAAAGAAATAATTGGGAACTGATTTAAATATTTATAATACATAATAAGGAACCCAATATGTATTCAGTTGATCAATATTTGTTTTCTTTATTCTTTTAAAAAAAATTAAAGTAATAAAAAATAATATTTACCAATCCTTTGAGTGTTCTTCGTGTACGATGATAAACAGTTTCGTAAGATCCAAGAAGTACTAATGTCACTATTACGTATAATATAAATTTATTGATTAAAAAAAGAAAGTTTAATGGGGAAGGGGGGGAACGAGAATACTATTTGTTTTTTTTTTTTTTTACCTGTGATCAACATTACTGGTTTAATATTATTGACATGTAACACATCATCAAGAACAAAACCCTGTATATAGATTGGTTGTGGTGTTTTTTTTTTAATTGTAAAGAGAAAAAATAAATAAATACCGTGTATTTGTTATTATACAAAAAAAAAATCTATCCATTATCTTACCATTAATGTAAGTTGTAAAACACATCGTATACTGGATATAATTAATGGAAATCCTAATCGTAAACCAATTGAATGGCTAATCCATGCTAACGTATAGTATCAAATTTTTGTTATTTTATCATATAATTTATATCAAATAATAGAAGTAATTATGACCAATGAATAAGAACTAATGCAATTCTTTTTTGTTTTTTTTTTTTTACCAGTGAAAAAGACAAAAATGGATGCTGTAAATACATTGGACCAATCTAATATTGGTGTTGCTGGTGAACCTCCATCCACCATGACTCTTTATTTTATTTAACGCTTTTTTTTTTTGACTCTATTAAAAGATGATATAATTCAGAAGGTAAGAAAAAAAAAAAGGAAGGAAGGAAGGAAAAGAAGTGAAAGATTAAAGAAAAAAAAAAGAGAAAGGGGGGAAAAAATGTTATAAGTTGTCTTTGTGGATCTGGGTTTTTCCTTTATCAATGAAAGAGAAGGTTAAATTTAGCTGTGGCAAATCCGTTATGCCCCACCCCCCCCCACTTTTTATTGGAACGTTGTGTGCGTTCGTTTTGTAGTATAAACATGCATTAGAAGACACAAAAAAAACCCAGATTGCACGTAGAACAAAAGTGATGGGATGAGCCGCGGCTTTTTATGGTCAATGATGTGGATTATGTGTGGCGCGGTGTAATACTTGTATTTCTATGTTTTACATGTTTATGTCCCGTCAATAGAAACCCAAGAACAAAAAAACAAACGATGACCTGTGTTACCATAAAAAAAATAAAGTAACTTGTTTATAATAATTATTAACATTGAACATTTTTATTAAACAACAAGAAGAGCATTAGCAAGATTAAATGCTAAAGTGTGTGAAATTTTGGATATAACATCATTATCATTATTGATACTACTAGAATCCGACACAGATCGAACACGATTATAACATTGAGTAAATACATTTTCATGCATATCATTACGTGTTTGTTGTAATCGTCGCATTAAGTCCAATGTCTCACTTTCATTAAATAGGATATGTTTGTTAGTAGATCCTATAAACAATAAAAAAAAAACATTCCGTGAATAGACTGTTGTTAATAAAAGGTTGATGAAAAAAACAACTATTTTTATTTTACCTTCAAGAATTGACATAGTATCAATTAAAAGAATGACTTGAAATTCCGCAGGTGCATTGATAGAAGTTAACATTTGTTTAATCAGATTAGCACCCTCATCATATTGATTATTCTATAGAAAACAAAGAACACACTCGGTTAATTTATCTTTTATTTTTTGGTCACAGCTTTTCACTTACCTTGAGAAAACCACATAATTGTTGATATTGAGAAAGAAATTTATAATGAGCACTCTTTTCAATGGTACCCCGAGTTTCATTTGTTTCTGTAACAATTTCTTCCAATACGCCTAATAATTTATATATAAATATTAAAAATCGGGTGCATATGTTTATATTGTACATTAAGTTATTATTATTATTATTATTATTATTATTTTACCATGATCCAAATATCGTTTTAAAGCTTTATCTGCTAATTTATCAAGTGAAGCGATATCTCCTGCTCGAGCATAATTAATCGTTGCCTCTTGTAAATTATCTTGTTCTTCATATTTTTCTGCCAATATCTTTAATTTAAAAGAAAAATTAGGTCTTTTTTTTTTTTTTACACATGCAGAAAGAAAAGCAGGGGGAAAAGAGTTATTTACTCCTTTTTCCCCGTATAACCAGAATATTTCTTACCTTGCATAATAATTTCTTTAAAGTTAAAAAGTGATGTTTTTCACAAATTTGAAGCATTTCATCCAAATCACTTGTATTTTGAACGGAATCGATTCGTTCTTTTAATAACTATTTATTATAAAATAGTTGTTTTAGTACTATTATACACATTGTCTATGATGTATTCTTATTATTATTTACCTCTTTAGCCCAAAATTCTCGGTTTGAACTACATGCAGAAATATAACCCATGGCTTCATCCCACATGTTTTGTTCGTGTGCAATTAATTTTGCAAAAGTATTCATGATGTGATAAACAGGGTTAATGCATGCCTCATGATCAATACTTGTCAAGACTCCTTCATCACCCTTAGGCATGACACCTGCACAAATTAATGCATGACCCATATGTGTTTGAAGATAATAATCATCATATATACTCAAAGCACCATCCCAATCACACAGTAAAATAGAATGACATGTTGCAACAACAATACTTTCTTTTTGTTCTTCGTGTCCTTGTTCCACCGATAATTGTTGTTGTTGTTGTTGTAAGTAGCCAAGTCGTTCAGCAATAGTAGCTGTATCTGTACGTGTACGGAAAGGTTCACAATAAATCAACATTCCAACAAAACTTTCCAGAAATGTTCCAACTTTGCTAATCACTTTTTCATCACCGCATAAGATTTTAAGTAAAACATTGATCTCTTTGCGTATACGACGATCATGTAATTCAGGATCTTGTTGTTCCAAAGTATTAGTAGAGGATGAAAACCCTTCAAATTCGTCACTGACTTGCGTTCGAATCAATTTCCAAGTTTGCCATTGAGTTAAATAGTCATCATTGTTATTACGTGGTAAAGAAGGCATGGATTCAGCAAGTTTAATAATACGTCGTAAACATCCTTGATTGTCAGAAGAGAATGTATGCATACATGCTTTAAGCATTTGAATAGCTTCTGAGATGTTGCCTCGTAACAAATTTCTATCCACAAAAAATATATATTTTCACATCAACATTTAATCTATAAATTGATTTCTTATTATATATTCACCTGCGAATAAGCATCCAATCGACAAAAGATTTCGTTTCTGATGTTGACGATTCATCTTGATCATCATCTCCTGATCGATTACTAATATCATCATGGTCTACTATTACAAGTTCTTCATCATCACTATCAAAACTATGCAATCGTTTCAAATCATGTGTCGATGTTTCTTCTATAATAATGAATGAATGAATGTTTTGTTAATGTATTCTTCTTCTTATTTCATCCTATGTTTTTAAATTATTTTAGTACCTGATGGCCAATGTAAATTAAGCCAATCCACCAAATCAGAAACTATTGTATCATCTTCATTTCCTGAAAAATGAAGTCGTTCACATAAATCCCATATCCGTAATATATCGCAAATATATGCTTTTTCATCTTTATCTCCATCATTCTATCATGTTATCCCATTCATTTCAGTTAATATATATATGTATATGTTTGTACTCACAAAGACGATTACTACTCACCTGATTTAACCATTCAAAGTATTGAAAGAGTAAACTGGTATATTCTTTAACATATTTTCCAATATTGGATTTCCGAATAGAACTCATCGAACAAGCGTATGGTAATTGTGTTACTTTCTTTTTGTTGTTGAGATGTTCTATTTTTGCAAAAATAGGGTAAGATCGTTGATAAAGCTATAGATAGTAATAATCATTAGCATGAATTTATAATCAACCGCAGCAAAAAAAAAATTACCTCTTTACGTGATCTTGGTGCAGTTTCTCTCAATGCTGAAATTCGTTCATAAATCAATGTTTTATTCTATTTATCAAAATCAAATGTTTAATATCCATAAAGAGGGATCATTCAATTTATTATTTAATTTTCTACCTCTTCATCGTCGTTATCCGTGTACTTATTGATACTTGATTGCTATAAATAAAACGTTATTTTATTATCAACCCATCCATACTTTTAATTATATATTATTAAAACATACTCTTTCTTTATTTGATCCATTCCGTATTTTTTTGTCGCGTGCCTTTTTTTTTTAATTGATTAGCCTAACTCTTTTTTTTTTATTATCATATACATATATATTTTTTAGTTTTGCTTGTACCTGATCAGTTTCAGAATCTGACGACGTTGATTCCTATATTTTTTTTTATATAAAAAGGGAATATTGTAGATATAAATAGTGTGAGTTAAATCAGTTAGCACCATTCAATTCATATTATTATTATTGATTAAAATTACATTTGATTGTTGAGTGGTTGTTATTGTTTCTGTGGGAGGTTCATTTTCATTTGCAGTTGTATTATCATTATCAGTAACAGTAATATTAGAAGTTGTTGTTGTTGTTGTTGTTGTAGTAGTAGTAGTTGTAGTAGTAGGTGGTGAAGATTGTTGTTGATTATCGTCCGTACTTGAATCAGTACTACCAACTTTAGTCCAGTTAGTTGTATCGTCTGAATTACCGTTATTTTCTACTTGTTCAAACTCTTCACTTGAAGAGGATGGTGCTTGATCAAAAGTTCCAACTGGATTTTGTTTTGAAGGAGGAACAGCATGAGCTTTTGAAGAAGACTTTTTTTTTGATTTACCCATTTCTTTATATTATATAAAATGTTTAAAAAGAAAAAAGAGCAAAAAATATGTTAACTATTAGCTCAGCTTTTTTTTTTTTTATTGTAAAAATTCAAGCATAATGTTTTTTTTTTCGTGTTTGAAATTATTTTATTAAGGTTAAAAACCGCGTTTTCCCTCCTTTCAATGTTTATTCTCTTTTAGGGAATCTTTTGGGGGAATGGATAGTTATATATTGTTATACACATAAAAGATTTTTTTTTGCATGGTGAATTAGACTATTACTATAAGATATTCTAGAAGAATATATAAAAGATTCTTTTTTTTTGATACACTTCTTTGATAAAGTAGTTGTCAGTCCCGACGTTTAATTTTTTTTTGTTTTTTTTTTTTTTTTTTTTCTATCGAAACTTTCGAAAACTTTTAAATAAAAATGCCAAAAGAACCTCACTTAAAACCTTCTGAAATTGTTCAAAGAAAAAAGAAGAAACAAAAAGTGGAACAACCTATTCCTCCTCCACCTGATAAACCTCAACAATGTAAATATTCTTATAATGGGGTAGAATGAATGAAAATAGGAAATGATCTTTATAACTAAAATAAAAAATATTATAGGTCATTACTATGTTACTCGAAAACGACGTTATTGTAGTTTACCAGCTAAATTGACAAATAAATATTGTGGAGAACATTTAACTCAACAAGAACAAAGTGAAGGTGATCTAGCTAAACGTATACCTTGTCCATATGATAATTCTCAGTAAGTTATGATTATATCAAATAGTGAAATGAAAGGTTCTAATAGATAACTTTATAGTACTGTATATGAAAAAGATTTAGAAAATCATATGAAAACAAAATGTAATTCACGTCCAAGAGAACCCGATGTATATCATGATTTAAATATTAATTGTACTATTCCATTATCTATTGAAGAGCTTGAATTTCAAAAGAATATTTATTCTCATAAACAAATGCATGCTCAACCATGGATTACTCGAGTTCAATTATCTGAGCTTTCTAAACAAGAATTAGATAGTTTAGTTAATAAAGTAAAACATATTCATGTACCAGAAATTGAATCATCCATATTAAAACATCCTGTTACTGAAAGTAAAAGGTAAAATAAAAAGCTTGAATTGTACTAGTCATATCATAATCTAATAATAATAACATATTTTATAGACAAAATTTAAAACAAACAAAACATTTGGATCAACAGGTACTACTACTAATAATAATAATCCGTATATATAATTTATTAATATTGAAGTATTAGTCTTCATTATTAGGTCATATGAAAAAAGAAGGAATGTTAGATAATAAGGAAGCATGTTTTATTGAATTTGGTGCAGGAAAAGGTGAACTTTCTGGATATCTTAAACCAGCTGTTGAAGAAATAAATGGTGAAGCAGCTTATGTTCTTGTTGATCGAAAACTTGTTCGTAATAAAGTGGATAATACTCTATTGGGTCAAGGAAGTATAAGATCTACCGTTCAACGTGTTACTATTGATATTAAAGATTTAAACTTATCCAAAGTTCAAGCCATTATGAATAAAAATGATAAAAAAAGAAAAGTCATTGCATTATCTAAACATTTATGTGGTAGTGCAACAGATATTACTTTAAAATGTTTAATGAATTATGTTCAACATGAACAAGATAATGGTAATAAGTAAGTACGATAATATATAGATTCTATTCTTTCAATGACAAATGATATTGATTCTTATTTTAAATAGATCACCTATTTCTGGTATCATTATTGCATTATGTTGTCATCAATTATGTCGTTATGAAATGTATCCTAATACAACTTATCTTGAAGAAAATCAATTTAATAAAGTGGATTTTGCTCGTTTATGTAAAATGAGTAGTTGGGCTATATGTGGTCAAAGACCTCAAGAAGAAAATGATCAAGAAGATGAACATGCTACAATGACACAAGAAGATGAAGATAATGATCAAACAACGTAAGTCTTATGCAATACGTATTGATATCTATGTAACAAATTATTAATCAATTCTTCTTACTATTATAGTGGACATTATTCTGGATTAGATCATTTTGATAGAGAAAAGATTGGATATCAATGTAAAAGAGTGATTGATATGGGAAGAGTAAAATATTTAGAACAATTTGGATTTAATGTAAAATTAGTTTATTATGTTGATTCTGTAACAAGCTTAGAAAATTGTGCATTAATCGCTACACC
The DNA here is from genome assembly GCA_025093555.1 of Circinella umbellata. Taxonomy (NCBI): domain Eukaryota; kingdom Fungi; phylum Mucoromycota; class Mucoromycetes; order Mucorales; family Lichtheimiaceae; genus Circinella; species Circinella umbellata. The sequence continues at coordinate 104,248 of JAIWNF010000067.1, forward strand.
CAAATAAAGAACCCCCCCTTTTTGAATAACGTAAATAATATTTTATTTTTTCAATGATCTCATTGTATTTGCAATTCTTTTCATTGTGCCCTGTTCCTTGGATTTTATCCTACTTGCTTTTTGGACTGTACTTTGTGGAATAATATCATAATCAGGTGCAACAGCTTGTGGAATATTAACATGAACTCTTTGTCTTTCTTCTGGAGTTACATTTCTATTATCTTCTGGTCTATATCGTTTACGTCTTGACATACTAAGAAAAAGGAAGAAAGGTCAGTACGTACCTTTTTACTTAATAAAGAAAAAAGGATATTACTTACACTTCATCACGATTATAATGTTGTGTTTCATGCCTTCGTTCACGATAATTATCACTACGTTTAATAACCAGTCGACTCCATTTTGCAACAAGTTGTTCAGCTTTTCTTCTCACTCTTGATTCAACTCTAGGTGATTTTTGATAAAAGTATACAATTTTACCAACACCACTTTCTCTTAAATGACCACTACTCATTGATAACTAATATAAATATGTGTTAGTTGTAATGAGAAAAAAAAAAGAAATTATATTTCAAAACTTACAGTATTTAAGATATCTAGCATTGAATTTTGAATATCTAAACTTGGAAGTGAACGATCTGGTAAAGGTTCTAACCATAATCTGATACCATCAAGTAATTGATTGTCCAAAATACTATCTTGTGCAGCATCTCTATAACATCTTACTTTAGTAAACCTTCTTTTTTTATACATATAATAATAAAGACTTACAAAGTTAATAATGCATTAGCTTCTTGGAGTAATTTCAGTTTAGCAATAGCAGGTTTTCTTTCACTATTCGATTGATTATCTTGTTCTGCAGCTTCTCTCATTTTTTCACGTAAAGCAGATAATTCATCATCCATGGCACGTTCTAAATCTTCTTCATCTGCTTTCTTTCTTTTTCTTTTTCCACTTGACATTGCTTTTTCAGCATATTTATCGAAAACATCCAATAATGCTAATAAAAATAATAAATAATTATAATGTCAGTTTCTTTTTTTTTTTTTTTTGCCATTTATACACTATATATTACTCACCTTGTCCAGAATCTATCTCACCCGATCTTTGTTGTGAATCTTGAGTTTGTTCAGCATTTTCACCATCTAAACCTTGACGTTTCGATCGTAATTCTTCACGCATTCTTGTTAATTCTGGATCGTCTTCTTCTGTTGCATCACGATTCGCTCTTTTAAAGGAAGGAAGTCGTGGTCTTTTTGTTATCGTTTCTTCTTCTTCTTCTTCTTCGTCATAATCGTCCTCTTCTCCTCTTTGTTCATGTTCTTCAGTTTGAGTAGGTTCTTCAGTTGTTCCCTTTTCACCTTCATCGGCTGAACCTAATAATAAATAAAGTGTTAAAAAGAATTTCTATACAACTCAACAAAAGTTGACAATAATAATAATAATAATAAAAGATTTTTTAACCTTGATCGCCTTCGAAATCGGATAGCTCTAAATCATCCCCAATCTCGCCACCAAATAATTCTTCGTTACCAAGTGCCTAGATAGAGTGTGGAAATAAAATCAGTTCATGTATATCTATAGAATATCATTTTGACTTGTTGCATTAAATGCATAGATTGCTTTAATGTCCATTTGCTAAGGTTTTTATTTTTCCCTTTACCAATTCTTGTGACATGTTGGAGATAATAAAAAAGAGACAAAGTTGTAAAAAAAATCCCTTAGTAGTGTTCAATGTGAGCTGCTTTGCCCGCTGTGACTTTAGTGAAACATGAATTTTTTCTTTTTTTTGCATGGCGACAATTTCTATCATGATTTATTAAATATCAGGCAGGTCTCAAGACAGATTACAAAGAGACAACTCCGTTACTGATACCGGAATGCCTCTACTGCAGTAGTGTGCGTATGAAATATAAAAAAAAAATGGGGAAATATAATCCACTTTTTAATTGATATAAATTGTATTGACCAATATAACTTTGAGATAAGCATTTTGATCACTATTTGATAGCTAATGATAAAATTGTTAGAGTTCAATGCAAAAGCCTGAGCCAATGGTCATCGCTTAACTTATTGAATAGAAAAGAAAAACTAAAATAATACTATCGTTTACCATCACTAAGATAATATCATTGAAATAATTTTCTTTTGTTACACTGTGTGTTCCATTGTTATTGATCATTATTGCTAATTTGTTCATAAGTTTAAAGTACTAATATTATTGTAGTTAAATTATGATTTTAGAGTATGGTACTGTAATTAGAAGCATTGATATTAGGTATTTGATATATATCACACATTCTTGCCTAGAATTGGTTTTTTATTACTTGTGATCTTATCCCTCATTTATACGATTCTTTCTTCTTTTTTCAATTGCTGCAAATATTATAGCATCTGACATGAAATTGAATAATGCTTATACATTGGCCTACGTATTAACCAATAATTACTATGAATTTCATAAAGAATTTTCTATAATATAGTATAGTGTGATACAATATAACCAGGTTCATCTTATAATTCTAGTTTCTATTTTAATGGTGCAATAAAACTAATTAATTCTAAGTGGTCACCTCATAATTTGATCCATTGCTTAATGTGAAAGAAGATAGTTGTTCATTCACCCACAGCAATATTAAATTCTGACATTTCCGTACCATCAAGTTTAGGAACACTGCATTTTTATCATATAACAACATACTAAATAACAAGGAAGCAACATTAATGAATCAAAAAATAAGCGTGAATAAACTTTCTTCACATTTTATTGTTACGTATGCCTTCTTGACATATTACATTTATTGTTATGAAATATATATTTAGTATATACAGTACCAGTAAAACGTGTAAATTTACATAATTATTTATTATTATATATATATGTGTACGGAATAAGAAGTAGTGTATGCTATGATTGACTTGTTATACAGTCAACCCCCGGTTTTTGCACACCTGAGATTTCCTGATTTTTTGTTGCAGAATCGAAGACTTGCAACAAGCGAAACTTGATATATATTAAAAAAACTACAGCATCTCTTTGTTGGCAATTTGGGTATTTCCATATTTGGATAAAGATTGATAAGAATAATATACACAATTAGTAAATTATAGTATGGTCTACGCCCGATTAGCACAACACTCGCTCAAGAACCTTGATGCAAGTTGTAAGTGGCGATTCTATTAAGTATGTTTAACATTTCCAAAAACAAACGATGCAGAACCGGGAGAATTGCAAAAGTGGGGGGGGGTTGACTGTAGTATCAGCACAAAGATAAAGTATTACGTACGAGGATAAAAGGTTGTATAGTACATAATATGTCAAGTATTAAAACGGTATATTTGGTAATAAAGTTTATGAAGAAAATCAGGTATTTTTGTTATTTTGAGATATCAGGTCTTTTTCGAAGATTATATGTTGCCGTTGATATATACCATAGGGGAGGAGAATATGTGGCAGAAATACGGTTTGCTTTATCGCTTGTACGTTTCTTTGTTTTTATAGCAGTTTTCAAGACAATGTTTTAAAATTTTTCCAAAAACAAAAAGTGGTGGTATATATTGATTCATTTGTCCGTTTTATATCGAAATGAAATTCTTCTTACTTTTAGTTGAATCAAACTTCGTAAGATTGAAGGGAGTAAGGTCATACTTTCCATATTTCGGAAACTTGAGATATTTGATATTTCGATTAAGGTGTATATGTGAGGATGCTTGAGATAAAGTTTATAAGTTGACATTTGATACCCTTTTAACAAGATACCGCCCACTACAGAATCTTGTACGCCAGATTTAATCAATTCGTTTAACATATATTACATCTCTCGACCTAACTTCGCAAGATCCGACTCACCAATGTTTGTACTATTAGAATTTCCTGGTGGCTTTATTTCATGCTGCCTTTACTGCTTGCACTTCTTGTACTGAATACCATAACAGCAATGGTGTTTTTACAAGTAGAGTAAGTGGTTGCATGCACCTTTATTACATCCGCTACCACTTTGGGTGACGAATACGATAAAATCTGGTTTAAGGTTTGACCCATCTCTTTTTCGTTTCTTTCCAAGCTGACTATTTGCCCTAAGTTTTTACACACAATTAATTCTATTGTTGCTATAATCCATTCCTACTTTTCCTTTATATTATGATAACCTACCATTGAAATAGTAATAGTAGCTTGGACTGAAAAGATGATCCTAGTAAGGGCCCCACCATCCCGTGTGCATAAGTATTTTCTAATGATACATCCATTATAGCATTACTTGCGAAATTCACTCCTCTAAACGTACGCCTTGTTAGTATACTCCATTATTTACATTATGTTATATATGCTGCATATCTACATATAATAGGGTATCAACTTACAATCTATGTAAGATATTTTGCTGTAACCAGCTCATGTTTATCCTTAGCTGTTGCTACTAAGACGAGGAAAGGGGCAGTAAAGCTTTGGATACGGATACAGTAAAGCCTCATTTTTTTGCACACCTCTTGGCCAAAATCCCATTTTGATTTTACTATGTTTTTGACCCCACTTTTTGCACACACCCGGTTTTTGCACTACTTTCGAGCCAAATCCCACCTGTGGAAACACGGGTTTCAGCTCGACTCTCTTGAGACACTTGATAGCACCAGCTAAAAATTCTTTCACTAATTGCCATGGCCCCCTCTCCGTAATCCAAATCAGATTCAAGCTTTTGTATAATTTCATTACCTCCGGACAATAGGCTTGAGGAAAATTACCTGTGCTTATTATTATGCACCTTAAGACCTTGACAGCTCGCGTTGAAGTCTAAGCCGGTGTCAGGTACACCTGGAAGTTTAAACCGGCGGTAGGTATTCCTGGAAGCTTGAAACCGTTGGATCTTGGTGGTTGTTAGGTCAACAGATCACAAAAAGTGATCGTTGACCTTCACTTTTTTTTTTTTGAAAAAATTAAATAAATAAGAAAAGCGAGAGAGTTAACACATCTACATTGATTTCAACAAAGAAACTAAAAAAAGGACATATATTTTACCCATAATCCTCTTCATCATAAACTTCCATATGAGCTATGACTGAATGTCTTGCGTCTTTGCTGAAAAAATATATATTGTTGATTGCTCTATAATCAATTTTCGCACATTTCCATTAGTAATAGCCTTAATATCAAAAAGGATCATTCATATCGACACTTACAAAATACGAGTCTCGCTTAAAGTTCTTGGATCCACCATAAATGACATCTTTCTCAACGTTCTCAAACTATCTAACACATCAAACCCTTCAATAATACATTCCAATTCTTTTGCATTATCTTCCCCACTGTTATCTCTGGAATCATCTTCGGTATCAAATTCATAGTCACATCTCCTTCCTTTATGATAATCATCTGTAAATGCAGAACTTAGATCACCTTCTTCTTCGTCGTCACTATCAAGGTCAAATGAGACCGAGCTCAAATTTTCTTTACTACCAACAGTACCAAGTTCTTGTGGCTGGAAAGGAGGATGGTGTGATGATGGTACTGTTGTTCTTATAGTCTAGATGTTTCTTTCATTTGTCGTTCATCGACACTGCTGGTAGTGGTAGTTGAGGTTAGACTATCGCCATTTATGTTACTATAAGTCCAATCATAATAATAATGCTAATAACAATATTGCTTTTACTATAAGACCATAATAATAATAATCTTATATATAATAGACAGTTCAATAGAATTACCTTTTTATATGGATTAGACTTTTTTTTCGACCCAACTTAATTTTATCACAACTTCAATACTTCATATTCGTGAACAAACACTACGGTTAAGCTGACTATACTTGGCCTATTCAAACTTGTCTTTGCTCACAGTCAACTCTATGTACCATTATCAAGCACGTATGCACACCAGATTCTCTACATATATTTCTTCTTCCTTCTTCTCCATCATCTCCATAACAAATCTTCTTCACCTCAAATAGCCAATATAATCTACCGACAAGCTTTCTCTAATCTACATATTTGAATGATAACTTGAACTTAGTATCGAATGATGGTGCTCCTAAGAGAGATATCTATAATTATCTTATTTTTCGTATATACGTTCATATGTACCAAAAAAAAAAGATTATAGTCATAAAACTAATAGTATCTTCTAATATCTTTAATGAGTTCGAGGGGTTTTGGGGGCTTGCCCCCAACGAGCTACCAAACCGTAGCCCCCGAGGGGTTGACACGAAGGGAAGCGAAGGGGTTCAACCCACGAAGGTGCAAAGGTGACGAATGCCTGTAATAATAATAAAAATAGTTGATTGACATATTTTCGACATTTCCTTTAACTTCAATTTTTCCTTTTTTTTTTTTTGGATATATGATTACTTGAGCCTTCGGCTGGGGATGAGTTCATTTTTTTCTGTAATGCAGCTTTTTGACTAGGTTTTCAAGCAAATTACTGCTGCATCTCCAAGTTTTCCACCGCGTTCTTCCAAGGCCCTTAAGTTCATTTTACATGTTCGTTTTCATTAGGAGTTTTGTTTTTATAGTACTGAAATGCATCAGCAAAGGACCCATTCTTTGGGGTTTGTCTCTTTAAAATATGAGAGTATTGAAGAAAAGGATAAAAATGATTTGTGCTGCGGAATTTCAGCTTCTGTTGTGTTTAAATGATTCCAAAACAGTGGTGTGCTTTCCTGTGGTTGTGCCCATCTGTAGTATATCTTTACACACCACGCAAAATAAAAGAAAGTCTGTTCGGTCAAGTCTTTATTGTGATTTATTGATTAGCCTCATGAATCATTATATAGTTTTTGATTCATCCTATTGATATTTTGTACCGCTGACTTCCGCTCATCTTTATTTTATTGTATTGTTGCATCTCTGCTATTGTAGTTATATATATATCTTCTTCTACATTTTATTGATATGAATCAGTCATTTTCTAATTTATCATACGTATACTGTACTCCCAAATTTTATATCTTGTATCTCATCTTCTATTGTTATTCGTCTAGTATGACAATCTTTTTCTGATTTATACAATGCATCCCCCCCCCTCATGATTGTGTTTATTCTTATTTCGCAATGTTCAGTCGTGCCATTGATCCTGCCTTACTACCTATCCTACAAGTGTATCTTTGCATAAATAATATTTTCGAAGTAACATATAATGACGTCACTTCGAGTAATTTTTCTTTTTGCTCTAGTAGTATGATGATGATGATGGATTAACTTATCCAACTTATCGAAATTACATGACAAACTAATAAAAATAACCATATCGTACATTTATATTATATATATATAGTACGGCTGATAGGATTGGGATAAAAATAATATAATGAATAATGCGAATGAGTTGATTATAAACCAATACAGTATAAAATTTAATATAATGTTAGTCACTAGTTGTAAAGAAAAACTATAAAGTACGTACACACAATAACTATTGAAAAAAAAAAGATGAAGAAGACAAAATGTGTAGTTTTGGATATAAAGATATGATATTTCCAAACCACATTGAGAGGAATCGCAGCAATGCATAAGTCAATATGATATATAGTGTGTGTCTGCTCTTTACGGTACTTCCATTAACCAGAAATATTACTTATTCCTTTAGGTGAGTGGAATTTATGTAAAAAGTATTCATTATTACGGTCTGCTAGTAAATAAAAATAATATCAGCTAAATATATATATAATTTTATTATCATTGTTAATTCTTTATGTCATATTGACTAGTTGCAGTAGTTGTTTAAGAAAGTACTGTACGGAGTAAAATTAAACACCTGCTAAAAGTCGAGCACCTCCCTTCGTGCACTATGGTGGGTGCACGGCTTTTCATCATCAGCCTCGTTATTTCCGACCTGTGATTAAAAGAAAGCCACCTTTTATCTTCAGTGGTTTGCCATGAATCATTGTTTGGTAAAGCTTCAATGTTAGTTTACTGTAGTTATTTTAATTAACTAACTAAACTACGTTATCAAGGACATATGGAATGGTGTTCTCAGAATCACAGGAAATATCTCTGTGTGTCTATCCTCCGAATTAATTTCATACACTACTTTTCGATTACATCTATTGCACAGTACTGTTGTATTATAGGCAAGTATGGCATTTATTTCCACTTTTTATATATTTTTTATAAGAGCATTCACTACTTTTATTTATAGGTACTTTTGTTTTGGTACAACTGTCAAGAAATTGTACGACACAGGATAAAAATGAGTGTCATTATGCATAAGAATTGAGGATTTTGCTCATTTGTGTATGTGTATATACGTTGCATTTAGCGGTACGTTCATTATTTGTTAAATTATGAGGTTATAATTTGGATGAATTGGTAAACTAAAATACTTTTTCTACTGCGAACTTAATAGTGGGATGGATAACATCAGAATTTTCGTTAATCAGCTATATATGTTTTATTCTGGCATGGTTACCATTGCTGTATTCGAATAATAAAGTGCTTTTACATATCCTTATTAACTGATTTAGTGATAGAAATATGTCAGTTCTTTAGACAAGTGTTCGTAACTACTTCGGCCACGTATTGGATTTAGTAACTTAAATGGATCTAGCCCTGTTCTAAAATAAAAAAGGACTTGACTCCGTTTTGACTTGAGCGTGGTCCCGTTGTAAAATGGAGTGTAACGCAAGTTTCTTTTCGGGTTATTCCTCAATAGATAATTTTGAAAAAAAAACATTGACTTCAATGCCACATATCTAGAAGTTCATGGAATCGTATTATCATCAGTTTTCATTTTTTTTTCATTGGCCTCCAAACAATAGTATCGCTAGATGGAAATTTAGAGGGACAACCTAAGATTTACAGTATTCATCTTAATATTTTATACAGTGTTGATGGCCAAACTTTTATATCTTTAAGCGCAAAATATTATTATCATATTAATACTTACTCTGTACGTAAAAAATTAAAAAAGTATGTTACGTATACTTTATAGTTGTACGTATGACATAAATATACATTTTTCTTATTTCTGATAGGATAGGTTATTTTCATTGTTCCCAATTCTATAATTAAATTATTTATACAACATTATATATAATTTACATATAATGAAAAAAAAAAGTTTTATATTAATAGCTACCCCTTATTCTCTTTAATGTTGTCTCCTTCTTTATATCGTATATATAATATACCGAAAGAAATATAAAACTACCAAGAATAGTATATTAAATCAAAATAAATACTTTACGTACGCAATTACTAAATATAAGTTATAATCTTACTGTTGTTATGATACGTAATTACTTTATATAATAAAATTTAATAAATTAAAATGAATACATGAAAGAAAAACAAAACAAAGAAGCAACTGCATAAATATTACAATTTATATTTATCGCTATGTATCAATAACAAAATAGCATATGTATCTAATATATAACAACAAAACATAATTAAATTAAAACATGTTTTTATAGATACAAAGAAATTATAGGTATAATAATTGTTTTAACATAATAAAAAAAAGATATATAAACATATGCCATTTGATTTATCTTTTTATCATTATCATTGACGTATATTTTTATCTTATCATACTACATCTTATTACTATGGAACCATCTATCTTGACTTTTGATCAACAAGAGAACTTAATTACTACTAATACTAGTACTATTGTAAATCAAGATATACTTTTATCAATCAAGAACAATGTTGCGACGATTACATTCAATCGTCCTAAACGTGGTAATGCTATGACTGTTCAAATGGTCGAATTTATACTTGAAACACTTCCAGAACTTGCAAGTGATCCTACTGTTCGCGCTTTGGTTCTCACTGGTAACGGTAAAAACTTCAGTACAGGCATGGATATGGATATGCAAGGTATTCAATTTCCAGATTTTGTGGAACGAATGCGACATTATTTTGATTTGGGTCAACGATTACTTGAAGCTGTGAATACTTTTCCAAAACCTGTTATTGCACGTATTAATGGACCTTGTCTTGGATTGGCGTTTGGTCTTGTATTTACATCCGATATTCGTGTTGCTTCTGATACTACTTATTTCCAATTACCTGAAGTCAAAGAAGGTCTTATTCTTGTTCTCAGTTCTCCTTATATCTTTAACGAATTGACGAAACTTCAAGCAAAAGAATATGCATTGACAGGTCGTGCTATTACTGCTACTGAAGCAGAAGGTGTATTTTTAAATGCTGTAACCAAGCCTTCATTATTGGATGAAAAAACAAATTATTATCTTTCTATGTTAATGGATTCAGCACCTGAAGCAATGACCAAGACAAAAATGTTAATTGATATGATTTCAAGCGGTGGTGATATCGAACAATTTTCTCGTATCATGGAAGTAACCAATGATGCTGTAGAAGGCATGTTTTCATCTGAAGAAGCTATTTATGGTGTTCATTCTGTATTTATGCACAAGAAAAAGCCAGATTGGAATGAATATTCAAACTTTAAATCAAAATTATAATTCTTTTTACGTGTTATTATTATCATTATTCAAATTATATACAATTTTATTTTAATATTCTTTTTATATAAATCAATACTTAGAGCTACAAATCTTTTCCTAAACCCTTTTTTTTTTTACCAATAGCTTAACATAATTAATAAATATTCTAGTCATCATAATTGATAATTAATAATTACTGTTTATTTATTATATACAATTTGATAATACTGTGTGTATTTGTGTGATGAGTGTTTCTTTTTTATACAAGGGGGTTGAATTCATTCATTACATACTAAAACTATTTCTGATTAAATAATATCTGATCCACGCGTTCTTTCAGAGTTTGAATTTCTTGTGAATTGCTAATAATAAATCATTTATAAGCATATAAGTAGAACAATCTATTAGCAAAAAAAAAAACAAAATAAAACATTATTATACTTACTTTTGTATCCATTGACGTACATGAAGAATTGCTTGTTGCATATAAGATGGTATCTTTTGTTTAATGAATATCTCAGAATGATCATTTGCTCGTAAGTGATGAATAGTGTATTTTGGATCATGTGCTTCATAAATTACATTGGTAAGACCAATAACCTTTTGTTTTGTTTTTTAAGAAAGAAAACATAATCAATAACTGTTTTGAAAAAAATTGGGAAAAAAAAGATTTACCTGTCCTTCCAATCCATTCACAGGACGATGAGGTGATTTTAATTTGACTTGACATAATCCTCCACTTGGATCTACTACTAATAATGTTTGATACCACAAGGTCCTGCCTTCTTGAGTATGTACGTCTTTATCTGAACATGTAAAATCTAATTTATTTATTAATTGATAAGTTCTTTTTGCTTTGATTTCCATAATCATCACAAAATAAATAAAAGACAACTTACGTAAAACCAATACAGCAATGTCAATTTCAGAACCTTTTTCAAGTGTATCCAATGAACCAGTTGTAGTGATAAAACGGGGTATATAAAGTGTGGATTTCAATTTCTCTTCATCAACATGAGATACATTTTCCCATCGTGTTTTATGTGTCGTTTTTAAATATAATATTGATGTTGCCTTATTATTATTGCTTTTGTCTAATAATGTATACGGCATTGTAAAAAATATTCGATATCGACTTCCTTCATGAATATCCATATGATTCAATTCATTAGCATTCAATAATAACAGACTAGCCATTTTTTGTTGAATATTCTTTCTAGAAAGTGATGGAGAATGATAATCACATAATTGCATCTTAAAATGCGCTGAAACAATTCGATCTTCTAATTTTAATGGTGAAGTGGACGAAGTAGATGATGAAGAAGACGAGAACGAATGATCATCACCATTAAAAGATTTTTCCCGACGTTGTAGATTGTTCATTCGCATACCACCATGTTCATGAAATCGTGGTGCCCAACCAGACTGTTCTTCGTCTATCATGGATTGATGAATTTCAGTTTCCATACGTTTTCGTACATCTTCTTCTTCTCGTGCTGTACGTTTTATCTTTTTTTTACTACCAGGTAAAGTTTCAGTATACATTAAAGGATATTTGCGACATACAATCACATCTAATGCTGTCACTAATCCACCATTCTCATATATAGTTGATAAAGATCGAAAGACAAGTCGATGGCGTTGATATCCTAATTTTGTATCCCAAGATGCTATTCGAGAAGCATTAGTTGTTATTGATAAATAAGTGTCCTTTGATGATGTACTTAATGGTGATCGTGGTTGTGAATCTCCACTCAACTATAAATTATAATATTAGATGAGAAAAAGTGTTTAAGGACAAAAGGGGATTAATTTATTTCATACCTGAGCTCCGCAAATTGATAATTTAGATCCAATAGTCAATTTACCATTTTCAATGGCTCTTTCCATTCTTGGATCTATTACTGCATTAATTTGATACCAGCCATCTGTCAAAATTAACTCATATTTTCGAGTACCTAATCAAATATGTATGTTTATAGAGCTTATTAGTTAGAAAAATAAATATATATATAAAAGATATTTTATCATTTACCTTGAGAAATATTTTGATTATTATGATTTACTTTATTGATCCCTGCAATAACAAGAACCATATGTTTAGCAGGTGTGTCATCATGTTCATAAATTCGTTTTAATACAGGTCGATGTCCAAGATTAATTTCGCGTTCATATCTAAATAATACATATTTACAGTGATTTAATTTTAGATTTAGGAGCTAGTTATTTCATTTTTTTTTGTTTTCTGTGTGTTACCTATATAAAAGTTGTTCTACAACTTTATCCAAACACCACCATTCTTTAAATTTTGTTGGGTAAGATCGAATCATACATGCAATTTTCCATAATATCCAGCGATAATGATTTTCTACCCATATCATGGATACAAATTGTTCAGAAGCACCTGCTTTAAGCATCGCTTCACGAACATCCTTTGGTCCCCGTCCAGAAAATCGTACATTAATGGCGTTATTGGCTGTTAATTGAAGTATCTCATCATCACTATAAAAAGAAAAATAAAATAATACATCTATTTATATAACTCTTCTTTTTTTTTCCCTTTCTCCCTTTCTTTCTCTAGTCAACGTAAACAAAATTCAATTTCATTGATCTTGGCTTTCATTCTTTAGTAACTTACATTTTCATATCTTTCAAATCCATCATAGTAAGTTGTAGAGGTTTTCCTAATTCTGATAATGAATAACGAGTGGAGTTGGCTATTATACATAAACATTATTAAATTAGCAAAAAAATAAATAAAAGAAATGATGAATAGCTCTTGTAATTGTTTGAAGTAACTAGTAGTAATATTAATTACCTTTCATTGAAAATACAGTTTTCCCTTTACAACGAACTGATGCAGATGATAATTTACCAGAAGCAGCAGCTTTGGTAAGTTCAATATTTGATTGTATCACAGGTGATTTGAATGGTTTCATTTTCAACATGGTTGCTTGAGGTCGTCTTTTTAACCTTTTTTGTGGATGTGGAGGAAGAGGAGGCAATTTTTCTGGTGATTTTTGTATAGGTTTTGGTAAAGAAATAGGTGATGGTGATAAGGAAGATGTTGGTATATTTTCCAATTGAGGAGAATTGGCTTCTCGTAATGGGGATTGCTGTGATTGTTGAAAGGAATTTTCACGTAATGGGGATAATGAAAAATCTGCTGTTTGCCGTAATGGTGATTGTTGAAAAGAGTCTTCACGTAATGGTGAAGAAGATTGTGATTGACATTGAGATGAAGGCGATTGTGATGCCTGAGTTAATTCTTTCGTCGTTTCTGAAGAATTAAAAAGAGCCACGGCACGTTGTTTTGCTGCCGTAGATACTGAAATTAATGTTTTGCTATTAGCTTTCATAAATCCTCCGTGAGATGACATAAGATCTTCATATTTGAATTGTATTTGTAATTGTTCATCTTCATCTTCATTAATGATATCTTTGTCGTTTTCGTAGTGATTATCCTCTGTAGGTCGTTTCTCGCCACAAATGGGATCCAGAATAGTTATGGATGATTGTTTCTCTTCTTCTTCTTCTTCTTTTTCTTCTTCCTTCTTTGGTATTTTGGATCGTTCAACCGGTGATGATTGACTTGACAATAATAATTTTTGAGCTTTTCGAAGGGCATCACCTGATGTAGCAGGAATGGAATGACCTGAACCTGTCATGAATCCAGCACCCGAAAAAGTATTAAATGGTAATGGTACGTCATTTTCAGTCTTATTTGCATTAAATTGTACTTGTTGCGGCTTTTGTGGTTGTTTTTCTGTAGGCTCATCATTTTGTTGGTCAGATGATTGTGAAGCGAAAAGTAATTTTTTCGCTTTGGAAAATGCTTCTTCTGAACTGTGGGGCACACTACGACCAGAAGCTGTCATAAATCCACTGAAAACCTTTGGGTCTTGCATTTTCGGTTCCTTCACTTTCCCATTCTTTGTGGAACTAGATATCATCTTCGATGGTAATGATTGAGAAGCTGTGTTTTTACTGTCGTCGATATTAGATATCTTCATTTGCTTATCGTTACTAGATTTATCAGTGGCATCATCTACTGGTTCGTCATAATCACTATTCAATAATGCAAGTGCCTTTTGTTGCATTTCACTATTGATATTCAATGACTTTTTGCTACCAGCAGTCATAAATCCGTTAAATTGTTTCAATGTTAATTCTATTTGTTTTTTGTTAAAAGGTGTATTTGTCAATGTTTCGTCCCTTTTTGGTTGCTTATCGTCATTAACATTTTCAGATAAAAATTGTTGTTGTTGTTCCTCTTGTTTGTCATCATTATTAGTATTACGTTCCAAATCATTTATCAAGGATGGTAAATCGACATCAAATTCTAGACCCCACATTTCTTCATCTTCATCAATCTCTATATCGTTTATATCATCATCGATAGCACATAATTGTCGATCTTCCGTAGCAATGTTAATTGGAGATGCTATATCTCTTTTAATAGGTGAAGGCGGATCGATTGTCGTAGTCGTAGTCGTACTTGTTGTCGTGTTAGCTATATGATAATATAAAAATGTGAGTACATTTTTTTTTTCTTTTTCTCTTGTTCAACATTTGTCTATTACCTTGCTTAATGGAATTTTCTAATGCTTCTTTTTCAAATTTATTTTGGTTATCATTATTATTGAAATCAATGTCATGTTGATTTAAATTGATTTCTCGTAGTACTTGATGTTGTTGAGGTGACGCGACGACGCGATCGTTATGGCTCTGCGGATCTCGAAAGACTTGTAAAGATGTACCTGAACGTCCACGAGGATTGGTATTCATTGGTTTACTTGAACTGGACTATACATTTAAATAGTTGGCAAAAAAAGAATGCGTAAGCGAGTGGTCCATTGAGAGAGTTAAAGAAAAGTATAATTATTATTTTTCGTGCTACTATTAAAATTCTTTATTTATTACTAATAATTATAATTTACGTTTTCATGAATTTGTCCTACTTGCTTTTCAGCTAAAGCTACATTACGAAAGAGTTGGTCTCTAAAACCAGGTGAACCCCAGTCGTCAAAGAATTCATCAGATTGTGACGAGTCCATGGAGGGATATCTCGTTTATATATGTATATGATGTTTATGTCAAAAAAAAAAGGAGGGAAGGAACGAGTAGGTTTCGCGCAGTTTAATTGTTCAACAATGCTTTTTTAGAACTCCAAAAGTCACAGGTCTTAAGAGAATCCCACTTTTTTTTTTTAAGATAGTTTTCTCCTACTTCTTTTCTTTTTTTCTTCGTGTAGCATTTTTTTTTCAAAGTGTTTTCAGGTGTCTCTGTTTTCTGAATTCATATGAGTGACCACGTTACCAGCAGAAGACCACCATGGAGAACAGTAATACTTGGATTTCTTGGAATCACTGATCTCCCAATCAAAGTAAACTGCTGGTATTGTAGTCAAGATTCTTATTTACTACCTGGAGGCAAACAAACAGAACACTATTGGCACTGTAATATTTGTGAAAATACCAATGTCAAAGACGAGGTAAGAAAAGACAAACATTTTATAAAGACTAGTCTTTATATATATATATACAGATTGAAAAAACTGAACTAAACGCACTTTATTTATTTTTGGAAATAGAATGGGGATATAGTAGATACTTTACCTGTCATGTATGATGCCAAATTAAATCGAACTGGTAAGAAAGAATGAAAATAAGAATGTTCATATATATATGTATATTTGACAAGTAGAAGGTTTTTTTTGTGGAATATAATAAACTAATAAACTTGGGGTGATAATAATAATAATAATAATATTAATAGTTACACCTATTCAAGATACTTCAAGAAAATTTCAGACTCGACGTCTATGTGAAGCTTGTGAACGAAATCAAGCACTAATATACCAAATCATGAGTGATTACATTCGAGACGAAAATGTAAGTTATACATAATATGTAGCATTGCTATTATAACTGCTAACATGAAGCGCAACAACGTCTTTTTTTTAACTTGGAATTGTATACATTTTTTTTCTTCCCAGGATCCTGATTATGACTACTATGTCCGAACAGCTGATGATTATAAGGCATCCTTACACCAAAAGTATGCACTGTGTGACGATTGCCAAGCTATCGTTGACGAGATTGTAATAGAACAAAAGGCAGCATTACGACAACGACGATTTAATGAAAAATTAACACGAAGTTTAACAACAAAAGCACCGAGAAAACCTTCAAAAACGGAATATCGAGTATCAGGACTGTTGTGGTTCTGGCTTCATGGAATGACATGGTTCATATGTTTTTATGGTAGAATACCCAATGTCCCAACATGAGAATAATTTAGGAGGAGAGAAAAAACTTTTAGTTATATATATATATATATACTGGGGGAAAAAAGAAAAATATTTACTTATTGTTTTTTTTTAATTATATATATACATATATATATTAGCCCTTTGGTATCCACCGATTCGACGTGAAAATACAGATTTGATGGCAGATATTACACGATTTTGGGAATCATCATCAACAACGATTGTAATTTCAACAATTTCTTTTCGTGATACATCTTCAAAGTTTACATTTTCACAAGTTGCAAAAAGTGGATTAATGTTTGTGATACAAACGACTTGGAATATAGCACAGATTATTCATACGTCGACTCTGTGTCTTGTGGCACCAGAAAAGGAAGAAAGCTGTCAATGGGATATTTCAAACCACGCCTTATTTCTTTCAATTATCTGTTTTATTTCATTTCTATGGATGGATTGGCATCCCAAAGCATCAAAAACTTACTTTGAAGAATCTCGAATACAACGGTGGGGAATTTATAAGGTAAGAATTCTGATTTATAGTATCTACGTATTGTATTATGTATATATAGTGTACTGATTATATTCAATTTTCGTTTTCATATGAAAATAGACTGTTCAACGGTTTTTATATTTGTTACGATTTGGGTTGTTAGGATTGCTTGGTTATGGAAGTGAACAAATGATCAATGTAACCATGGAGATTGTATTGGTTGGCATGCCACTGGTAAAGTATAAAATATTATAACTCAAACATGTTGGTCGGTAATGGATCACTAATCGATATTTTTTTATACATCAGTTGTTAGTATTTTCTGTATTTATTGTTAAAGTTGCTACGGCAGATGTACGCTTAAGTAAATCTGCAGGCACATTTGAAGGTCTAAAACGAACATACGCAGAAATCCAACGATTTGCCACAGCCAAAATGACCAAAGTTGGTAAAGAATCAATTGAAGCAGCACGTTATGTGCCAGCTTCTAAATTGAGACAAAATGCGATAAGACCGGACGATGGTGACATTGATAATACAGAAGATGATGAAGATGTAAAAAAAGTAACAGAAGCTATGATGAAAAAACGATCTTTGTTTAGACTTCCGTTATCAAAAGAACATCAAACAAGTGCAAATCAAGAACACCATGATGAGGATGGTGATATGGAAGGCATTGTCACTGGTATCCATAAAATTGCATTTGAGAATAATATATAGTTTAATAAAAACTACATCTTTTTTTTTCTTATTCCGTCCCCCCTCCCGCGCCGGATTTCATATATACACAGACATATACACACACTTCCCCACATCCCCTACCCTTAACCATATTTTTATTCACTTATACACACATACATAATCAGCACTCAATCTCTTTACAGTTGTTTTTTCCCTTTACTTTTAAATAGCATATTTTTCTTCCCCACTTTACCCTGTAATTTCATAATAGACCTAATAGCATTTCCATTCCATCATCCCAAAAAAAATATTGTTGTTCCTGTTTTGATCCAATTAATTATTAGATATATATATATATGTATATTTACAAGGTCCAGATACCAAGATAAGATTGATTCTTGCTGTATTATATAATTAACAAACATTGAAAGATAGGGAGGGAAGTGACAGATAATATTTGAGTCAGCAGCAATCGCTATGTTCTTATATCAATCAAAATAATCAAGAGGATAATATATACCTACAAATCTCTACATATACGCGACCTAGCAAATTAGACACACATCACAATTAACAAAAAACAAAAAGAAACAAATGTATATTATAAACATAGATTAATAATTACAATAGATAAAAAAAAATAAGAGAACAGAGGAAAGCAACATTTTTTTTTTACATGTAGCAATTTTTTTTGTTTGATTGGGTTTGAATAATGAGGAATAAATGGATAATAATAATTAAATGACAAAAGGTGTAGGAGGGAAAGGTAGTTGAAAAAAAATAGTGATCTCTATGTTTTGTTGTTATTTCTGAATATGCATTTAGATATATAATTACTTTACGGGCTTTGTTTTTTTGACACAGGGATCAAACTGTATACATATTCAAGAACAAGGAATTGAAGAGAATGAATAGGGAATGCACGTATTAAAGTAACGTTTAAACCACGATATAATCCACGAACACCATCACGTTGAATCACATCCATAGCACATGAACGAATCGTTTTAAATTTAGGATCATCCATCATGACTTGTTTTTGAAGACGACTCTTGATCAAATCAACAGGGAATACAATCAACCAACTTAATACACCACACATTCCACCTGCCATAAAATGAGTCATTGGACTTGATTTTGCATCAGGTCGATTACCACTCAATGCCCGTTTTACAGTTTCATAAGTACCAAAATAAATAGATGTTCCCATGGTTTCACGTATACTATGACATCTTAATCCACTCCATAAACCAAAAACGCCTTTTTTCTGTACGATTTGCTTAGCTGCATTATAAGATGAAGATGAAACAGCAGGTAATCCTCTTTCTTTGGCAATCATTTGTTCCAATTGTCGCTGAATTTTAATTAATTCGAGCGGACAGCTGAGAATAGCAATAAAGGCGCCACTTGATGCACCACTAATGGACGCTAATGCTGTCAATGAACCGAGTGTCTGGCCGTCAAGTCCTGGATATCGTCTTAATCTATGTTTGGTGCCTTCATAGATTGAAAAGGATACTGATTTGATGGCACTAACAGTAATTAAAGGAGGTATCATTCCTAAATAATAAATTATAATTTGTTTTAGTTTTCTTTTTTATGTACATCATCATTTTTAACTTTTTGATGCAAATCTCTCTCTATCTTTTTTTTGCCTCCTTCAACTATTTTTTTTTACCTCGAAAAAATCCTCGAGCACCTTCTTCCATGTATGTTATCTTTACACATTCCATTAAAGAATTATAGTGATGTGTTTGCATTCTTGTCTTGATAGAGTCGAACTTAAATAACAACAGAAGAATTAGTTTAGTATTTATTATTTTTACAACCTTTTTTTTTTCATTTGATAAAGATAAAAACAATATGTTACCGGGAAACCAGAAAGAACCGAGGTCACTGCAGCACAAGAAGCGGCCAGCGCTGTCCTGTTCGCTATAATAAATAACAATATATTATAAGTTCGTCTTTTCTACCGTATATATAGACATATTAACGTAAAAACATTTACCAACAACCATATCCCACCACACTGGCGATGAATGTGGTTCAACATTGCTTCGGATATCGAGTAGTGGTGATTCGTTTCTAAGAAAAAAAGTTTATTTATTATTTTACATAATCATATATTTACCATCATTCAAAAGTTAATTAATAGTTAAAATATTTGTAGAAAAAAAAAAAAAAAGATTAAATAAGATTGGAAACTTACCTTAGGTTTTGCAAAGTCATACTCTACAAGTCCTCATTCGAAGTTATACTTTGTTTTTCAAATATAAAGATAAAAAAGAAGAGAAACAAAAAAAAAGCAAGGGGTAGAGAAATGAAATAAGAATCCTCCCCCCAACTCGGTTTTATTTTTAAAAAAAAATCCAGCTCATGTAGAAAAATCAGCTCGCGCTCTTTCTCATTTTTTGCATACACCATTTTGATTCTCTTTGCTTTTCAAATGAGTTCAGCTGATCTTCGAAATTATGTTATTACGACTATAACAAATGCATTATTATTTCCTGAATCATATGGTGATAGATTTTTTGTTCAGATTATTTCTGGAGCAGAACGTGGATATATTCCATTAACTTTGATACAAGGCATGGTAAACGATTTACAAGACGTGCCACTCAAATACATTGAACACTGTGCGGACAAAGACCCCGATCGATTACAACTTAGTATTGATCGTAGCAAAGTTAGAATAGCTAGACAATATAGTGAGGATCCAGTGGATGATCCAGAGCGCGAAACCGATCCTTATGGGATAATACATAAACAAGAAGAAGAGAGAAAAGGAGAACAGCAAAACAATCATGATCAACATCAACAAGGCGAGAACAACAACGAGAACGATACAACTATTAATTCATCAAAATCCTCGCCGGTATGTTTATCAGCAGCGAATAATGTTGTACATCAAGAAAATAAACAAAAAGAACCATCCAAATATTTTCAACACTATACACCATCTTTTGTAACAAAACAATCTATTACTGCACCAATTTATTTCAATAATGGAAAGTTCTATAATGATGAAGAAGAAACAAGTAAAAAAGCTCGACAAGATAGGCCAAGTATGGAAGTACCGCCCTATGATAAATTAGACATTAGCGCACTAGGGGACCCAAGAAATAAGTAAGTTTATATAATAAGTAGATTATTTATCAACATTTATGTACTAATATTTAATTTATCATTATTCTTAACAAGTTAATACTCATTCTTTAACTGATGATATATATTTTGTATAGAGAAAGTTTAAATGTATGTTGGAATTGCGGAAGTGAAGATCATAGCTATAATGCATGTCCAGAACCAAGAGATGAGGCTATGATTAATGAATATCGAAAAAGAATCAAAAAAACAAACGGTCCCGCTAATACCGGTCGATTCTTTGTCGAGTTGGCAATTAGAAATCAGATTACAATGTTACGTCCAGGGAAAATATCTTTGAAGCTTCAGAAAGCATTAGGAATGAATATTCAGCATCCTGAACCGCCTTATTATACTAAAATGCGACAAGTTGGTTATCCACCAGGATATTGGACATCTCCCAAAGAAAGAGGTAAAAAAAAATAGTGGACTTATCATTTGTCTTTTTATTTTCGTGTTATAGTAGTGGAATAAAGATTATGTTATAACGATGCATGTTTATATTTACGATATATTGTTATCATTATTATTATAAAATATATAGAGCATTTACTATCCCAATGGAAAAACCCTGAAGCTTGGTCCGAAGAACTATTTTATAATGATACCAAAGATCTCAGGATTTTTACAGATACTAAATCATATGAAGAAAATGATTCCGATAATCAAGACGGACCAGTGAAACGAGTTGGGACAAACAAGCGTGTCAAATTAGTGCATTACCCTGGTTTAGAAACATGGAGTGATTTAGATCATCGAAGGCAAACAACAGCTGAACCTCATTTAGAATTCTCTTATGCTCCTTCTTATCATTTTGCTCACCCTAATATCGCACCAAAAGCAACAACAACTGATCATGTCGATTCTACTGAAATAACTGCGAATACTATGTTGTCAACAGATCCCAAAATAGAATATCCTACAATGCAACAGCAAACTTTACCGTTACCCGGGGTGTATTCTGAACAACAACATCAACAACTCCAGCAGCAGCAGCAGCAGCAGCAGCAGCAGCAGCAGCAGCAGCAATACCAACAATATTATTCTTATTACCAGTACGACTATTACTCTTATCCACAGTATAATTATCCTTATCAAGACCAACAGCAACCACCACAACCACCACAACCACAACCACAACCAGTTCCACAGCAACAGCAACAATGTAATATTCCAAAAAATACTGATTTAGCTACCCCTGTTTCTATCACATCAAACAAAGGCGAAGAATTGGAACAGGGTGAAATTGATATGGATATTTCTGATGATGATGATTAACGAGCTCGTTCCCTTCACTCGCAAGTAAAAAACAGGAAAACGTTTTTTTCTTTCGGTGATTTTTTTTTCTTTTTTGGGTTAAATAATGTTTTTTTTTCTAATTGTAAATATATATCCATATATCGGCAACCCTTAAATTTTCGCATAATATCCCCCCAACATCCTTAATTTTAGTATATAGTAAATAACAAACACACACACACACACACACACACACACACACACACGCACGCATATATATATTCATTTATTGGTTATTACAACACACGCCGTATACCTGCCATTCTCTAATTTTCATATATCATGCATTTATTTGCTATACATTTAAAAAAATCTTTGATAGCATTTGACTTGGTTATCACACGATAATTAATTATATATGCCTTTTTCCATTGACACTTTGACATATGCAATACTATATATATATATATATGTAGATACTAGTTAAGACATTCAAAATTTATAAGTATGTGTACGTAAAAGAAAGCGATTAAGAAAGGAAAGAAAGAGATAGGGATAGAGACCAGAGTAAATATGAATATTAAACGTCTGTTACTAACATGCTTAATTTTATTATTCATTTATGAAGCCAGTTGTTTGACACAACAATTAGTGCATGATGAAGAAATGCTTTAATGTACTAAACTTTTATAATTTGTGCCTTTCTCATTATTATAAGAACATATTATAAATCAAATCCGATCTAACTCTTGTCTTTTTTTGTTATTGTACGTAACAAGGATCCCATATCTTGCACATTAGCATGAAAGAATGAGCCAAGGTATATATTACTAGACTGAATGTAGATATAATTTTACACATTTACAGATACATGTAGTGTATGATACACCGTATTCTGTTGAGATATGTGTTTGTGTAGGTTTATTGGTGAGTTTCTTTTGTGTTATTTAAAGATAGGAATATAAATTGAGTCTCGATAGTTTCGGTTGAGTTTTTCTTGACGGGTTTTATTATACGGATATATATTCTCGTTCGCAAACATAGTTTGTGTAGAGCCAGCACCTTGCTTAAATGAAGTAACTTTGTACATATTTACTCATTGACCTAATATGATTACAACCCTTGATAATAAACTTTTCTATAATTGAATACCCTTTACCATATGTAAGAGAACAACATTCAATAACATCACTGGTTCTCAAATACAATGTTCTCTACACATTTGTATCATATTTCTTTACGATGTATCTGTAATCAATCAAGCCAGACGTACATACGACCTAAACAACTGCGTTAATCAATGTGTGAAAAGTGATAATTGTGATATCGTAAGAGTTATAGAGGTCGGGTCAAATGTGAAAGAGGTCAGTCATGAAGGTAACCAGAATAAATTGTTTATCACTCTACAAGTCCAAGCCTGGTCATGATCAAACAATACAAGACTTTGACTCACCTTTAGGTTGCTTATCAGCACTATGTTCACAATATATGTAGCTTCTTCCTGGGAATCTGTTTTTTATTGATCATGTGACATCTTGTGTGGAATATGTAACTAGATTATTTATTCTCATGGTGATAATGTCAATGATAAATACTCTAATAATATGATCAGAAATGACCTTAGCTTCGATATACGTATTTGCCATATCACTTTTCTTTTCTTGATACAAGCATTCAATAAAACGTATCATTTGTCAAGAGCTATACTTAATTAAAATAGTACTGTATTTATCTACAGCATTTTCTCTTTTTACTTTGAAGTTATCGTACGTAATAGAGAAATTAAATTACGAGATGAGAAAAAACATTATGCAAAAATTTACTTAATTTGTAAAGAATCAACATTTTCGTGTTTTCTGCTGTTGCTTGATGAAATACTACCTATAGCAAAGATAAGGTTTTTTTTCAACTAGGTTAGATTCCTCTTCACTTGGAAAGTAACACAAGAATTAGGGTTTTTCTATTTTGTAGGAATACACCACTTTCTCGAATGAATACTATTTTTATTTTTATTTTTTTTGCTGAGAGAAAACACTGCTATATCATAGCAACGACTTGGAGAATTTTTGCAATACTAGCTCATATATTTTGTGCGCGTAATATAAACAATATTTTAATAACACAACTTTTTGTAAATGACAGATAAGTGAAAGGGTGATTACGAAAAAGTTTATGCACGCCCCGAACATTCGGCCTTTTTCATTGTGAATTATTATTATTTTTTTACACCATAACACAATAATCTCCGCAATGAAACTATCGTTTCTTCTGACGGACGTTTTTTTTTTTGGCACTTTTAACTCTCTTTCTCTTCTTTCTTTTTTACTTCTATTTTTTTTTTCAAGAAGAAAAAAAAATATGGCAACAAATTATACGTCGTTGCCACAGGATGATCCTGACCCAGCATCCAATAATAATAATCAATCAATTCTGGACAAGACTCGACAATGGTGGAATAATAAGAATAACTCAAATGAAAATGCGCCTTTATTGGATCGTAAACGAATGATATTGGAACCTCCGAAAAAGACTACAACCAAAATCATTTTATGGGTTGTAGGAGCGATCATTGCTTTTTTGGTTCTCGTTGCTGGTCTTGCTATTTGGATTGAAGAAGAAAGTACTGGTAATTAATAGTAATAATAGTATTTTTTTTATCCATTCGACTTTTATATATTACATTTTTTAACATACACGCACACACACACACGCACGCACACACTTATAACAAAAACAATGTGAAATAGAACCAGTGGAACATATTCTTACAACTGCTGAAAAGTTAATGTTGGATCTTCCTTCAAATGATACCACACGCGAATTTTTGAAAATTTACAGTTCCGAAGCTCATTTGGCTGGCACTGACGCTGACCAGCGTCAAGCCGAATGGACTCGCGATAAATTTATTGAATTTGGTATCGAGGATTCCAAAATCGAAACGTATTATACATTAATCAACTATCCTCTCAAAAGACGCCTTGCATTAATTTCTGGACCAGAAGAACTACAATATGAAGCAGAACTTCGTGAAGATGTTGTGGATGAAGATGAGACAAGCAAAAACCCTGATGTGGTTCCCACGTTCCATGGTAAATATATAAACAAATAAATGAAACAATGTAGAAAAAAAACTCATTAAAAGAATATACTTTTTGGAAGAATATAACAATAATAATAGTAACATAACTTGATTATTCTTATAGGCTATTCTAAAAATGGTAGTGTGACAGGACCTGTTGTCTATGCCAATTATGGTCGTCTTGAAGATTTTCAATATTTAGTCGATCAAGGTATTGATCTAAAGGGAACTATTGCTTTGGTTCGATACGGTGGTTCTTTCCGTGGTCTCAAAGTACGTGCTGCTGAGGTTTATGGTTGTGCTGGTGCTCTTGTTTATTCCGATCCTATTGATGACGGTCCGTTGAATAAGGAAGGCTATCCACATACAAATCCTGCAGAAGCTTATCCTGATGGTCCATGGCGTTCTGAAAGTTCCGTGCAACGTGGATCTGTAGAATACTTGTCTTTAATTACAGGTGATCCTACAACTCCTGGTTATGCCTCTACTAAGGATGCCCCACGTATCAACATGGAAGATTCTCCTGGTTTACCCAAAATACCCTCTTTACCATTGTCATATCGTGATGCTTTACCCTTATTAAAGGCAACTCAAGGTCGTGGTGTTCGTGGTGATAATGATTGGGCAGGTGGATTGAAAGATGTCGATTATTTCTCTGGCCCTACAGAAGGCGACGTTATACTCGAAAATATCGTGGAATATAAGATTACACCTATCTGGGACGTTATTGGTGTTATCAAAGGTTCGCAAGAACCAGACAAGGCTATTATTTTGGGTACGTAGTATTCCCGCTGCTATTACTCTCAAATGAGATGAGAAAATCGCAATACTTTGAAGATATAGAGAGAAAAAAATACTAGTTTTAAAATATTTCTTGCTGATCGTTCTCCTTTTTTTGGTTATTGTTACTAGGTAACCATCGTGATGCTTGGGTTTATGGTGCTGTCGACCCATCATCCGGTTCTGCCAGTATGGTAAATAATTTTTAGTCATTTTTCTTTAATGGATGATCATTTTAAATCTCATCACAATATATATATATATATATATATATGTATATTTATATATAGCTCGAATTAGCCCGCGTATTTGGTGAACTTCTCAAGACTGGATGGCAACCTGCACGTACCATCATATTTGCTTCATGGGATCAAGAAGAATATGGATTGGTAAGTTTCTTTTTTTAGAAAAAAGAATGTCCTTATAATTTAGATATTGAAATGTCACTCACCTGGGAATTCATATATACAATTGGGGCAATAATAGGTTGGTTCTACTGAATGGGTTGAAGACAACGCTGATTGGCTCAGCAAAGAAGGCACAGTTTATATTAACGTTGACACTGCTGTAAGTGGACCTCACTTTAAAGCAGACGCATCACCTTCTTTGAAAAACCTCTTATACGAAGTCGCTAGTAATATACCTGATCCACGTACCAAGAAGACAGTGTATGAAGCATGGAGTGAATATACCAATCGTACGATATCTCCATCGGCTCAACCCTATGTCGGTCAACTCGGCTCAGGCTCCGACTTTGTTCCCTTTTTGGATCACTTGGGTATTGCCAGTATCAGTCTATCTTTCGATGGTGATTATGGCGTCTACCATAGCAACTATGACAGCTTCCACTGGATGGAAAAGTATGGTGATCCTGGATTTTACTATCATCAAACCATGGTTAAAGTATGGGGCCTTTTAACTCTTCGTTTGGCCGATAGTCCCATTTTACCTTTACATCCTGGTGATTATGCAGATGCCTTGACAGAATATGTTTCTCGTCTAGCAGTCTATGCTGAAAAGAAAAAGAGCCCATTCCCTGTCTTGACTAAAGCCATTGATAAATTATCCAAGACTGCATATAAATTTGAAAAAAGATTACGTAACTTGGAAGCTCAAGTTCAAGGCTATGAAAATCTATCTGATTTACCTTCTCATCTTGCTCGACGCGTTGCCAAGGTAAATGATCACTTGACCTTCTTTGAACGCGGACTGTTGGACCCTGAAGGTATACAGGATCGTACTTGGTTTAAACATGTTGTGGTAAGTAAAAGTCTTATTTTTTTCCTGTGCTACATAGTGTATAAATAATATATATACGATAAAATAAATACATGAATCTCAACGTATTACTTTTACCTTTTTTTCTAGTATGCTCCTGGTTTGTGGACTGGTTATTCTTCCCAAGTATTTCCTGCTATTGCCGATGCACTGGATGCAGGTGATGATGCATTGGTAAAACATACTGAGCAAAGGGCCGCTCTCAGTGTTAATAATGCTAGAAAATCTCTTAAGAATTAAATATTTATTCTTATTCCTCTTCTGTATCTTAAATCTTTGGAATTATTCATGTAAAATAGATATTATTTATTGTTGTGTTATATTGATCAAAAATGCCTAAAGGTTTCAGATATAAAAAAAAAATACTACTATGAATATTTATTATTTGAATTAAAATTGTTGCAAAGCGCGTAGTATCATTATGTCATAATCCCAAGGTTCTTCTCGTACAACAACACGATTCATCCCCTCCTGGTTCCAGCTATGGACATAAATAACACGTGTTGCACCTGAAGAAAATCCATAAAGTGATTCTACTGCCTGATTAATAACACAGCGTTCTTTTTCGGTGGGTTGCGGACGAATGTTGGGTTGTACAAAATGATCCATTCCAAAATCATCTAGCATCAACGTTTCAGCTGTAGATGGGTCAAACTGGGTTGCTGATGATTTTACGGTATTCAACGATTGTTTTTCTATGGGCTTTTTTATAAGATGACGTGGTCTTGCATCCAAAGCTTGCGCATATAATTCGCTATGACTACTCTCTGGACTTGATGATGGAAATTGAAGCGACTGTGGTGGAGACAAATTCTCTGAATAATGTTCTGAGGTGGGTGAAGAGGATGAACCATATCGGTTATTCATAGACTTTACAATAGAAGTATCACCTACACGTCCTGCAAATTGTTTGGCAATTTTAATGCTTTTGGATGGTGATGAACCTCGACCCCATACATGTTGAAGTAATGATTTATCCTTGGCCCATTGCTGAGGCGACATGTCAGATACGCGCCGAAAAATACGCGGTCGATGCTGTTGTTGGTTGTTGTTCTCCTTGATTGATTTATCTTCAAGATGGACAGGATATACTTCTTGATGTGTAGGATCACCCCCAGTGTCAGTAACGGTAACAACAAATTTTTCTGCACTGGTCTGGGTACTATCTGCAGATTTAACACTCTTGCGTGAACTGTTATCTTTTCCTGGTAGTATAGACTTAAATGGTGGTTCCCGTTCAAGTGTTCGTAGACGTTGCATAATAGGTCGCTTTCCCTTTGGGTCGTCATTTTCGTAGTCAACATTTGGATATTGAAATCGTTCTTCATATTGACTGCTTGTGTTGCTAAATGTGCGTAATATACTTTCAGGTGTGAATTTATTAATATCTGGTTTATCTGTGTTTGGCTGTGAAAAGCTGACAGCACGAATACTACTCCTTTTAAAAAAGTTATTCGAATCATTATCACTATTCTCTAAGCTTTCTTCTACACCATTACCACTTGCTCTTTTATCACTATCTCTTGATGCTTCTGCCACATTATGTGCTACTTGTAATTGATGAAGTTGATGATGTAAATCTCCATGTTCAATATCTCGTATGGGTCTCTGCATGATCGGTTCGAGATGTCCTGGAGCATCTCTTTCTGTAACATCAAATAATTCTATTGAATGTTCGCTATCTTGCTGAACGGTTGGCTTTACACGAAATATGTTAACTAATAGCCAATGAATAAACATGGCAAGTCGAGGATATCGGTAAGGCTCTACCATTCGCACTGAATGTCCCTTCTTTTCTGATTCTCCACTCATTGTATCTCCAGGCATTGTATTGAACGCACGATGGCTTCTTCGACTATTTGCATCAGATCCACGTCGGACTGTGCTATGTCGTTGAACTGCGTCTAGTGCCCACATCTCATTCATGCTCATAGATTCCATAGCAGCCCGCTTTATACGCTGGTCTCCACTGACAAGATGCATTGGCATGATATATAACAATTCATGCTTTTTATCTTTTCCAATCAAACATGGGAAACATATTTGGTAGACACGTCTAATAAACGAATAGTAATAGCCTTTCCCTTTCTTTTCTTCTTCGTTTTCTTCTTCCTCCCTGTTTTCTTCTTCTTGTTCTTCTTTTCCACCAGTGGCATTAACATCATTACTATCCGAAAGTGTCGAAGGATTTGACGACACAAGCCCAGGAGAATTAATGATTCGACTGACACGTTCGGCAACACGACCGTGCGGGTCACTGATATTGATATGTGGATGTGTATACCGTCGTCCTGTACTTGCACTACGTACAATTTCTGTCGGGCTATCTATACCTTCTTTTATCCTTCGTTCGTCTTTGGAAGTATTATTGGCGATGATCCCGACTGATACAGATGTACGTCCTTGAACTGCTTCTAGAGCTTTTGCTTTTTTTTCCAGTATCCTCGTATTTAACCCTGATAATAATTCGCTACCGTTGCCATAGATGGACGATTCAGGTGATAGTGACAATGCATATAATGATGTATCGGATCGAGACGAATGTTTGGAAACAGTAGATACATCATCTGCACTAAAAAATCGTTGTAGAGTCCAATTTGATAACTGCTCCAAAGAACCTTTATGTTTTTGAGCAAAACGTCTTGCAGATGACTGTGGTGAAGGATGCTGCTTTCTTAGTGGTTGAGCTGAACAGTATTCATCTACATAACGACGCTTCGCTCGCCCAAAAAGCTCACGTATAACTGCGAGCACCGGTGGGTCCGTAAAATAAATGCAGCTAATGAAAAACCCTAATTCACCAGTGTTTTATTTATTTTTCAGCACTTTTGTTTCAAAAAAAAAGAAGATTAAGGGGAAAATAACTGCTATATAATGTATTTACCTATAAGGTTTGCAAGTAATGCATCAGCAACAAGAAGTCCAATAGGTATATAGGCCACAGCGATACCCGCCGCTTCAATACCAACACCGCATCCTTTACATATTAAAGGTACTATGTATATATGTATATATAAGTAACAATGAACAATTTCAAGTGACCTTATATATGTCTTGTGAAATAATTATAGTTTTCTTTTAGCTTACTTAATGGATAGCATATACAACGTAAAATCACTTTACGGAAAATGACTGTAGTATTTTGTCCTGGCCGAACATGCCTTCGATAATTTGTTATTCCTTCTGTATTACCGAAACGTTCCCCTTTTGAAGCCATGTCCAAAGTTCCTCCAAAAAGATCCTTTCTTCTAGCAAACTTGGCAATGATCAATCCACTGCATATAGTAGCTAAGACAATTGAAAATATTATGCATCCATAATACCACATCTAAAAATTTTAAAATGCAATATCGTTCTCATATAAGAATTTCTCGACCTTTCTTGTATTTTTTTTTCCTTTTGCGATAGTAATAATTTATAACCTTTCGTGTTAACAACTTGCCCATTTGAATACGCGTGTGACTCGACCCACGAAATAATAGAGGTACCTGAAGAAAGAACGAGAGAAAAATAAATGAATATATTATTTTGAAAAATAAAATGTTTATTGATAAATAAATAAAAATATCTTAAGCTTCCTTACCAACACATTCGACCCGATGGTGCAGTTCCTGGGTTATTTGATGCTAATGGCATTAACAGTCCAAGAAGTGTTACTAGAATAATGCAAGCATAATAATACTTTTCCATTTTTGCCGGGTGGTTGATTCTAACAATCAATATCATGACAAGGTTAACACCTATCATTGCAAGGCACATACAACACATGATGTCTGTAACAATAACAACATAGATAGCTGGACGACAACTGGAACTCGTATCCAAGATACTAGTAACTGTCAATTGCATTACATTATATATACTATTGACCAGACATGCAAATACAATAAGACGTAAAGAGATACGATTGGCCATGGATGATTGATACCATAAAATGAAAAAATAGCTCAAGACAACACACAGGCTTGCAAATAAAGAAACGGATGCTGCGCCTTTAGCAGTATGTATAACAAGACGTCGTCCTGCTACCGTTTCACTTTGGTCATCATAGTGTCCAGGCCCTGTAAATATATATTCATTCCCCATGGCTTTTTTTAATAAAGTAAAGAAGAAACGGAGAGAAGGTTCAAGAAGAAGAAAATTATTAGATATATTGAGGGAAAAGAAAATACAGGGGAAAGATTTTCCGAGGAATGAATTTATTTTCTGACCAGGTAAAGCTTTTTTAAATGGTTGGATCTTTGTTAACCATTTATTCGCATTATACTATTAAACATATTGCTATGTTAAACATCCATCATATCAATCATAATTTATATGGACATTTCTTAGTCTCTATGACATACACCATCCAAAATTTGTTAGTTTAAAAAAATTTTATGGTATGAAAAAAAAATGCAATGATAATAATAATAAAAACAATAATAATAATGATAAAAAAACATGTTGTGTTGCATTATGTACAAAAAATTAAGAACAGATTATTCGCTAGTAGCTTCGTCTTTATCTCCTTCTTCTTCATTATCACCATTCTCTGCTTTCTCTTCTTGTCTCTTTTTGTATGCTAATCGGCGTTGTTCCATTTCTACTTTTTTCTTTTGTTTCTTCTTTGCAGCTTGACGAGCAGCCTTTGCCTTTTGTTTTTCTTCTTCGGCCTAGTACATATATAAATAGATATAAATTAATCCCGACTTGAAAACCTTCCTTATTTTACACATTATAAATCATTCATTTTTTTTCAATATACATACAAATTGTCGTTCTTGTTCAATTTGATTCAAAAGTTCTTCCTTGAATGGCCATGAGTTAGGAATACCAGGATCTTTTTTTGATTCTAAACAAATAAATAAAAGAAGAGGGTCAGTTGAATATCAAATAAACGTAAAGAAAAAGAACTATAAATATAAATATTCGGGATCTTACTATTAGAAGGTGGGTTCTTTTTAGCTAATCGATTTTGCTTTCGCTTATATTCTTTAATATTTTTCTTGATTCTGTACTTGAGACCCAAGCTTTGACGTTTACTTTTAACCTCTAATAAAATTAATCATATTTACTTTTTATTAGATATCTAATTGTTTAAATAAGTCATATTTGTTTTTCGATCATTTACTTTTTTTAACCATGATGAAATGTGGAGTGAAGATCAAAGAAAAAGAAAACAAGAATATTTTTTCATTTTCCTGCGCTTTGAAAAGACCCAGCCGATCTCTCATTGGTCAGTTTTTTTCATAGACAAACTAGTTAATGGTTTACAGCCACTTTCAAAAGAAGCTTTCTATTAAAGATCGCTGCCAAGAATAGTATCCTTTTGCTTTTCAGATAGCTGCTAACTAATCCTTATCATCATCATCATTATTTCTTATCAACTCTCTCTTAATCTTTTCTTTTTTTCAGAAACTATTTAACAATAGCATTCAAAATCAAAAAGACATACAAAGACAAATATGATATTATCGCAGATATCGTCATATCTGTACTTATCTTGATGTTCATCAGAACAAGAAACATAACAAAGTATTCGTTACCAAATGCATAAACAATACGAAATCTACCCAAGACTGTAATTAATCGGACAGAAAACAAGACATAGGTAGAATGAATAATGTGGAACTGGTTCTCAATATTAACAAGTAGTCAGTTCAGGCCAAGAGCTGTTCAATCCAATAACAAGTTAAAATATAAATTTTTTGTCAACTTCCCCAATTTGCTTTTGCACAACTATGATACATCTCATTATTATAATTCTCCATGACAATCTTCAGCAACTTATTTTTAATAATAATTATTTAACAAAAAGTCATCCTTTTTCCTTTTTACAAAAAAAAAAGCTTTGAATCTCTCCTTTTTTTTTTTGAACAATATTTGGGTGTTAATATGTACATCGACCAAAGTAGATAAATTTGGGTTATAGGGGCATAGTATGAAAGCAAATATGTGTACGTTTGGGATTGAGTTGAGTGATGTTAAATTTGTTAATGACAAAGAGAGAAATAAAAGGATGATTTGTTGAAGGGGGTGATGATGAGCTTCTTTTTTTAATAATACCTAGACAAGACGGATAAAGAATATTTTTGTAAATTAGGTGTTTGTTTGTATTGGGTTAAAGTGTGTTGAATATATGTAAAGCGTTTCTTTTGTGCTCTTTTTTTAGTTATATGATGTTGTTTGAATGGTAAAAGGATGATGTAAGGAGAAGGTGAAAGAGGTAAAACAGTAATAGCGAAAAGAAAAAGACATGAACAAAAAAGTATGTGTGAGTGTGTGTGTGACTGATGGGGGATAAAAGAATTAATTTACATCAAAGGCATTGGCTTTGGTTTGCCATGTTGTTGTTGTTGTTGTTGTTGCTGCTGCTGTTGCTGCTGCGGTTGTTGTTGATGTTGTTGAAATTGTTGATGTTGTAAACGTCCGTTATACTGTCTTCCTCCACCACGTCCACCTCCACCACGCCCTCTACCACCTCGATGATGATATCCACGTCCGCTATTATCGTATCGTCGTTGTTGTTGTTGTTGGTCAGATTCTTGTTGCTGTCTTTGTCGCTGTTGAGTTGCCATGGCAGCATCACGATTAGGTTGTTGTACTTGAGCATCATCCAAGGCATTAGGAGCAACATATAATCTTTTATCAATAACAGCAGGAATGGGTTTAATTTCAGTACCCAATTCGCGTTCGATCTTGTACAAATTGAATCGATCTTCGTAAGTAATCAAGTTGATGGCCAAACCAAAATGACCATAACGACCTGAACGACCAATACGATGCAAATAAGTCTCAGCATTCTTGGGGAAATCAAAGTTGATTACAACATTTACAGCTTGGATATCGATACCACGGGTAAGTAAATCTACGTTTTTATTTATATTATATAAAAAGACGTTTAATTCTCTCTTTTTTTATAACTTCAACCCTTCCTTTATTAAAGATATGTATAAATATCACTTACCAGAACACACCAAATTACGACATACACCGTTTCTAAAGTCATGGAAAACACGATTACGATGACTTTGGAGCATACGGGCATGAGAGTAGAAACAAGAATAACCCAGTTCAGTGATTTTTTTTGCAAGAAGTTCAACTCGATTAGTAGAATTACAGAAGATGATGGATTGATTGATTTGTAACTATATAAAAGTAATCGATAAAAAAGACAATAACAAATAAGTCTTTTTGAATCTTTCTCACATATTAAATCGGAAAAAAAACCAAAACAGAAGCATACTAACCTTTGAGAACAAAGTGTTTAAACAATGCACCTTTTGCTTTTCTTCGACATAAGCATAATATTGAGTGACACCACGTAAAGTTAATTCCTCCATTAAATTAATTTCATAAGGCTTGGTTAAATACTTTTCCTTGAAGGTCTTGACAATCATAGGGAAAGTGGCACTGAACAACATAATTTGACGTTCCTTGGGGAAATAAGCCAACAATTGATCAATGAGAGGTGCGAACTCAGGTGACAACAGTTTATCAGCTTCATCCATAACAAATGTATGTGCTTCACTGAAATCCGCAATGCCTTTACCGGCCAAATCGAGTATTCTTCCAGGTGTACCCACAACGATATGAACAGCTTCACTTAAGCGCATAATATCATCCTTCAAAGTGGTACCACCTGTTGTCACCATAACATTTAATCCTAAGTGTTTACCCAAGTTTTTGCACACTTGAGAAGTTTGTAATGCCAATTCACGAGTAGGCACCAATAACAAGGCTTGAATTTTGTTTTTTTTATTATTGATCTTTTCCAGCGTCGGGATCACAAATGCAGCGGTCTTGCCAGTGCCATTTTTTGCGCGTGCGAGAATGTCGCGACCCGTCAAGGCAATAGGAATTGCTTCTTCTTGAATGGGGGAAGGTCGTTCGAAGCCGGCTTCAAAGATTCCCATTAACAGTTCTCGTTTTAAAAAATAATCTTCAAATTCGTTGCCTTTAGTTGCAGTTACATCCTAAAAAGTTGGATTTAGGAAAAAAAATGATTTAGTTCAAACAATGACACATGCACATAGAAAGAAAGATTAACACTTTGTTGTTACAGTAATAGTAATCCAAGGAAAGAATACTTATTAACCGTATACAAAAGAACATCTTAACCCAAACCTCACACTGTTCTCTCCTGTTCGTCTTTCATTCTTTTTCTCCATCCTACGTTTTTTTTTATTTATTTTTTTATTTGAAATTTACCTCAGTTTGAGGACGAAGGTCTTTATCAGGAATTTGAATGTTTTGCTTCCAAGTATCGTTTTCGTGGCTAAAATAAACAAATAGTATTGTTAAAAAACTTATTCAAAAGAAAAAAAAAAAGCCTATATGCCAGATGTTCTTAATGTAAGATAAAAAAGAAAATAAAATAAAGTCTATTATTTACCTCATGATTATAATCTTTTTTGTCGTAAAATAATGGAATATATGCCAAGTGTGGCTAATAGAAATTGAATATTATTCTATAGTAGTATTTATAGTCGTAAAACGTATTTTGTTATTGTTGTTGTAAAGAGTATGTTGTACTTTCGAGGTGAAAAGCGAATAAAGGTAGAGGAGAACCAGTAAAAAAAAGTCTTTTCTGTTATAGTAAAATCCGCCGCTTAAATTAGTGACTGCAAGGCAAAGCGGAGCTGCTTTATTTCTAACCTCTTTGGTTTTGCATTTTTTTTCTCCATTCACTTTACAATCAAGATATACTGTTAACAAATCATGGGTGGAGGAGGTAGGTTATCATTAAAGTAAAATATGATAACTTTTTAATTATTAAATAAAAAGAAATTAATCTACTTTACCCGCTTTATAGATTTGAATTTAAAGAAAAGTTGGCATCCTGCCACTTTAAAGAACCAGGAACGAGTATGGAAAGAAGAACGCAAACACACTGAAGAACAGCGAAAAATTGAACAAATGAAAAAGGAATTAATGGAAGAACGACAATTACAAGAACTTCAGCAACTTCAAGAACAGTCAGGACAAAAGTAAAGTAAAATTCTTAATTAATCCTTGATTCTTTAAATTAAAGAAGCTGATGAATAATTAATGCGAGGAATGTAATCTAATAATAACAATAATAATAATAGACAGCGATCAGATAAGCTCGATTGGATGTATGCTGCACCTAATCAAAGTGGGGGCACTGCTAGTAAAGATGAAATGGAAGAGTATTTACTTGGTAAAAAGAACGTGGATAGCCTTATAAGAGATAAGAATAGTAAAGAAACAGTAAGTGTTTAATTTCTGCTCCGTATTTATGAGACGATGATAATCAAAAGAACTTAACATTATTCCTTTATTGTTGAAAAGGTCGCTGATTCCGCAGCTGAAAGATTTGCTATTTCTAACTCAAATGCAAATAATGAAAGAGATATTCAAGCCAAAATTCGAGAAGATCCTTTACTCATGATTAAAAAGCGAGAACAACAATCATTACGGGCTATTTTGGATAATCCATTACGGATGAAAGAACTTAAAAAGGATAAAAAGGATAAAAAGAAAAAGAAGAGTAAAAAAGAAAGTAGCGATAAATCATTATCAAAGTCATCATCATCAAAACGACACGACCATCCAAAACATAGCAGTAGTACCAGTAGTCGACGACATGAAGAATATAAAGGTGAATCACGGCATCGACGTTCTCATCGATCAAGGTCTCCCACTACTGATCGAGACCATAGACGATCGACAACCACAGCACCATCGTCAAGTAGAAGAGATAGAAATCGTTCACGTTCACCAGAGAGACGAAGAAGTCGACATTATTCACCAGAAGAACGTCGTCGTTATCGTGATTAAATAAATCATTTTGAAGTTCTTTTATAGCATATGTTATACTTGTAAATAGGGCAATAACTTTTATTTTTGATTTTGGGGAAGCAACGTAATATAATGGAAGCTATCATGACATTGAATTCTACTTAATAGTAATGTATAAACTGTTGATTGGTACAATATCTTTGGTTGTCATGGTATTCTATTTTGATAGTGAGCTATAAGGGCATAAGAAATTAAGATTTATATTGATAGCGCCCTGTCAAACACCATGATATACATAAGCGCTGTTTGATTATTTTTTCCGAGCCATATGAGTACAATTCTTAACCCTTTAATGAAGTTTATTCTTCTTAATTCATGCAACAAAACAAGATTCATTTTCTAAGTCGCCGAGGGTTTAATTTTAGATCTTCTGATTTTCTTTTAACCATTTTACCTATTACAGCATTTTCTGGGTCACCTCACGAGGAATCAAGAAAAAAACAGGATAATTAGAAAACAGTTTCATTTAATTTATTATTATTATTATTATTACTTTGAGCACCAGTAAAGTATACATTTACTTGAACAAAAGACTCGGATATGCTTATTTCTTTGATGAGCTCAAACGCAAATTCAAGATTATAAAATGAGGAACTCAAAAGGCTACATATCATAAATAGTCTTGAAATTTTATATTGTGAAGTTATGCCTGATACTACCACTGGCACTAAATCATATAAATAGCCAAAAGCCTTTTTTCGTTAGAAGTTGACTTGGTAATAGTCAAGCATAGACAATAT
Organism: Circinella umbellata; assembly: GCA_025093555.1. Taxonomy (NCBI): domain Eukaryota; kingdom Fungi; phylum Mucoromycota; class Mucoromycetes; order Mucorales; family Lichtheimiaceae; genus Circinella; species Circinella umbellata. Next base: position 142,163 of record JAIWNF010000067.1, read on the forward strand.
ATATTTCAGTCGGTATATATCATTATAAAAGTCTTTGAAGAAAAAGCTTCTAGCTGTATATTTTTTGAGTAGTGATTTTATATACGTACAAAACGGAATAAAAAAACATTTTTCACTTTGACTATAATTCCTATTCATAACTATTGGATATCGTAGCGATATTTATTACAATAAGTATGTATTACTGTATATGTATATACCATTTCTTATTATGCATTTCGATTTTATAAAGCTTCTAGAAATTATTACTTACACTTTTTCGCGCTTAGTTTCTTATACATCTTTATTATGGTGAAACATTATAGTCACTCAAAGGAAATATGTATTGTCACTCAGCAAAGCATGTAATAAAAAAGAGTATCATGTGGTAAAGAATAAACACCATATTTTTCTTATCGAGTAATAACTAAACCAAATGTTTTTTTATTCTACGTAGTAGAAATTTCTATTTGAGATCTTGATCGTTTTCTTTCAGCCTGATGGTCGATTTGGACGATCGTACTGTTATCACAAGAATCATAGTATGAACAGCTGGCTAAGTAACTAAAAAAAATGACCAGCCCCCTGATGCTGGTACCTGATGATGGGAAAGTATTTGTAGCAGCAGATTTTTTGATAGTAGCACTCCAAGACTTTTCACTTGAGCTTCTGTATACAATTTGAATCATATGAAATTGAATATACATGTTATACTTTCTTTTATAAGTTTTTCAGAAGGGTTAACCAAACAAGGAAGGTTCCCTGACTATTATTAACTCATTAGACGCTTTTAGCAGTACGTAGTAGCGATGACTACAGTATCAGAGTACGTAAAGTATATACTACTAAAAATAATGGAATTATGTAATTGTAATTTCTTTTGTTCTTAAGTAGATACATTATTGATATGATCATTTTCCAGGTATTACAAGATGCATAATTAGATATGAGAGATTTCTAATTTTTAAAAAATGGATGGAAAAGTCAGCGACTGTCTTCAAATTAAAACATTATTGTTTATATGTTTGATATAATATAATGTATAAAAGTCTATCGTTTTTTACGCACAGTTATGATAACATCTCAATAACAACTGTCCATAAATGTTTATAACTTTAATGTTATGCCAAGAATATATTGCCTAAATTAGTAGTTGTAAAAATAATATGTTCTAATAAGAAACCAAATCTACTCAGTTACATAACGATAATCTACTAAATCCGGTTTATTCATCTTGTAGAATTATACGTCGGCGATATAATAAGGATATATTGCACTGCGCTTCTAACTTTAATTAGTTCACAGTTGTTTCGATACTAGAAGATTAATGCAGCACCATGGTAAAGAGATAAGTTCATGTTACACACAAATTTACTGGGACATTATTTCTATATTGATCTGCGCATGGGGGCTTTTCCTAATGGTTTGCGGCTGATTCATTCACTTGCACTTGATTACTTTCCCAATTCACGGAAATCCTTCTAAAAACATCCCAAAAGTGGAAAACAATTCAAAACTACAGCGTTTGCAAAGTGAAAAATAATTCGACTGCGAATCATTAGTAAAAGCCGATATAGCTGACACCCCTTAGTTCAAGATTCTTTTTTTTTCTACTTAATGGAAAATACAATAATGTTATGTAATAAATGCCTACGACATCTTATTGCTACAAATATCGAACTATTTTTTACAACAAAAAGTCACTCTTCAGTCTTATTCAGTACACTACTGTTACTTTGTAGAGTACTAATACAAGTTATTTTTTTTCTCATACGAACTTTTGAGTGTGATATGAATTTTCTATACGTGACAAAGTATAACTGGTTATTGGAGTAAGCCACAGCTTAGTAAGATTACATCTTGATCAGTGGAAAAAAAAAGAAGTTCTCTGTAGAACTATGTGCCCGCATTTAATTAAATTGAAAATTCAAAGTCTCCTTTGTGTTCAAAATCAATGAAGACTAGTTTCTATTACTGTTATTACCCAAAGAAGACAAAAAATGAGTACTTCTTCAAAAAACAAAAAGAAAAATGATCACTTAGATCGAATCTTTATTATTGGAGCTACAGGTAACCTGGTACAGGAATTACTGAAAAATGATGCGCAGATTACCATCTAGCCAGGCCCCGCGAAAAAGTAAATAAACAATTATTAATTTTTAGTGCTAATAATGATGGGGATGACAAAATGAAGAAAAAAGTGAAAGTGATTTTGAAGACTTGATCTCATTTAAAAGTATAATTATTGGCCATAAACTTCTATTCCTTTTAGTAACAGATGTACCAAAACAACGTGAAACATTAGTTACCGTTAGCGAGAAATCATATGCGGCTGGTGTCAAGCAAATCATTACTATTGAAGCAAAAAGAATACCATGTCATAGTTATGGTCTCAACGACCGCCACCTGGAAAAAGTCATTTATGCTATACCCAACCGAAAATACTATGCTACCCTCAGACCCATGAATTTCATGTCCACCGTATTCTTTTTGTGTTATGACGGCACCATCCAGCCTGAAGATACACTCATTGATTCGGCAGGGCCCGAAGAAAAAACACGCATGGATATCTCCCTTTGCTATTGCACAAGTGGCTGTAAATATTTTACAAGATCTAATAAACAAACACGGCAATACTGCTGCTTACGATCTTGTATGCTTATAACAACTTCATTAGAGCGTACTACCATATTAACCACAACATTGGGTCGCACTATTATTTATAAACAACTTCCGGTACAAAAAATAATATGAGGGGGTTTCAAAAATGAACTCTGGAGTTTATACTTTTTGAAACCCTCTATTATACATACATATTTAATCAAAATGCTCGCATGGGTCAGGCGGAAGCGTAGTTATTTTGCTACGTATGAGGGTTGTTCTCCGATTATACAAGCGCATTCTCTGTCATTAGAACGGGCTTCTGAAACTTATGAGATATGGGCTGCCAAAAATAAACAATAAACACAATTGTAGTTGTTTGCTTTATCATAACGTGGTAACCATCATCCAAAGGAAACAAAAACCATGGACAGAACATTTATGTATTGGCTTTTTCCTAATACTTCGTGGACGACGTATTTTCATTTCGCATAATGCAATAAATTTTAACTTCGCGGATTTCCTGTATATTCGTGTTGTAAAATGCGCGAAATTAAAAAATAACCTTCAGCGAAATTGAAAATGCATGAGCGCGAAGTAATAGGAAAAGCCCAATATGACTGCCTTTCCCTTTTTTCTAAGAATCTAGAAAATATTGGAATTTAAACTGCTAATCCATAACGTCTATCGGAGGGATGTACAGAAATAGAAGCCCTTTCTTCCCACAACCACTTACCACAGCCACACAATTATTACAGCTTTGGACATTCAAATATATAAAGAAAAAGACTTGTTTCTCTTTTGATATGTAAAAAAGAGATCAAGAATTTACTTGCATCTAATTATTATTCAGCAGCAATGGCTTAATGATAACGCGCAAGTGTTCTATTAAATTTGCCATTTAAGGTAAGTCGGGACATAATATCCCTTTTTATTAGGTACATTGACGTCAAATAATTTAGATTTATATCAATGATTTGTAAAACATAATCAAAACTGCATAACAATCACAAAGTTCACAAGCGCCGTAGAACCTTACAGAGCTTCCCACAATGTTAGGATGCGCTAACCATTGATAGAAAACCTCAAATGCTGTACATTTTCGGTTAATTTGAGTCATATTATAAAATCCGCCACTGTGTGAAAAAATGAGAATCATATTGCGCTACCGAATTGAAAATTAGAGTGCACCAACATCTTGTGCATATTCTATATGTGTTGAATAGGTAGTAATAATGATAAATGTAGTGTACTATGATCATGACTGTAGATATAAAAACACAGAGTGGGTTTTATTATGATAAACTATTTATATAACAGTGAACCATATAAAACCTCTTTGAGACTTGTCAACAAATAATGACAACGAGTGGCAACGGAGCTCGATGATTTGCTGGGTCTTTCTTACTCATCATTTAATAGCGCCCAATATGTATTTAGTATTTACAACATTGAAACTTTCGTGGGACGGGAAAACCATGAATTTTAACCGGGTTGTGTTTGTTGTTCTTGTGCTAAGCACCTGAGGGCTGGCGCGCCGCCCACTTAGTTTAATTTACTGAAAAACTCGTTTAATTGGTATACTTCGCAGCCCGGAACATCTTTTAGAAGCACGGACATATATAGAAATAGAAAAACTGCGATACTATAAATAATTTTGATTCAGAAATGAAACGTCATTTTCTAAGCTTTATAAATAAACTGAAAGATAAGAGATGTTCTGGTAATTTGGAGCTATTAACATTATCACTATTATTCGTTATTAATACATTTATTATATCTTTATTAACTACAAATTTTAAAACCGTAAAAAACAACGTCGTGACTTGTCCAAGATCGTCGATTGCTTTGTTGTGTGATCATGTGGCTGATACACACTATTAATAATATAAGAAAACTAATGACTTAATCTGCATGCGATTTTATTTTTCTTTCTCATCCCCTTAGAATAAACATGTTATTTTTTTTTTACAGTTTATGGGGGTAACAAGGCTATTTTTCGTTTTTGTTTGTGGTTAAATTTAAACTGGTTGTAGTACTGTTATACAAGATTTTCGCAAAGTTGAGTGCAAAAGAACCCAATAAATCTCAATATGAACTTTTCAGCATGTAAAATAAAGCAAGAAAATAAAGTATTAGTTTTTTTTTTTTGACGATATATAGCTGAACTATGTAAGTTGGGGGAGGGGTTCTTTATTCAGATTTTATCAAAACCATTTTGCCGTACATAAAAAATAGGATTATCTCTGAATTTTTTTGAGATAACATATAAAAAGTTCTTAATCCCTTGTTTTTGTTCTTATTTCAAATAATCAAACGCCCACAAACAAACCATTCTTGATAAAATAATTCGTGATTCATCAAAGTATTATGATTTGTTCAGAGAGACATGCAGGTCGTAATGAAAATTTTAATTTACATCAAAACAACACCAACCTGTTTACTTTGTTGGTATAGTTTTCTTTACACTACATGTATTCAAAATCATTAGAAAAAAAAAAGATAGTTGATAACAGAGAGAAAACGTTATATTATATACAATCCAAGGAAATCACATTGAGTTATGATGGGTACCTAACACATATATTACACACGCACATTAAAAAAAATAATGGGTAAATTAATAATAAAAAGTAAAGGATAAAGTCTTCCCTATCAGCATACATAATTAGTCTTTTTACAGTTGGGATAATTTTACTTGTGTACAGTACCAAAGCTATGGCAGCGCTATAAATTTCAGACGCGCCACATAAGTACCTTGTGTAACTGATATGGCATGGTTGTAGGTCCGTTTAGCGGCGCGAAGTTCTTTTTTCTAACCTTCCAAATTTGAAATGAGTGATACAGAGGGCCACACGTAAAACAAGCGAAACTGTTTACGGTAGCACAAGGCTTAGTTGGCTTCCCATGATTAAATTCACTGAAAGAATAAGTATATAAGCACCAGCAAAACTATATTTTAATTGGCACAGTTTTTTATGGTTTTTTTTTGTAAAATATTTTTTTTTATACCCGTTTTCTCTTATTTCTTCAAAAAAAAATGTACAGTGAATACCATACAAAAATGTCATTTATTCCTTCTACTACATTAAAGAAGCCTTTACGTACTACTCCTACCGTCGATAAACCACTTATAGATTCTTCACCAAAAAATTATATTATGACGAATAGTAACAATAGTAATAATAATAATAGTAACGATAAAACCGATCAGGAATACAGTCACAACAACATTAGTGATACAAAAATGAGGATAATGAAGGATAATAGGGAGGAAGAGAGAGAGGAAAAAAGATCATCAGCCATCATGACGGTAACGGCAATAACAAATAATGATTCATCAACATCAAAAAGGTCTCCAAGTTTTGAAGATTTACAAAAGTTTTTCCGTACAGGTCCTTATAAGTTACCCAAAATAAATGATCTCAACAAAAATAACAATAATAGTGGTAATGGGTTACTATCATTCGGAACATTTGAATCATCTGATAATAGTCATGAAGAAGAGAAAGGAAAAGGATATAATGAATTTCCGGATTTTCCGGGGTCAGAGCGAGATATGATCCCACTACGACATCATAGTGCACCGGCATCTACTTGTCATCAGTATTATCAAAAACAACACCTTAATAACACTCTCGATCACCACCGCTACCATCAATATTATGATAGTAGTATCACTAGTATCAGTGACAGTAGTACCATCAGTAGTGCATCATCATCATCATCATTATCACTATCATCATTATCATTATCATCTACGACATTGGATTCGGATAAAGCATGCCCAACTTGTAGTAAAACGTTTTCAAGATCTCGAGATAGAGCAAGACATATAAATTCAGTTCATAAAGCCTACAAGATTAATAAATGTAAATCATGTGGATGTTGTTTTACACGTATGGATTCACTCTTACGACATCAAAGAAACAAGACTTGTATCAATGTAAATGCACGATCTTCACCATCATCTCCTACACCGTTTTTTCGGAAAGGAGCTGTTTATGGCACTACAATGGCTTTACCTTCACCACCCGAATTTTCAGAAAAAAAATTCGGGAGTTTTTTAAACGATAATCTATAGCTAGATGGTTTATTGTTATGGTAACGATTCTTCATTTTCTTTTTTTTTGTAAATTAACTTCCTTGTATTTGTAGCCTATCATATGGCATTATGTGCTGTTTTCGATAATACATATAGAGAAATTATAATGATGCTGAAATTTGTATATTCACCCCCTGTTTTTCCCTCTCTTTCTCTATCCCTCCACCCTTTTCTTCCCTTCCATGTATAATAATTGTATAATATTATAAATATATAAAAACAAAAGAATAATAATAAAAAGATTTTAAAATGAAACTTATAAGTGTTTTATGATCATAATGATATATCAAATAAACTCCTGAGGATACATAATGTTTTTATTTTGAAATAAGCGCTCCGCCTTTTTTTTTTTTTTGCTGGACTCTGCATTTACTTTCTCTATAAACTCTCTGGGTCTACAACTCCAAAAGAAAAAAAATGTTACCAGCGTTGCCTCAGCTATTTGCTGGCATTCTTAGCATTGTCTTGAATTATGTTGCCACATTTTATATGCCAAAAACGCGACTTTTACGAGATCCATTAGAAACATTAACAACAGCAGTACCTTTAGTATTAGCAGGTCACATTATCATCTTGATCTTCATGTTATCCGCTGTTAAACGATGTAGTTTTAAAACCACAGTGGTATGAATCAAACAAACATAATGTTATATATGAATGAATATATAGCTAAATAAGGTGCTGGATATTTTTTTCATAGATCTCAATTGGAAATGCATTACTTGTAACAGCACTAGGTACTGTTATTCTTCACGGGTTTATTGTATTATTTGGTGCTTCTCTCGTTGAGTAAGATTTCTTGCTATTCTATTTGTATTTCTTTTTAGTTTGGTAAATAAAATCATCTACTAATAATACACATAAAACAAAATCTACAATAACAAATAGAAAATTCAATCACACGTTAGCTTTTGCGGCCTATTTAGCTGTTTTAGCATTATTTCCAACATTCATTTCACTTTCACCAACAGATCCAAATATTTGGATAAAATGCTTTTTACAACATAGGTAATATATATATATATATCTATATTCGAGAGAGATATATGATGTCTTTCTTTTTTTCACAAGTTGGGGTAGAAAGGAGAAGAGTTTTATATTAATTAATAAGCAACAAATATATTAGCCCAAGTACAGGACCTGAAATATTTGCATATTCACAAGCTATCTGTACTTTATCTGGTGCTTGGATCGGGGCAATTGTCCTTCCATTAGATTGGGAGAGAGATTGGCAGGTAAATGATAATAACAAAAAAGTAAAGACTGAAGACATCTATATCTTATATATTAACATTATAATTTTGATTGTAATTATTAGGCTTGGCCTATCTCATGTGTTATTTCAACATATTTAGGTCATGCAGTTGGTGTTTTCACTGCCTTTGGTTGGTCTTCTTTCAAACATATTCTTAACAAGAAGAAAAATGAATAATTATAAATATCATTTGAAATTGAAAGAAGTGGAAAATAATAGTAATAATAGTAATAATAAATAGGTTATTTCATTTATAACTTTGGGGGATTGTGTGATGTAGATCTATTGTAATAATTTTATATTTAAAAGTTATGCGAAATTCGGAGCTTGCTCTTGCATAGAATTCCAAAAATAAATAAACGTGCCTGAGTAAAAAAAAAGATCTCTGTTCTCACCCCCTTAATATACACTAATGTTCACTCCCAATGACAAAGAAAAAAAGGCATTCATTGAACGTACCAAAGCTCAACGTCAGCAACGAGAAATTGAAAGATTAGAAAAAGAACGTCTTGTTAAACAAGAAAATGCAGCACGTATATTACAGCGATGGTGGCAACGACAAATTCGAATACGACAGGCAACTAATGAATGTTGGAAAACATGGGACGAATTACTTTTACATACGCAAACACTTGTTGATTGCTTTCAAGTTGCTGGTATATACTGTTTACTTTGTAGACATCACCCTTTGAAAAGTAAAAGAAAGAGACTAGGTGATATGTGTAAATGCTTGACCAAAAAGTTTATCACTACCATCGACAATGACAACGGCGACAAAAAGCACCAACAGCTCACTTATTTTGCATTACTAGTGGACTCACGATACAGTAACAAAGCTTTAAAGTATTTATGCACAATTATTAATCAATGTTTGGATGTCGTATGTGAATCATCTATGAATACTCATCATCAACAAGAGATGTACCTTACTGGAACAGAACTTAATACATTGCTTCAATTCTTGAATCCAAAAATGTATCAACAAACCAATCGATTTTTAGATGATAAGCAGTATTTACTATCAAGCCCTGTCAGCGTATTGACAATGGCGGTGCAAACAGTTTTTGATGAATGTTTATTGAAATCTAATATACGCGATCCAACCATAGTTCGTGTTCAACGTATTTTAAAATTAGAACACAAGAGCAATAAGTACTCTGCAGGTGTCTTATCGTCTGATGATGGAAAAATGATCCGTGCCATACAATTATGGTTAACAACAGTTACTCGATTATGTTTATTTCCAATTGAATTTTTTAGCAGTTCTAACGGCAACAACAATAATAATAATGAACGACGACGACAACAAGCAATACAATTTATTTGTACTAATATTCTTTCAGTGCCACTCTTACCTTCCATGATTAACTCCATGATGTCCAATCATCTGATGAAACTTGTCGGTATTGCTGATATTTATGCAGAAATTACTACTACGAATAATAGCAAAAGACGATATGTAGATCGAACGATGATTGAAATAATGTTGAGTGGTAATGGATGTATTTTTCTTCTTGGTAACCTAATTTATATGGCCCAACAGTTACAACAGCAAGATACATCCATGATTATTACGATGACAAACATTTTAATCGAGGCAGCGCAAACCTATTTTTCGGAGCGACAGATACAACCTTACACAAATTACCATCCACTTTTTAAATGGTCATCATCGACTTGGGGGAACTCAATAGATACACTTGTTTTTGAAAAGGTTCTCCATTCACAAATTGAGTATTTATGGTCGCGAACGTTTATGGACCAGATTTTTAGTGATATTTTGAGCTTTGATAATGGAAACGGACATGCTACATCTTCATCCATGGCGACCACGACAACCAAAGGTACCGATGGGATCAAATCACGATTATTGTTTAAAAAGAAAAAACAGGAAGATCGTATTACTATTGTCGATGGTAAACAGCATTCTCAATTAGCTGAGTTCTCGATGGATATTGAGGCTATATTTTCAATGTATTTGACCTTATCCTCATTGTTCGCTACTCAGCGTAAGGAAATAATTAATCGTATTGCCTTTACACCAAGACTTATGCCACAACTTTGGCGATTGATGAACACATTTGGACCAAGAGGGCAAATGTCGATCTATTTGGATGCAGCACGACGACAACAAAATGATGAAGATCTTGAAAAAGAGCCATTGATCAAGATATTGAAAGTATTTTGTGAAGCATGTTCACTGGTCTTTTTGTAAGTAAAGAAAGAATTAAGTTCTATGCATAAATTTCTTACTAATATAATATACTGATATTATATAGAACACTGGATGATACCGATATTTTTGAAAATGAGCATCCATTTTCTGTACAAGACCTCGTTAAACTTGGTGGTTTTTTAAACACGTTTTATTTTGCTTTACTTCAACAACAACAGGAACAGCCTAAAGATATGATATCAATTTCAACAACTACTGTAGCACTTTCATCTTTACCAGCCTCTGTGAAATCTTTTCGTGCATCTCATAGACTGTTACTTCAAATCTATGATTTGGATGTACGCCATCCTTACTGTCCAAAAGATCATTGGCTTCTTGTCTCTGATCCTTCCATGACAAAGTCAGCACTATTAGCTTTATTTAATCCATCCAAACAACCGGCTGTCCAACCGTTTTTGGACCGATTACGTCAAGGAGATCCAGTACCATTGAGAATATTACAGTTGATGCCACATACAGTTCCATTCAATACTCGTCTTACTGTATTTCGTGATTGGGTTGCTTTGGATCAAGCCAATTTAATGACAGCAGGTTCACGAGCATTAAGAGTACGTCGTCAAAATGTACTTGAAGATGGGTATCGTGGATTAGGAGGTCTACCTCCGAGCGGTTGGAAAGGAAACATTCGAGTTAAATTCATAAATGAGCTAGGTAAAAGTGGATTGTTTTTGTTCTATCTTTCTCTCTTTTTCACACATTATTTTGATTATTATTTTGGTTATTATGAGATAAACAAGAGAAAGAAGAAAAACACAATAATTTAATTTTTTTCTTTCACATAATATCTATTATTTCTTTTTTTGGCATAGGTATGGAGGAAGCTGGTATTGATCAAGGTGGTCCATTTAAAGGTATGGTTAGGGATTAGTGGATAAGGATTTATAAATTTAAAAAAGTGGGTTAGTTGTCTAACATATGATTATTATCTTTTTATTAGACTTTGTTTCTTTGTTGGTAGAAGAAGTATTTAAACCGTCTGTTGGATTATTCTCTGCTACTTCAACAAATAATATGTGTTATCCAGCATCTACTTCTTATATTCAAGGACCACGTCATATTGAATTATTTGAATTTATTGGAAAGGTAATAACAAAAACAAAACAAGGAGCAATATACAATATATGGTATGAGACTTACTAATACTAATGCCTAAATACATATTATTGTTTCTCTCTCTCTCTCTCTCTCTCTCTCTCTCTCTAATTTTAAACAAACCAGGTTATCGGAAAAGCGGTCTATGAAGGAATATTATTAGATGTTCAATTTGCAAGTTTCTTTCTTGCTAAACTTCTTGGTAGAAATGTCTTTTTGGAGGAATTGCGTGAAATGGATGAAGATGTTTGGCGAAACTTGATATTTTTAAAACGTTATGACGGTAAATAATAATAATAATAAAAAAAGAACACGCTTACTTGACGACCCAGCTTATATATACAAAACCTTTGTTTTCTAAGCATGAACACACACACACACACATATATATATATATATGGGAAATTATTGTTATTTCTGCTCTAGGTTGTGTGGAAGATCTTGGTTTGTATTTTACTACTGATGAAGAGGCCTTTGGTACAGTAACCTCACATGAACTCAAATATGTAAGTTTTTTTTTATTTTATTTTCACGGACTAGAAAAGAAACTTTTATTCCTAAATTGTTGACTTATTAAAACTGCATACATATAATAGAGAGGAGGAAGTATCGCTGTCACCAATGAGAATCGTATTGAATATATATATCGGATGGCTGACTACAAGTTGAATCAACAAACTCGAGAACAAACTCGAGCATTTATTCGAGGTTTTCGTACTGTCATATCTGAGAATTGGATTAAGGTTTTTTCTCCTCCCGAATTACAAAGGTATGTTCTTTTTTTCTTGTTCTGACTTAGTTGACATTTTGTCCCTCTTTTTGGTGATAATAAACCACTGTTATTATATATTAGAGTAATTTCTGGTGAGGATACAGATTTTGGTACATATTATTATTCTCTTTATCATGTATACTATTTTGAGAAAACAATTAATAATAATAATAATAATTAATCATATTTGAAATTTTTACTAGATGTCACTGACTTGCGACAACATACTGTTTATCAAAATGGATATTTTGATCATCATCCTATCATCCGAACATTATGGCAAATTGTAGATGAATTTTCTTCCGATGAAAAACGCGCTTTTCTCAAGTTCGTTACTAGTTGTCCAAAGGTATAACAAAAAAAAAGAACTGTGTACTTAATTTTTTGTTTTGCATGAAAATCGATTTGATATATAATTTTTTGAATAGCCTCCTTTGGGTGGATTTGATTATTTACAACCACCTTTTACTATTCGTATGGTCAGTGTTGATCCAGAGACAAATCAACAAGGAAATCTGGATGGACTAGGTTTAGTCAAAACTTTATTTAAAGTTGGGAATACTGGAGGCACAAAAGGTCGATTACCTTCAAGTTCAACATGGTAAACTTTTTTTTTATTTTATTTTTTTGTGAGAAGGAATATAAGAATCACATTTATTTAAACGTCGTTGATCTTTTATTTTTCACTTTTAGCTTTAATCTTTTAAAGCTCCCAGGTAAATATTATTAATAAGAGAAATGTATAAAAGTATAAATCAACTAATAATATAACTTGGTTGGGGTGTGTGTCTATAACAGCATATAGTAAGAAATCTTTGTTAAGAGAAAAACTTAGATATGCCATTCATTCAAACACTGGCTTTGAATTAAGTTAAAAAACCATTCATTTTTCAAAAGAGATAATGCATTATATAAATGCACAAAAGGATTATATTATATTATGATTAAATTGTATAAACTTGTAATAATATTATGGTAATAAGAGTGATAAACAAAAGAGGTATACGAAATGCAAAATAAAAAAAGGAGTGGCTATAGTGATATGAGGGAACAATTGGTAGCAAACAAATGTTTGATAAAGGCTTTCCAAAAATATATCTGATTGCTATTTCTACAAAGGCGATATATACTTTTTTCTTTTATCAAAAGCATTATTTTTGAGCGGGAAGTGGGCTAGTCGTTTGATGTATCTTTTTTTAATTTATTTATTTTTTTGTTATTCACTTTTCCATATTATTAATTGAGGGTCTGGGTGAATTAAAGGACTTGCTGCTGGTTCGACATCAAATAAAGCAATTGGTAACGCAGCACTTGTTGTTGTTGTAGCAAGGGTAAAAGCAAATGCTACTGATAATAAGTATACTTTTGTCATTCTTTTTTTTTATATATACAAGATATAGTATATTGATGAAGAAGAATGAAAGAAGAATAAAAAAATAAAATAAGCGAAAACAATTAAATAAACGAGCTTTCTGCTTTGCTCTTTTTATATAATTTGGTATTTGACGACTGGGAATGTTGTGTAAATAAAAGTAATATGTCATTCAAAAAAATACTAGAATTTACTCTCTCTCTCTCTATCTCCTTCTTTCATTCATTCATTGTTTTCTTACCAAAAATATAAACATGACATTGTTCTTTTTTTCACTGTACTCCGTCGTGACAATAATATGTTTTTGTTGAGTATTGGACTAACAAAAACCATTATCACTCCTTTTTTTTTCCCTTCTAATATTGATAATATCAAGTACAAATCTTGCTATTACGTAGAAACCAAAAATAAGAAAAAAAATACATACTATTTACTTATTGAATCACTGATGATGATATATAAATATATTCAAGTGTATTTATATATATGTAAATGCCTACTACTTGGTGCCATTTTGAATTTGTCAAAAATTGTTATATATGATTGATTCAAGTGTCATGATTCCGCAGCAGCAGCAAAATATGGTTATGGTAAACATACCAATCATTTTGATAAATTGTTGGAAGATTAGTAATATTTTCAGTGTGACTTTTGCTGTATAATTTCTGCAAAAGAAACCAAGTAGGTAATAAGATTTCTATTTAATTCCTTCGCTTTCCATTTCTATATATACGCTTATCCTATTCATAACTATGTATATTTTCATAGCACATAAGTTTTATATACTCGTATATAAATAAACGCCTTTTTCTGTAATATATAATTATACATCAACCAGGTGTTATTATATAGTATTAACAGTAATTATGTTTCTCGAAAACCCATGGTTACCAACAAATTGATTTGACATCTTTTTTTGTTCTTGTAGTTAAGTTACAAAGCGGGACTTGGACTTTTTTTTTTTGCATGTCGTACCAGAAAAAAAAATAAATACATCAAGTCGCGTAGTATATTTTCTTCGATATTCCACAACTTTCTCTTTCTCTTTTCTTGTTCTTAAAAAAACATTCATTATGGAAAAACTTCTTCAATGGGCAGTCAATAACAGTGATCAAGAAGCACTTAAAAATCAAGCTGAAGCTATTCGAAAAGGCGAATTAAAAGCTGATCCTTCAAAGTTTGATCCAGCAATGATTGAGGCCATTCTCGGTAAAGACGATGCTACACGTATGAAAGGTAAACAATAATTATAACAATCGATCCATTACACATATAACTACAAATAGAAAAAAAAGAGACACTAATTCTTTTCTATAGAGGCTGTCGAATGCATTGTGGATCCAAAGGATACTCTTGAAAATAAAGAGATCGCGCTTGACAACTTCGAATTGGTAAATGTTATATACAAGACGTTGTGGGGGATGATATTATGGCTATAAAACGATTATAGTTTTTCTTAATATATTGCTTCTTTTTTTTTTCTTTAATATATTTATATAGCTTATCGAAGGCATTGATAATGCAAACAGTAAGTTTCTTTTATGCTAAGCAATCGTTATGAATAAAAGAGGTTTGTAAATGACTAACCATTCATGTATATATATATATATATATATAGATATTGAAAACATGAAATTATGGCCACCTCTTTTGTCGCAATTGAATGCTGAAGAACCCGAAATCCGTAAAGGTGTCGCATGGGTTTGTGGTACTGCAATGCAAAATAATCCTAAAGCACAAGAAGCTGTACGTATATGTGAAAATTTCAATTCTTCAATCATTGGTAATAGTTTAGTTACTAAGATAGACTAAAAACGAATATGTGTCTGTATTTATAGTTCCTTGCCAATGAGGGTCTCGAAAAATTAGTTGAATTATTAAAAAATGAACAAAGTAAACAAGTCAAGGCAACTGTTATTTATGCTGTTTCTGGATTACTTAAGCATTCTTCTAAAGCACAAGAATTATTTGAACAAAAAGGCGGATTCGATGCTTTGTTTGCTATTGTTAAGCCTACTACTGAACCTACTATTTTACGTAAAACTGTTTTCCTTTTCAATAGTTTGCTTATTGAAAACAAACAATTTGGTAGCAAGTTATTGGAACAGGGTGGTTTAAAGGATTTATGTGATACACTTGCTAAATATACTGAAGATGATCAAGATGATGAAGATATGGTTGAAAAGGTAAGAAATTTTTCAGGGTTGATGGTATTATATCTTCGTATGCATGAATAATAATAATAATATATATATATGTATAACATAATAACAAATTAGATTTTGAGAACCTGTCATACATTGATTACGGAAACCAAGACATCCGTACCAGAAGAATTCAAACAATATGCTAAAAAAGCAGCAGATAAATATGGAAAGGAAAATCTTAATATGGCTGAAAGTGAATGGTTACAATTACTCGCATAAACAATTCATTTTATTTTTACTACATGTATATTTTTTTTATTATCATGACCCAAATCTATTTTATCATTAACCCATCATTTTGAAACAAAGCACAACATATGTATCCACAAAAAAAAAACAATTGTTATTATATTTCTTGTATATATACATTACTATACTTATTAATAAAAAAAATATTTTATAAACAAAAACATTATATTATGAACCTATTTTCTTTTTTCTCGTTTACTTATTAATATAAAAAAATTTAGAATCTCCCAATCTAGAGCAATTTTTATGAAATTGTAAATCCCCTCATAAGATTCGAAAGTTTCCTTCTTTTCTTTCATCAGTCATTTCGAAGACATACACAGGTAAATAGTATATCCAATGGTAAGGTCCGACGATTCGAGTTATTTTTCTAAGTAGGTAAAGAGCTCATATGTTCTGCACTTAATCGGACCATCTGGGTCATTATTACTGGGTACACAAATTGTGGGTATTTGTTTTGCTTGGTTTTTTTTTGAAAAAATAGTTAATAGATAATAAAATATATCTTTGGAATCTATCAAAAAAGAAAAGAGGAAAAGATGTTTTCAATAGCACTATTACAAAGTAGTGCTCTTTTGATGTTATTGACAACACGTGACACTGTGCATATTGCTATTAATATGTTGCTAGGCAACAAAATTGTAGTAGTAGTAAGTTTTGATGTTTTTTTTTTCTATAGAACAATTCTGCTTTACCCTTTCGAGATACAAAGGCCATAGTCTTGATCAATATATTAATTTTTTTTTATACTGGAAGTAATAAGCTTTTATTTTCATAACCATGCATGATCACCTGAAGCATTCTTTGGAGTGGCATTTTTCATAACCGATGTGGCTTTTACAATACGTCCATTTAGGAATGAATTTTTCATTACCCGACAAAACAGCATGCAATTTGGTAATAACGCTTACTTTGACAACAATAGAATAATATTGAAAGTCTGTCGTCAAGCAAAAAAAATAATTAAATATAATATACGAATGATCTTTATTAGCACCAAAATAAAAATAAAAAGTCATTAATAAAACTAAAAAGAGGAATCATATTTATGTTGTTCACTCATATGAAGAAGAAAATAAATAGGAAACAAATATATATAAGTTGAACGAACTTCATCAAAAAAAAATTACTGCAATTTAGATGAGCAACGACAGATTATTATTAGCTTTAATATTTTATATATCAAACCGCTTATTGTTCTTTTGGCTCTCTTTACTATCATCTACTTAGCTTGGACTTTCAGTAACACAAATTAAAAGCTGCATAAGAGACTGGAGCTGAAAATTTTTTTTGTCGGAGGCTTGGAATTTCGTCTTTGTATATCAATGAAAAAAAAGCGCGCAAAAAGTTTTGGTTCCTTCTCTTTTTCTTTTTCAACGGACATTGGCCCTTCAACAACCACATTCTGCACCCTAATTTTGACAGAATCTATCGATAGCCGCTCCATTGAAAAATTATTAGCAATTTATTATTTTTATCATGTCTCGTCTTCCAGCTGGTAAGCCATATTTTTTTTCATTGACCCTTCTTCTCCGCCACTCTCCCCCCCTAATGAAGGGATTCATATTTAAGGTCAGTTTTTATTAATCGAAAATGAGGTTCTTCATGGATTCCATTGATTGTATATAGTTTTGAACCCTACTGAGCAAGATTTGCAAATGCTCCTTGCTGCTCAATGTCATCTTGGTACCAAGAATGTCACTGAACGTATGAAGCCTTATGTTTATAAGACTCGTGCTGATGGTAAATAATAGTTTTTTTTTCCTTTTCACATACATATCACAAAAGAAGGTGGAAGAAAACAATGCGCGTGTTTTATCTTTTTTTGAGTGTCAGAATAGATCATGTATAAAATAAGTGAAACCTTACACCTATAATTTCTTTTTATATTTATAAATATTTTAAGGTGTCAACATCATCAACATTGGCAAAACTTGGGAAAAACTTATCTTTGCTGCTCGTGTCCTTTCGACTATTGAAAATCCACAAGACATTTGTGTTATTTCTGCTAGACCTTATGGTCATCGTGCTGCTTTGAAGTTTGCCAAATACATTGGTGCTGAAGCCGTTGTGGGTCGTTTCACTCCTGGTACTTTTACCAATTACATTACGCGTTCTTTCCGTGAACCTCGTTTGATTATTACTACGGATCCTCGTTCTGACTTCCAAGCTATCAAGGAAGCTTCTTATGTCAACATTCCTGTCATTGCTTTTACTGACACTGATTCACCTTTGCAATATGTTGATGTTGCTATCCCCACCAACAACAAGGGTAAACATGCTATTGGTTTAGCTTATTGGCTGTTGGCTCGTGCCGTCTTACGCTTGCGTGGTACTTTGGATTATGAAACCCCATGGGATGTCATGGTCGATATGTTCTTCTATCGTGATCCCGAAGAAGCTGAAAAGGAAGCTGCTGCTGCTGCTGCAGGTCTCGAAGGCAAGGAAGGTGAAACCGCAGGTGAATGGGGTGCTGCTGCTGGTGAATCTGATTGGGCTTTAGAAGGTGCTGCTGCTGAAGGTGCCGCTGGTATTGCTCCCGCTGCAACTGAATGGAGTGCTCCAACTTCTACTGACTGGGCCGATGATGGTGCCGTTGGTGGTTCGACAAGCTGGGCTGATGCTACTCCCACTACTAACAACAATGCCGGTGCTTCCTCTTGGGATTAAAAGATTATAATTTTTTTTTCACAAAAAAATAGTTTGCCTAAAATGATTTATTTGTTTTTTTTTGAAGACAAATCAAAAAACCCTCACCTGCAAATAATAAAAAGAAAAGAATAAAAATAAAAAGTCATTTTTTCTTTTAATTTTGGCTTTTTATTTTATTTTGTTTTAATATATATTGTGTTTTTGATATTTTAAGCGATACATTGTGACTCTTTTTTATAGTGAAAGAAAGATAAATGTCATCATGTGGGGAATATGACTGATAAAAGAGAGATCTTGGTGTGCTGCAACAAAAAGGGTAAGATATGGCAGCAGATGACTAGAAAGGAAATCCACTTGTTTCTTTTAAGTAAAGTTTTATGTTGTGCTGCAGCACGATAACAAAAAAAAATTGTTTATTTTCTAGTACAGAATATATGAGTTCAGTCGATGGAGTCATCCGATCTAAATAATTTCATACACTAAGCCCAATTCCATTAAAGAAACATAAAAAGCAAAATATATAAAATATGACTAACAACAACTAAACATTTGAAATGATAATTTTCCTTGTAAGAATATCTTAATTGTAGTAATATCTTATGAAATATAAAGTAACTAAGCCCAAAGCAACAATATTACAAGTAGTTCTTTTAAAGTTGTATAACTAAAAACTCTTAATAATACGTATAGAAATAAAAAACGTGAAGAAATCTATTTTAATTCATAAGTCTAGCCCCTCTCTATCATTCATCTTCTTCTTCTACTAACCCCTTCTCTTTTTCTCTCTTTTCTTTAAGTTATCTTTATATAACATATGTCTTACCTTAAATATTATATACATATATAAATATATATATTATATGTTTCTACAATAAGAAATATATAAGTTGTTCTAGTACAAAAAAAAGGAGTATAAAACACAACTTTGTACAACCCTGGGCTTAAGAGTTAAAAGGATAATGTGTGGCGTTCGCGTCACAATGTTACACTAACCATATAAACTCTCTTTGTTCGTTGGTTTTTTTTTTTTATTTCAAAATCAAAAAAAACTCAGTATTTAATTGTATAGTCTCTTCATGTAGGACATAACCAACACAAAAATATATTTATATAATATTTATACACAGCATATTCACACTTCTTTATCCTCTTCCTTTCTTTTTCTCTTTTCTTTCAAAAAAAAATCATTATTTAACTACGCATAATATATATAATATATATAAATATATAATTATTAATAATAACAATAATGACACCAAGTGGTACATATAATAATAATAATACTACTACTACTACTTCACCTCCGACTATTAATAATACTACTACAGAAACACAAAGTTTCGACTTACTTGACTCATTATTACATCAACTTGAATCAGACTCGAGACAATCTCTTATTGTAAGGTTTTTTTTTTTGACGTTTTTGAAATATAAAGTTGACATTCTTATTTCTCCTTTTTTTTAAGGGACGAAAACTTCCAGTAGTAGAGGAAGAAAGGGGATATCAACAAGAACAAAGCAATGCGTATCGTTATAGTAATGGTGTAAATTCATTGAATCAACTTAATGAACAGCAACGGTCTTCTTTACGAACGATTAATAAACGACAAACTGAATTTTATATGGCTGATTATTATGGCAATAATAATAACCGAGAAGACTACCAAGACGAAGACGACGACGATGACAGTAACTCATTTTCACCTCCAACTTCACCTTCACTGTTTCCACGTGTCCCAGAGACCCTTGTATCACAATCATCATCATCATCCACCAGAATAACACCGCGTCAACAAGAACAAAGAGGATTACCACCCTCGCCACCCAATCCAAATGATGACCTTTTTAGTGATGAAGATGATGATGATTATTCAGATGAAACAGTTGAACCTACTGTCGCACAAAAACTGACCAAAGTTGCTGTAGATAATGCAATACTGTTTACAACACGTACAACTTCATTAGGTCGTGATAATTCCCGGATACGCTTTGCTGAAAATCCAACACGAACAACAAGTAAAAAAGGAAAAATGATTACTCCCATTGGAATTAGTACTACCACTTCATCATCATCAACATCTTCTCGGAGAACAAGTCGTACATCATCACCATCATCATTACCCAATAATAATAATGTTGCTCAACTAGTTAGTTCAGATAATCCTGTGTCGAGTCCAGCTATACTATCCGAATTGGCGAACCGATTTGTTACTCGAGTTATACAATTAAATAGTACTCGCCGTATCTTTTCAACAGATGAATATCCTTTGAGTTTTACAGGTGAAGAAGCAGTGGTAAGTTTTAGTTGGGATAGAAAGGGGGGGGACTAATAAATGAGATATTTATTTTATTGAATAAATGGGACGAATGGATGGATAGGGTTATAGAAAGAAGAGGGAGAGAAATGTATATTTTAGGGCAATAGTTAACATGTTAAATTGGTTTCTATTTAGAAAATTGTACGCGACCTATTACCTGCAGATTCTCGACCCGTTTTATGTCGTAAAGTAGCACGGGCTCTTATGCATTGTACTCCACCCCTTGTTCATCCTATTGAATACTCGGAAAAATCGCTGCGCAAAAATACCTTGTATGATTCTCCACGTGAAATTTATACTATTATTGACAGTACATTGAATGAAGGGTATGCTAAAGGTGTTTATACACTTGTATCCTTATGTTATTCGCCATTTTGTGAACCTGGTCAAGGTGGTTGTTATTCATCTGTTTGTCCAAATCGAGGTCCACCAAAAAATATAAATTTATTATCTGAGGTAAAATTAGGAAAAACAATTGTTTTGTATGTGTGACAGCCGATAACTGATACTTTTACCATATTGGTTTTTTGCTCCTTCTTTTTTCTTTTTTAGTCAAGTATAAGAAGAAATATGTCTCTTGCATCATCATCCGTTGCGTCATCTCATGACACAGTAAGTATTAAACAATTTGTTTTTTTTTCTTGGGGATGGGGTCCTTTTTTTTTCTTTTGGCTGTTGGTTTTCGGGAACTCGGATAGTATTGGGTTTTAATTGTCAAAATTATTCTAGACATTATCTCGGGCTTGGCAAGCGACGGTGACACGAGAAATTATTCAGAGTACACCTGATCAGGAAATCAAAAGACAAGAAGCCATTCATGAACTCATTTATACTGAAGAAGATTATGTTCGTGATTTGAACTTGTTAGATGAAGTACGTATTTTGATTTCTCTTAATCCGATGGATCCTCTTTTTATTTTATTTTTTTATTTGTGGAATAAACCAACATATAACTCTTAATAGGTATTTGCAAAATCTTTACGTACAGCCCAATGTATTGATGAAGATCGGCGTGATATATTTTGTGATGCTATATTTAACAACTATTTAGAAATATTATCGATACACAAAGATTTATATCGAGATTTACGAGATCACCAAAGTGCTTGTCAAGCTAGATCCGCTGGTGGATTTGTGGATCAAGTGGGTGATATCTTTTTACGTCACCTTCATCGCTTTTCTGATGCGTATTCTGAATACGGTCCACATGTAGCACTTGCTGAATATTTGTATAAACAAGAAGCTAGCAACAATATATTATTCCAAAACTTCTTGCGCGAGAAAGAAAAGATGGCTGAATGCCGGAAATTAGCTTTCCGACATTTCATTGTATCACCTGTGACACGGTTGCAACGATATCCTTTATTGATTGATCAAATCTTGAAACGAACCGAGGATGATCACCCAGATAAAGATGATTTGACACGTTGTATTGAAGAAGTACGCGAAATTAGTAGACGCGTAGATGGTTTAGCCGCACAAAAACGTATGACAGTGCGACTTTATGAAATTAACGATGGCCTTAAATTCAAGACGGGAGAAAAATTTGTTGATTTACGATTACGTGAACGTGGGCGTCAATTATTATTCGAAGGTACATTGACACGACGATCTCATCTAGATACAGTCGAACACCATGTATTTATATTCGACCATTATTTGCTTATCACCAAGCCTAAGGGAGAGAAGCAATATTTGGTTTGGAAACAACCTATTCCTTTGGAACTGTTACATGTTAGAGATGGTACGGAAGGATTTGCTTTAGGTACCCAGCAACGTACGCAAAATGGTAGTACATTTAATGCGACTGGACTCTCAATGAAGGCATCATCACCATTGAGTCCAGCTACAAGTCCCAAATTATCACCTCAATCTCCAACGGTAGCTCAACCATTAACACCACCTGCATCTTCTTCTTCTGTGATTATTTTACAACATTTGGGACGATTTGGTGGTGAATATTATTTTAATGCTGCAAGTACACAACAACGTATGGAATGGAAACAAAAGATCGTTGAAGCCAAAGTAGCTTTAGAAGAAGCCCATCCAGAACGTAAAGTATTTGAAGTTCAATCATTAAGTGATACAACTTTTGCATTAACAAGTGGACCTGCAAATCATGGAAAAATTTCATGTAGCACAGCATTTAGTAAGTACAAAAAAGAAAAAGCGTATATATATATTTCCTCCGCATAAGGTCATCTATTTTTATTGAAGGGGAAAAACTAATTAACTATATGGAAACAAAATAAATTATAATAGTGGGTGCTCGTGGTATCAGGATGATTGCTATTGGAACTGATTTAGGGGTCTGGATGGGTGTTGAAGGTGACACAAACAATATACGTCGAGTTTTAACTATTGATGATGTTACTCAAATTGCTGTTCTTGAGGAATATCATATTTTCCTTGTATTAGCTGGTAAGAAAATAATTTTTATTACTATATAGCAATGGTTTTTTTTATATTCTTGTATATCAAAATTCAGGGAACGGTGATGCAAAAAAAAAAAAAAAAAAAAAAAAAGGGGAAGAAAATACTAATAAACTTTTTATACTATTGTTTTTCTATGTTTAATAATATAGATAAAACACTTACAGCATATCCACTTGATTCACTTGATTCAACTGCGCCTATTAAACCCACTGAACGAGCTTCATATAAAATAGCTAGTAACGTATCATTCTTTAATGCAGGTGTGTGTGATAAACGAACTCTTGTTCTTATCATGAAAAAGAAAGGTGTGGATAGTTTGTTCCGAGCATTTGAACCTGTCTGTGGTAGTTTACGCGATCCACGTAATGCTAAATTCCTTGCAGCAAAAACTGGATTTTTTTCAAAAGCGCCATCATGGTTTAAACTTCATCGAGTAAGCTTTTCTTTCTTTTTCTATCGTACCTTATTTGAAAATATAATATTTATTTATGTTTATCACATAGGAATTTTATGTTGGTGCAGAATCTTCATCAATCCAATTCCTTAAAGCAAGACTTGCCGTTGTTTGCGTGCGAGGATTTGAAATTATTGATCTCAAGCATTTAAATATGAATAGTAACTTACCTGAACTTCAAAATCCTGATTTTGCATTTGTATTACAACGAGCTGAACAATTGACACCTTTAGGGATGTTCAAAATCGACAGAGAAAATTATTTACTTTGCTATGATCAATTTGCATTCATGGTTAATATGAGAGGGCAACTTGTTCGAACCAATTATGTCTGGTAAGTTATAATACATTTTGTATCTAAATAATATTAAAAGAATGCTAAAGTTAATCATTATTACTATAGGATTGAATGGGAAGGTGCACCCCAATCTGTTGCATTTTCTTACCCATATATTATTGGATTTGATTCTCGATTTATTGAAGTTCGACATGTTGAAACTGTAAGTGTTATTCGTTATCCTTATACCTTTACACTTAAAATAATACTTTGGACTAATCATCGTTCTTTCTTTTTTCAGGGTGAACTCGTTCAAGTTATTCCTGGTGAAAACATGCAATGTCTTCAATATAAACAAAATGCTCTTACACCTCCTGTTATTCATGGTTGTATGACACATCCATTCAAACCAGATTATCAACTTGTTTTCCATTTAGCTTCTGTATTCGAACAGCCTATTCTTTGGCAATAAATAATAATAGTAGGTACAATCGACTATTGATATAATGACCTATCTTGCATTATATAACTCATTCATGCTCACATTCACATACACTAAAGACTTTACACAAAAATTCACATAATCTCCATATACATACTCCCAATTACACAACTCATTCATTTTTCTTTTTTGTTATATTAAAAATCTCCTTCCTTTTCCTTTTTTCTTTATTTTCACATATTATATTATTCATATATATATATATATCCATATATCGCTCTTTTTTTTTCTTCTCCTTTTAAAAACACCATCCAAAATAGTTATATCACATATCTTTTTTTTATATATAATACTATGCATTACTTTTTTTTCTACAAGTTTTATCATTTAAAGAAAAATATATCTTTTTTTTGAGGGGGGGGGTTATATGCCTGTATCATATATAGTGTGGGTTTTTTTTTACCATTGTTTACACTCGTGATAGATACCCGGTTTCTTCAATTTGGGAAAAAGAAAAGAAAGAAACGCATTATGGTGCTAAAGCCTCTGAATCTTGGTAGCATTTTCTATCAATAGTAATCAGAACATATACAGCCCACAGGTCTATCAAAAAACAAGTAGCATGAATTACTTACGTATCAGTTCCATATCCACTCTATGTCTCGATTATTTGATTACTTCAGACACTGTACTGCCTACAAATTTATAATCTAAGTAAAATAGGATTAATTCGTTGATACGTATTGGTTTTAAAAATATTATTTAGTACGTTCGATGGCTAATTATTATTACGTTCTATTAATATTAGTTTCTTTTGAAAGGAGTAGTTTGAGTAAAATTTGTGGCTATGCGCATCATTTACTTATTATAGCTCAACCTTTTTCTTATTAATGAACTACCAAGTTTCCTTATTCCATTCTTTTTGTGGCGTTAAATAAAAGGCTCCGTATTAGCACATTTTCTATTATTATACTAAAAGAAAAAGGCAAATGACCTATATTTCTTTTATTAGGGTCCAGTCGTGTGAAGAGGATGCTTTTTTTAACTTCGTTGACGTATTAAGTATACTGTAAAAAAAATGAGCTATTTTCTTATTATAATAGTGATAACATTTTTATTATTAATGCTGTTACTTGTAACTATCAAACCGTGTTCTGATGTGGATAACCATCAATCAAAGCAAAGGGGAATGATACGAGACAGCTTATATCTTTTTTTTATTGATCAGCAAAGGGATATCATTAAGGCGCGGGAAAGTTTTTTTTTCTTTCGCTAACAAATTAGGTTTTTGTACCTCATCATTACCAATATAACGCATTCGCGTTATGATGAAGTGCTTTTGTAGCCATATAAAAAAAGTTTTTTTTTTACTCTTTCCATATTTTCTTTTCCTTTAACTATCCTAATATAATTATACGTAATGTCAAGACTATATGTAATTGGTGGAACCGGTACAGTTGGATCTCTTGTTGTTCAAGAACTTGTTAAGCAAAAAGGGACTCAGGTAACAGTTTATGCTCGTTCTCCCGCAAAAGTTTTCCAAGCAGATAATGTAACTGTCGTTCAGGGTGATTTGGACGATTTGACCCCATTTGAAAAATCAATTTCTGGCCACGATCGTCTCTTCCTCCTAATCCCTGATCGTTCGGACTTGGACAAGATTATGATTACTATTAGTAAAATAGCTTACGTTGCGGGAATCAAACAAATTGTTGATATTTCTTCCACAACATTACCTTCACGTACCTTTAGTATTGATCATAAACATCATGTTGCCGAAGAAATCATTTATGCTATTGCTAAGCGTGGTGCTTATACTTCAATTCGCCCAACTAATTTCATGACTAATACTCTGTTCCTTGCTTATACCATTAAAAATCATGACTTTATTATGGATTCTGCTGATCCAGAAGAACTTCAAGAATGGATATCTCCTTTTGATATTGCTCAAGTAGCAGCAAGAATCTTACAAGATCCTATCGAAAAACATGGAGATGCTGCTTATGAATTAACTGGTGATCTTAAAACACCATTACAACGTGCATCTATTCTTTCCAATGTATTGGGTCGTACTATCACTTATAAGCAAGTATCAGCTCAAGAATTATATGATCACTTTTTCGAATTTACCAAAAACCATAATATTTCCTACTTCTTGTCAACTTTTCAGCGTTCTAATCCAGTGACGCGAGGATTATCTGTGTTGCTGGGAGGTAGACTTCCTGAGTCATATGAAACATGGGCTACCAAAAATAAACAAGCTTTTTTGAAATAAATAATAGCCATTTTTTAAACTAGTATAAGTAGTAATCAATAAATTATTATATATTATTATTTGTATATGCTCTTTTTTCTCTGTAAATTAATAAGAGGAACTAATAACTGAAAAGTAGAAGGTTTAAAAAGGAGAAAGGAGAAAAGGGTGTTTTATGCCATGTAATTAATTCTAATACATTTCTGATATGTATGAATATAAAAAATATGAGAGAGAGAGAGAGAGAGAGAGAGAAGGTTGTGAAGGGGAAAACAAAAAGGTGGATATGAAATAATATACAAAAGAAATAAATAGGGAATAAGAAGGGGGGCAAGAAGGAAATATGAAATAATAAGAGAATGAAATTTAAATAAACTTCAATTGATAAATAAGCTCGTTTCCAGTAACAGGATCATCCATTACACAGTTAATGTTATTATGTGCGTCCGGCTGAAGACATCGAATATTATTACCAGTAATAATTTGAGCTACGTTACCCTATATATCATATTACCCACGTACTTAGAATCATATATATAAGCTTGTACCCAACAAAATAAATAAAAATAACAACTTACGGTATCAATGTGTCGTACTTCAATAAATGTTGGATCAAACGCAATAATATAAGGTGTTTGGAATGCAAACGAAATAGGATTACCTTCCCAACAAATCATCCAATCTTCTCGTACTCTTCTTCCTTTTTTATCAATATAAAAAGCAATTTCTAAATAACAAAAATGATCATCATCTTTAAGTTAATCGTATAATTTAAAGAAAAAAAAGAGTGATACGTATGTTTTTTATCAACGTAATTATATCAATATGTTCGCTTTTTTTTACCGTTATAACATAGTAAGATATTGCCATCATGACGAAACATTGTAATTGGCTTCAAGCTTTCACGATGAAGAACTTGTTGGTGACGATCATCACTTGGATCCAAAACACCTAATTAAAAAGATAACAGAAAGAGAATCTCAGTAAAATAAATAACTGTGTGAGATTTATTTAAATAACGATAAAGCTTACTTTGTACTTCAGTTGTTCCAAGATCAACCATTTGAAATCCTTTAGGACAGCCCACACAAATAATATTTCTGAAGAACTGGATAGATGATGCAACCCCAGGTATATAGCTAATAATAATAGATTAACTATTATTTTCTTTTGGTAGAATTAAATATATAAAGCGTTAGATATCACAAAAATTATACACTTACAGATCTTTATAAATTCGAAGTGAGTCATGTGGACCTCTAATAAGTCTACCAAGATTATGTGGTTGTGGTTCCAAAGCACGTATAGTTGAGGTCATTGCATTTTGTCGAACAAAACAAACTAATGTTTTTTCAGCAGCAGAAGAGCGTTGAATTTTACCGATTTTAAAAAAGGATACATGGCTGTTGATTTTTCGTCCGGCATTTCCAGCACGTCGATTGCTATTAGTGTTTTTACTACTACCCGCCAATTCAGGATCCAAAAGTAAAGTATCCAATGAATAAACATAAAAAGCCTTATCTGCAAGTACCAACAATAAGCGATTGGTTCCTGTCCCTTCAAGAACATCAATTTGTGAAACTTTCTCTAAGGCCAGAATCCGTATAAAATTCATTTTTCTTTTTACATAAACACCTTGGTCACTACCAAATATCAAAGATTTTCCACCATCTTTATGATAATTAGTATTATTAGACTGACAAAAAGAAGCTACTAATTAACAGCAGCGTACGATAATATTATATATTATTCTAATTACCATAGGTTGCAGTACATCGAAGCTTATTGAATACGGTAAAGAAATTATCGTTAATAGAAACCAATTCAACAACCTTGTTTTTTTCCATTAATACTTGCTGTTGATTTTGAATATTTACAATCCATTGTCTACGAATAGCCATTGTTGTTGCGTAAAGGGTAATAGGAGTTGTTCCATGTTTGCCAAGATGAGAGAAACATAATGGATACCCAAGTTTGCTGCTATAGTTATAGCCGCTGTTACCATTGTTGTTATTGTTAACTGTGGTAGTACTTGTACTTGCAGAAGGAGAAGGAGGTGAGGGAGATGTTGGTATGCTAATACTATCCATACTACCAACAGAGGTAAAAGAATCTTTACTCGTACGACTATAAGGTAAGATTGAACTAGAGCGTTTTGCCAAATCTGGGAATGAGATGGAAAGTAAGGCAAGAGGAATTGGCTAGATTTGAAAGTTAAATACATATACGTTACTACCAGGATATATGTTACTTCGGTTTTAACAAATGACAATTTAATAATTCATAATTATCATTACCTTGCGATAGAGTTTATACTGTTCATTATTATTTACAAATTTTTGTTTTGTGATGACTAGATAATGATCGAGCAAAAATAAAAGTATATCAGATGATTCTAATGAACCACTAGTACCGCCTTTCTTCTTTAATGCACCTTTGAATACTAATTTTCGACTTTCTGCTCGCAATCCCAAACCCTAAATATATATTCAAATATTTGTTAATATACAACATATAGTTATTGAATAGATAAATATACACATGGAATAATATATAAGTATATAACTTTACCACCATATCGGGCTGTCTATGATTAATCAAACGTTGCTCCAACAAGTATAAATTATGTCTGCTTTCTGTTTTACCGGTTTCTCGATTTACAATGGTAAGAAAATTAGCAATAATTTTCATAGCTTTGGATATATTTTCTTGATCTGGATGATCCTTGGGTGTATGTCTTAAAACTTCTCGTAGTATTAAGTTATATCGTCCTAATCGTGTTGTCGGTTTCGTGAGATATCCATTGAGCTCCAATTTACGTGATATTTTCAATCGTTCAGTTTTCTATACATACAATTATTATTTTATATGTATATATTTTCATATATGTTATTATCAATCTATTATTTATGTTTCTCAAAAAAGATATTATATTTAGAAAACAATACCTGGACAAATTTAGCAAACTCGGGATTCGTTGATTTCTCCGTTTCAAAAATATGTTTTCCAATCACTTGATGAGCACCATAACGAACAAAAGGTTCAAATTTAGCCGCAAAATTCACCATCACATCACCAATTTCATATATATCTGAGTCGATGGCTTGCCGTTTTTGTAGAGATTGAGATAAACTGGAGTTAATTTTATAAATCTCAATAATATTCCAAAATACTTGGTCGACAAATTCATCACGATCGCTTTGATCTTCAGATATGATGGGTTCTTTCAATAATGGATTAATCCAGTGCTGAAATAATTACGCACAAAAATAAAGTAAAAATTTGGGACATGTGGCAGTGTGTTAATAGTGGAGTTACTGTATCAATGAACTTTATATAAAATATACCTTTTTGAGATAAAGTAAATCATTAACAAAATCCTTTTCAGTATATATAAGTTCAAATATATTTTCTTGACGACGTATCTCTTGTTTATCCATTGATTCTATCGAAGCTTTTGGTACTGTATAAATCCAAAGACGTTCCTCCTTTTTTTCGGGCGAGTTAAAAAAAATAGATATGCAAGTTAATTGACGTTTTAATTAGAATATTTTATTTTTATTTTATTTACCTCCTCTGCAAATAATGATGATTTACTACTCGATCGACCGTGATGATAAGCAGGGCATCTTGCAGTACGGGTTTGTTCTGATCGTCGAGGACATGATACGCTATAACAGAGTGTATCACGTGTACATGTAGGTGAATAGCAATCAGTCAAAACTGTGAATACACCATTAGGTATACCATCATAATCATTCTTATTCATGTGACTATGGTCATCATCGTTTGTAAAATTAACACTGGAAAGATCCTCTCTTATGTTATCAGCGTCATCATGAAGAAGTGGCGTTGAAGTATTATTGCTGTTAGTGTCGTTATCATCGACCTGTCCTTTTTCTTCTTGCCATTGCTTTTGTTTTTGCGTAGCAATCATATTCAATTGATACAACTCATGACTTGAATCACGTAACCGATGCTCATAATTAACATCATGGAAGAATTTTTGAGCGTCTAAAGCGCGACCCAATAATAATGCCAAATTTCTATCTGCTGTTTTAATGATGTATGCGAGCTTATCCTAAAAATAACAACATCGATTTATAAATATATCAGCGATAAAGAATTTATATATACGCCGCAGAGAGGGGTCAAATCAGCCTTTTTTTCCCATGTAATAAACAAACATCATGAAACCTACTACTGCCTCACGTCCATCAAATGCATTCGAATATTCAATATTATCCTTTGTCTTGGTATTCATTACAACACGTTCACGAAATGCTTCAGATACTTTAGATAAAAGTGCCGGATATACGATAGGTTTACGATCTTTTACTGTCATGGCAACAGCAGCTACTGCATCTGATAATGATGAATGATAATGTTGATAAGATGATATTTCTTGTTGTTGATGTATCGATGATGGGTTTGGTGATTGTGCTTTTAATTGTAGCGGTTGCTGAGTTGCTAGTAAATTGTCAGAATTTTGATGGTGCTGGTGCTGATGCTGGTGCTGGTGTTGTCGATTCGATGTTCCTGTTACTGCTCTATCAAAAGAAGAAGATAAAGATCGTTCTTCATGGGATCGTCGATACAAAGATATTGATCGTCGATTCGATTTAGCTGATGCTAAGTTATATATACTTTCGGCTGAACGTCTTAATGGAATAGATAAAGAAATAGATGCCTCTGGTCGAAGTGATCCTCCGTTGCCTGCCCCGATATTATCTAAAAATATAAATAAATAAAAGATATTAGAAAAAAAAAAGATGCAGGGAGGTCAAATGAAATATAGTTTGAAAAATAGTGTTTATATTTTTAGAATACTATTGTTCTTTTTTGCCGTTATTTGGAACTACTTATTTACTCATTGACATTGCGGATAGTCGTGCACGCATGGGAGCCGTCGATTTGGATAATTTCGATAACAAACTACCACTTGTATTACTACCGGTACTACTATTACTACTAATCGAACCTCTTCTTTTTTGTTGAAGATATTTTTCATCCTCGTGATAATGGTGTTGCTCTAGTTGTTGTTGACTATTATCTTCTTCCACAATAATTTTAGGCTCAGTGATATTTATCTTTGGTCGAAAAAGCGTGCCTGCACGCGATAAACGTCTCAATGCTGATGATCCTGTTCTTTGTAATGATATTGCTGATTGCTTTTTCTTTTTTTCTTTTTCTTCTTCTGCTTTATTATCATCCTTATCATCCTCTTTTACGTTCTCCCTATTTTTAGCTATAGTCAAAAGTGGTGGTTGTTGTTGTTTGGGTAACATACTCGAACCTGTTTGCACGCTTATACTGGCTATATTATTATTACGGGATAGGACGAAGTTACTTGTATCGTGGTTGTTGTTGATAGTAATACGCTCAACAGTAGCGGTATTTGTATTAGCAATAATAGTGCCAGTGTTGGTACTGCTATTACTACTACTAATGCCTCCTTTTCCTTTTTCTTTTTCTTCTACTTCTTCTTTTGTTGCTATAATATTATGTTGTTGGTCATGAGTGGAATGAGACATCTTTAAGGTAGCATGATCAATAACGGTAACTGATGAGCCATGACTGTCGGGATGCATTGCTGAGTATTATTTTATGCAGTTTTTAACCATGAAAGCGCGAAAAAAGAGGAGAGAGAAAAAAGGGATTGAAAAAAAAAGTATTTTAAGATAAAAAAAATGTAAAAAAGGGAGAAAAAAGCTCAATCTTTTATTACTTGGTAGTAGCAACAGTTTAGCAGAATCAACTTCTCCGCAACCCCCCCCTTTCTTTTATTAACAATTCAGGTGAACAATTGTAAGTTTATTTATTATAATTACTTATTATTTGATTCTATTATTGTGAATTGTTGCTTGAAAAGATAAACCATCTTGAATTGTGGATTGCTTATTGATTTTTCGATGTTGCTCACCGGTTACGATGGATTCCAATATCTCACCTGAACCTTTAACCAATCTATAAATATACACTATAAATATCTGATGTTACATTTCTCTTTCTATATTATATAAATATTAAATTATACGTCACCGTGTTCTTCCTGTTTGTGGATCATATTCTCGTCGAATTACGGATCGTTGCTTATCATAAGACTCTTTTGTCTGAGGAATCATAGCTTCTCGTCGTTGCTTATTAATTCCTTCTTGTTCATGATGATACTTGCTATTCTTAATATTTCTTTTTTCTCTCTTTTTATGATCATCATCATCTTCTATAGTCTTGTTGTATTGTTTCGCAAGTTGCTTCAGCTTTTCCAATGTATCGTTGTCACTCTGTGTATTCTCAGTAACGGTAATATTGTTTTCTTTTTTATTCGAATAAGAAGACGCGTGTTCTGAATGTTTATGTTTATGTTTATGTTTTCGGTGATGGCGGTGATCACGACGTAAATCACCATGTCGATGACGTTTACTACTACGATGGTGAGAAGAATATTGATCGCTATCAGAAGAATGGTGGTGATGGTGTCGTTTCTTTCTCATGGTGGTACCGTTGATACTACTACTGGTACTCGAATCTCTTTTTCGTTCATCCATTTTTTTTTCTTGGAAGTAAAAAGAAAAAAAAGATTGATAAAAAAGGAAAGTGTCCCAGGTTTTATATAGGTTCAGTTCCGAAATTGTGATAGTGTTACACAACCAAAAATCAAAGACCAACAGCAATGTTTGCAATGTTTGGGAACATAATAGTAAATGCATGGATCATAGTATTTACTTTTTATATAACGAAAGAACAATTTATTATTCTATATCATTATCAGTTATTAAAAAAATAAATAAGGAAAGCAAAAGAAGTGAAAAAATCACAAATATAGCAAATAAAAAAAAAATCACTTGAACCAAAAAGTTTAATTTTTTGAGATACCGTGCCGTCTTAGCTGATTCGTTCGTTTTCTCTTATTTTAACCTTTCTCAACTCCCCACCCCTTTTTTTTTCTTGGGTATGGACATTGACCCTGTTACCATACATTCTCAAGTTGATCTCGGGATTAACGAGATACCGATTGACTTGCAACCTAGCACTCGAATCAATTCTGACGTTCCTCCAACCGATAAAGTAGTGACTTCAACTGTTGAGGACGACGAAACTGATAAAACCATTGCTCCGTCTGTCATTGACGATAACATTCAGCAAAAGCAAGAACACCAAGGAAAGCTATTCACTGCTACCGCTTCAATAACAGCAAATGACATGACAGAAACAGATCAATCAACGCAATTTGATATACCAAAGGAATATTTGACGAACATACTTGATTATCAACAACCACAAGAACAAACACAACAGAAAGTAATCATTTATGGCATCACGGCTGGCCAATTTGCTTCCATTCAACATTTATATGCAGCCACTCCTTTACCTAACGATATCCTATTCCCTTGGTTACATGGTGTTAATGGCCGATCTTATCAACAAAATTTATTTTTCGGCGTACGTAAAAGTATTGTTCCAAAACATCGTGGTATCACTATCATCCATGCAGATGAAGCATGTCCTTATAATGCACGATTAACACAAGCAGTATTACCTTCTGAATTGATTACAACAGCACCCATATCGCCTATATCTCCTTCTGATCCAATGACGACCATGACAACGCCAACATTTATTAATACATGTGATATGGATCATACTATCAATTTACGGAACTTCAAGATTCAAGTCTCAAGATATGGATCCATCAGTGATATTATTATTTATGGATATGGAGCAATGGAAGTAGCACAAAAAGTTGCATTGGCCCAACAACGTTTACGAAAGGAACGGCTGGAACAACTAGAGCATATTAGAAAGACAAATGGCAAAAGTGCAATCAAGGATGCCAATGATCTGTCTTATCGTGTCTTAGTTATTACAGGTAAAACTACCAATGTTTGAAAGAAATGTATCTTGCTGTTATTATTACTAACGGGATTAATTATGGTCATATAAACGAAACCTACATCTCTTTGCAAATAGATCCATTTACAGTAATTGAAGATAAATACCCAGATCTTGTCAGCTATGATTCAAATGGCACTTCCATGAATACTATCAGCTTTTGGGAACGTGAACGGGAAGAAATGAGATTCATGAGTGGTGCAACAGAGATAACACCCAACGTCTGGGTAAAGTATTCTTGCTAAAGAGATAAAGAGAGACGATGAGAGAGGTTGATGGCAATTTTTTTTTGTTATCTCCGTCCCCCTTGGCGTCTAAAAAGAACTTTTGTACTAAATGATTATATTTATGTAGGTTGGTAATACTCAAGATGCGCCAGCATCAGTTCGTCAATCTGATCTCGACGACGAAGAAAGTGAAATTGACGATAATCCACAGCAATTTTCTATCTGTATCGAAGCACATGACTTTGCTGATATGCCGTTACCGTCCACATTAACTCTGGCACGAGAAACGTTAAACGAACTACCTTCCGATAGATTACCACCTGAAATCATTCACTTAGATGTACATTCCACTGGAATCCCAATGGAACCAGATGCATTTGACAAGTTCTACAATCACTTGATTCATTTATTAGCCTTTGTGGATGACCAAGCAACACGTGGACGTAAAATTTTAATTCACTGTTCAGATGGGTATACAGAAACAAGTTTAATGGTGTTATCATGGATCATGTACAAAGAAAAAGTACGCTTACCTGAAGCTTATTTGATGTTACAAAGGAAAAGAAACTTCTTTGTATATGCAGCGGATGTAGCAACGCTCCAGCGGATTGAGCAACAGTTATTGCACCCACCACCATCGCAACAAACTGATCATAAGCGAAAGCGTGAAGAAGAATATGAAGGGCATTTGATGGATGTAGCGAATGATGATGATCAAGTAGAGGAAGAAAATTGTGTTCGGGTATCAAAGGAAGTAGAAGATGAAGAACATTTACAACTTAAGGATTTGAAAATTGGGAATAACGATAATGAAGTTATAATGAATGATCAACGGAACCCACATCAACAGGAGACAAAAGAAGAAGAAGGGGAATGGATGAATGATGATGAGAATATGCAAATGAAGGATAATCGCTTATTACACGATGATCAGTATATCAACAATATATCAAACCAAGCACAATGCGAAGGTTTATTACCCAGCAACAACAATGACACTCCGCCTGTAACTGGAAGGGTCATCCGTGCATCGTCGGACATTTACAATCCAAAAGATAATGACAATAATACTGATAATTGTATGAAGAACGGTGGCAACAATATTAATAATAATGATAAGAATACTAAAAACGAAGATGAAAAGCAAGGTGGAGACGGAGAAGGGGATGGTATTGATGAAAAAATCCCAGTTCATTTATTTGCACCTGAACTTGACACAGCTGAAAAGATATATTTTCCATGGTTTTATTCCCCACGTTTTGAAGGGTCTTTCCCATCACGAATTTTACCCTTTTTATATCTTGGCAATCTGAACCATGCAACAAACCCAGATATGCTCAAAGCCCTTGGTATCACTCATGTTGTTAGTGTTGGAGAAGATGCCAATCTGGATCAAAGTCAATTCAAACTTTTGTTTCTTGATAATTTATATGATGATGGTATTGATTCTATCCGCGGGCGATTGGAAGAAACAATGGGTTTTGTTGGTAAGTCTTTTTTGGTTGTTTACCCTTTGGTAAATTATACGCGACCATATAATTTATATTCACTATATTTAAACGTTGATAATAACTTTTATAAATAATAATAACAATAGATGAAGCGCACGCACAAAATAGCCATTGTTTGATCCATTGTCGTGTAGGTGTAAGTAGGAGTGCGGCTATTACGATATGTTATGTGATGCATCATCTCAAATATACACTTGTACAAGCATATCTTTATGTACGGGCAAGAAGACTGAATGTGATTATTCAGCCTAATCTAAAATTCATGTATGAAATGTTACAATTGGAGCAGCACTTAATAGGAAAAGCGACAATTTCTTGGCCTATTCTTAGTAAAGAAATACATTTGTTAAATATGTCTTATCGTGAGTCATGATAATTATAATAAAATGAGCGGCTTTACAATGCACAGGGGATTTTTTTTAGCCAATTAAAATGGTATATAGTGGAAATAATCAAATCGTTTTCTGCTTGCTGTAGGATAAAAAAAGTAGTCTGTAGAGCGTAAGTGAACTATGATCATGCTACTTTCAACCTCGCTTGACACGAATTTTCATTTGGATATAATGTGGCGCGTGATAAAAATTGGAATGCCTACAGTTGTTTTTTATTTGGCACTTCATTTTCTTCATTTGGTGCAAGCCATAATTTCGATTCGACATTGGATGGATTATATTTTGGCACTCTCAAAATTCTGACCTTATACATAACAAATTAATAATAACAAATTGCACACAATATAATACTTTATGTCTGTTATATTGTTACATCCATTTTTAAACCCTCTTCAAATATTTTTCTCTATTGTCATATGAACAAAATTAGAGCCCGATAAACATGTCTGGAGCTTTTAAAAAATCTTCGGTCCAAAAAAAAAAGCGAGGCAGGAAAGGAAAAGGGAGGAAGGAAAAAAGAAAAAAATTATAACTGGAGAAAATAATATTAAATATCAAATCTCTATCAAAGAGTGTATTTATAGATTCCCAGTGATTAAACAAAAGGTTGGTTTGTGTATGGATTTATTTTAATAAAAAAAACATGCTGTACAAAATTAAGATAATCTTTTATGGTCCTTCTGATGACCTTTGATTGTTGCTCTTTTCTACACAGTCGCCCTCTGGCGCCGGGACAGCCTGTTTCTCCATATTTCGGCATTTTGGTGAGACATGCTTTTGTTTTTGACGTTTAGGAGGAGGATCGTTATTATTATTAATATGAGTATCTTGATGGGAAACAGCTGGTCTCTTTTCTACAATATTTATCGGCTCTTCTGCAGTGGCACCATATTCAGTATCAATATTAATATTATTATTAGAGGGTTTTGGGACAACGTATTTGTAAAGTATCAGTTTACCAATTGACCAATCATATTCAGATTGAATAACATTAATACTCATAATATAAATTAATAATAATCACGATATAAAATATTAATAATCATATGTTAGAAATTCAACAATAACACTACTGATATCGATAAGGTAAAAAACTATATTATCATAAAAAAATCATTATTCTTTTATTACATATATAATCATATACTTTATATTTCTAATTATAATTTATATTCCGAAGCTACATCTCACAATTGGTGGAGAAGCTAAATTCACACATCATGTCTGATCACGTATCGCCTTCACCCCCTTGGGATCAAGTTTCTACCTCCATGGCTGCTAATAGCTCTTCTCCAGTTATTCCTGACTCGGCCGCCTCTGAAAGGTCTTCTCAAATTGTTTATACTGCTCCACCTTCTTCTCGTCTGTTATAGATTAAATCCAATCTATAGTTATTTCAGATCAATAATAATACAGTGGAATAGAAAAAGTAGTCGAAAGTGTAAAAAAGAGATAAAAAGGACTTGTTTTTTACTTATTAGATGTTATAACTATTTATATGGACTAAGCCTATTTGTACAACTCAAACTTATTTTTCCAAGCTTGAGCTCTTGGTTACAATATTACCTAAACGGCAACATGTCAATCTGTTACTCCCATTTATGACCGCTCCCATTCTCTTCATATCTTGGCCGTTCCCACTCAACCCACTGCTTTTCAACAATCACCTCCTCGTGTTCCCACTGATACCAGTCTGGGAAGGCCCTTTTTCACTTTTAAACCACTTTTTTTTGAAAAGTGTTTAGGATACATCCAGAACCATTATGAAACCCTACTGCAAATCTACCACAGAGGAAGTTCAGAAGGAGATTCGTTCCGTCTGTCCCCTAAGGATTTTCTTCACCAGGCCAAAGATAATGAACAATACTATGGTCAGCAATTTGCCCATATTAATAACCTCTATGAATTCTTGCGAGCCAAAGTCAAGGAAATTGAAACAACTCTGGAGAAAAAACGACTCAACCACCACTATTTTTGAGCACTCATTTCGTGTTCTTGATGTCCCTCTCACCCATGTCAACTACTTTGGACAAACCAAAAACCACTTTGCCACAAACCTCATTGACATTGTCACCCCAAACAACATCGTCAAAGTCACCACTGACCAAATCTCACTAAAGCAACCAACAATCAATCGTGAAGCAACCCCACTATTAGTAAATAGTAGAAATATTACTACTAATCTGACTGTAACAACACCTTCAAAACTTACAGAGTGTATTAAACAGGCTCGTCCTGCACCAACTACTTCTATTAGTCCTACTACTCACAAACCACCCAACAAAAAGCTTTGACAAGCAATCGATAGTAACCCAGCGAGCATAAATAATGTATGTGTAACCAACACTACCCAACCAAAATCCAACTATGTTCATATTCCATGTCAACAACGTACCATAAGACAGGAAACATGCAAACTACTTCGCCACTTGAACATCAATACCTCACGTATTTTAGATATCTCTTTCCCTGGTAGAAACATTATCGGTCTACTAGTACACCACCACTACTTACCAGAAATCATATTCATTATGCAAATTGCCAAGATTCCCGTTCTTAAAGATTTTGACCCTACTCACCCAGATAACCTTAAAGATCCAAAGTATAAAAAATGTTCTGCTCTTGAACAAGATACTATTTCCAAGCAATGTCATTGAACTCAATGCCTGTGCGCCATTGCAATGTAACCTTTTACCCTAATTGGTAAAATAGCAAGTTTTTTTTTAATTTACAGGGATGGATCAATCAAGCAGACGATGATCATATCATGTCAGGTCCTCGTCAACTGTAATCAACACTAAAGGTTCAAATTCTATAGTACCAAAACCCCATCACCCTTAAATCTACAACACTAAAAAAAATTATTTATTATTTTTTTTAAAAAAAAAAAACCAAGTAGCTCTAGCTCTTTTCTCCAACATCACAGTTTACGAACCCTTCCATTTAGCATAGATGTTCTCAACCCCCTCTTAGTTACTATAACTGAACCATATTTTTCTTCTTTTATTTTTTTTTGTGTTCCCATTTACTGATGTTGCAACCTTCACATTCTCCCTGCTGCCCTGCAGGTTTTTCAGTACTTCTCTTTGTGAGCTGACGAGAACAAGAAGCTGAATCAGCGTATGCTCAATTAATTTCGTCTTTAATAAAATATATAAATTTCAATGATACCAGCCTGGCGCATACTTCCCACACTACTTCGTGCTCCAGTGTTACTCCATTGTCTGTGTTATATCAATCAAATATAATAAAATAAAAGAGACGTTAAAAAGTCAATGAGACCCAAAAGAACAATAATTGAACTGAAGTTTATTAAAATAAAATATTATCTCTCTTTATATGAATCTTATTATCAGTGGGATATATTGATATGTGTATATGTAAGATTTATATTTGTCATGGCCGTGTGAATTATGAATATAAGATTAATGATATTAAGATTAGACTTTGAGCGGTTGACGACAGGATATATCTACGCAGCTGTAACCTTATATCATTATAGAAGATGGACTTCTGTGTTCTTATAAATCATGGTTCAAATAGGGAAACACACGAAATGTCAGCAAAGCATAATTAAAGATACGCTATACTTCAATAATTAGAATGACAAATAATTATCTTTATGAATAATATGTGTTGGATACAACAGTCTGTCGAACCTGAATTTTTGATGAAGAACAACTCTATATCTATTATCTCCAGCTCAGGAACAATTACCAGGATTTTGTCAATTTATGTGCATGGTGGCAAACAAGCCCTCCTCAATCAGTGTGACAAAATATTACGAGGTATTAAGGGTGTTACCACATCATTTCTATATATCTCACAACCACAACGTGCACAAATTGAACCAGTCTTTCTTTAACAACAACAAGAAGCCCTTGCTCTTGACCAACATATCACCAATTCAGATCAGCAACTCCAGATTGATTGCCAAGCTATGGCCCATGAATTTCATACTGCGTATACTTAACATCCTGACCATTTTCGAGCTCTCCTGGTGAATACAGAATGGCCAACTGCAAAGATCTGGCAAGACTTACAACTTTCACCACCATTG
Organism: Circinella umbellata; assembly: GCA_025093555.1. NCBI lineage: Eukaryota > Fungi > Mucoromycota > Mucoromycetes > Mucorales > Lichtheimiaceae > Circinella > Circinella umbellata. The sequence goes on from JAIWNF010000067.1 coordinate 182,946, forward strand.
ATTCACTTTGTACAACAAGCTCTGGCACCAGTACCTCATAGTTCACCTTTGACAACAAGCCAACAACTCCTTGATTTGCAACAATGTATTCTTGAACTGGAAGCATCTTCACTAAACTACCGCCGCCACACCATGTACACCAACTACAATACACAGCACTGACTAAGGGGGCTGGTCAAGGTCATGATGGTTATTCTCTGAATTATAGATACAGGTTGAATAGATAGCCAAGACAAAATGATATAGCAAAGATAATTTTTATTATAATAATTTATGCATGAACGTCTTGGCATTCATATATTTAAAATGTTTTTTATTATATAAAATAACACCTCAAAATATAAAGTGAAATTTATTTGTTATATTTTTTTAATACTACACATATACAACACTATCAACACAACATGGACCAAATCAATCTTCTTACATTTCTTGTCATTATAGCTGAATTTGGTCCTATTTTAGGAATAACATTAATGCTTATAATTGAAAGAGCATAACATCTTACTGAATATCATCAGCATATTGATGATGTTAAAATTATCATTGACCAGTTGCAAGATGAGCTAGAAAAAGACAAAAGTAGACAAAAAAATTTAAGACCAAAGTCACTCTAGAATTATGAGCAGAGTTCGAGCATTTGTACGATTCCTCAAATCCTCAAATCCTCATTTTTCCGATGCAATGTTAGATGGGGACACTTCCAGTGCAGCTACCTCACAAGGCGGAAAAGAATTTAGATTTCAGAATACAAAGGGCTTATTCACATATATTTGTAAGGATTTCCACCTAACAAAAGAACAGGTTCTGGAGTGGTTTGTAAAAATGACCAGATTGGTTATTATATTGAAAAGGCAATTGCATGTGATGAAACTGCTCCAGAAACATGCGAAAAACATGTACATATATGGATACAAATGAATGAACGGTTTGATACAAAATCAGCATGCAAATTCTTTACTATCAATGGTATAACACCAAATAGAAAACCTGGTGGTAACCCACAAAAGGCAATTAGCTATTGTATGAAAGGAAATAATTATATAAAGAAAAACAATTTGTTTTTATTTTTCTTAGCATTAAATTTATGATTTCATGAAATTCATAAATTCCATAAAATCCAAAATTTCCAAAATTTCATAAATTTTGATATTTTTATAAAAAAGAAAAAGTGTTTATATTAAATATACATAAATAGTTGATATATATCAACTTACAGTTTATGTTATATTTACTTAATATAAACTAACCCCCCCCCTGATAATAGGTCACTTTTGACTAGACCACTAATAGCAGGATGCCAACATTTGTATTTTAAATATTTTAAGTATGATTTCTTATTTCATCTAGTATAAAGAGATAATTTTCTTATAATACAAGCACTAACTACTTCAATTATACAAATGGTCAAAAGTCTTATTGGTGTATAGTGAGTATCCTATATGGCCAATATTCTATGATATGTGCCGTAATGGTTGCATAATGTTCAGAACTGGAAGCAAAGGAAAAAGTTGTAAATTTAATCACTATGGTGCACAACATTATAAAAGAAAAAAATGAACAAGAGATGGAAGAAGAATATGACAATCACACACAACAATAAAGCAGCTACTACTTAGAAATTAACTTAGACTTCTTACTCAAGATGAATCAACAAGGAAGGAGCTTATGTACTGACCAAACTTTGAATCATTGTCTTATAGAACTTATAATGACATCTATGATGGCAGTATTTATCAACAATTATAAGAAAAAGGTTTGTTTCAAAATGATCTTGATATTGCTCTGATATTATATAATAATGGATTTACAGCAAAAAACAGGCAGCTAATGACTCTCAATATGGCTGTGATGAATTTTTCACCACTTATTCACTATACGTAAGAACAAATGGATAATTCAACTAGCTATAATCCCAGGCCCAAAAAAACCAAAAGATTTGATATCCTTTTTGGAACTAATGTTAAAGGAGTTAGAAAGTTTACAAGATATCGGAATGGACATGAAAGGTGACGATGGAAATATGTACCATGCAAATGTGTATCTTTTAATGGGTAATATAAGACTGTTATAGCAAAAACATATTAGAAAGGAATGATTGAAATGTAAAAAATTGGGATTATGTTGTAGAGAGTAATGCTATTAATAACAATGCTGAAAATGATAACAGGCATAGGGGTTATTCTAGCTGCTGTAAAGCTTATGCTCCATAAAGGTCATAACTCCCAGTAAGTAAAGATTTTATATTATAGACAAGGAAGGAAGCATTTTTTTGCTATCAATTTCACTTTTACTTAAATGCCACATAATTATACTATCTAAATACTATAGTATTTAAAATATGGCTATCGACTTTGTATAGTAGAGGGTGAGTCGATATCTCGAGGTATATACTTCATACTGAAACAATACCTAAAGCCTAAGCAAAGAAGCAATGATGTATGTAGAAAGAAAGTCAAGTAGAAGAAATGATATGGAATGTGCTACAAATCAAGGTTTGTTAGTTTACAAAGCTTTCAAGGTTGTAAGTTTTTTTTTGGTTTGGGCTACATGCATTTGCTCTCTGGCATTGCAAAACAGCTTTGGAAATTATTGCATGGTAACTTTGGAAATAAAGGGGATCTGTTCTTTTTGAAAGCTGGAACTATCAAAAAATTGAGGAAGCTGTAGCAAAATCCAAAAGGAATATTTCATCAACAATTGATGCATACACTAAGGACTTGTCAAAACAAACTGGATTAAAATCAATTGAATAGATCAATATGTTGTGGTTTGTAATACCAACAATAATAGTAGAGCATATAAAAAATGAAGAAGCTCGAAATGCTTATGCTGCATTATTACAAGTGTGTACCATATAGTTTTTCAGAAGAGTATAACAACCAGTGATTTACAAACCTTGAAACATGTGTCTGGCATTGGCTTGAAACTCTTATGAAACATATTGATCTTGGATATATAAGCAGAAAAATCTCTACTATAAATTAACATTATCTTCGTAATTTAAAAAAAAAAGGTTTAACAATAGGCCCTCCACATATGTATTTGACCTTTGCAAATGAGGGAGCATTAGGAGAAATCAAGAGAAACATGAGGTTACCATCAGCACCAAGAGTGAATGCTAGTAATGTTATGCTTAAACTTACAGCTACACGCTTCGTCAACAGACACAACACAACAGCAACAAAGAATTTGAACAATATACTTACTGATTCATCTGCTCTTAATGCACTAGAGATTTGGAATCCTCATTGGATGGGCACTATCAATGATTATACACAATACAAACTTGAAGATTTATTAATTAATTTTTGGCAGATTTATTTGGAGGAAGTAGATGAAGTTAGTTCGGTTATTCAGGTAGGAGGACGACTGTTTATCAGCTTCATGGACATTATAGAAAGCTTTTACAGGAACCAAGACAACACAAGACATGCCGATTTTTACGTTTAAATTAAATTGATGTTGATAAGTGTAAAAGATTGTGTATAATTGGAAGAAAACCAGAAATTAATTTCAGTAAAGTCATTTTTTATTTTCACCATAATCAGCAAGGAATTACCAAGGCGAATGAACAACATCTATAAAATCTGTTATAAATAACAAATTTAGGATATTATTCTATTCTAGCCAAGCTCCAAAATCAACGATTCTTTCTAGCGTCGAACTAAAGTTCTAGCCAAGGAGCGATATGTTCATTACCATTTCATCGCTATAATGGTAAGAAACTTTTATACTATTTACAAAAATTTTTATTGGTAACAAAAATAAAAAACTTAAATTAACAATTAAAAATAAAATAAAGTATATAATAGTTAAATCTCTTTATTATATTAAAAAACATTAATTAATAACATATAAAAAAACAGTTATTTTTTTATTAATATGATACTTCTGGTTATCTCTCCAAGTTACTTGCACTTGTACAAGTTTAGGAAGCCAAGCTGTTAATGTATTATGGTATCCCTTAATGACGAGAAGATTTCAGTCACAAATATCTTATTGTTTCTGCTGGAGATATACAATCTGCTACTGCAGTTTATACAGGTAGTTCAAGAAAAAAATATATTGTATGGCCTGACATGTTGTCTTTGAAAGATAATGACCTTGGTCTATTAACTGAGTTGTATTGATAAAAAAATTCCCATAAGGTTTACACCTCCCATACAAAAGAAATCTCTTCAGAAAATCATTCTAATATTGTATTCTTTTCAAACTTAACTTTTCTTTTCATTAAATCACAATGGACTTGAATAATAAGAAATCATTATAATATTGAACTAGCACTAGCATGGATAGAAAAAAATTTAAACAAACAAGAAAAACAGCACAAGAAAGAACTCAAGTATATAAAAAGTGCCTGTAAGGAACATATAATAATTGCTACTAGACTGGAAAATGTACTTAAAATAAATGGAACAAGGAACTCAAGTAGGTAACTCAAACCAGTTAGCTAATTCACCAGCCGTTTTAATTGATCACCTAAAGCAAAAGATGTACAACCAAAGAAAGCGAAAACACGAAATGCAAGGACAACAATATGGTCAGTCACTTTTTATTTGGTTGATAAAAACATATCGAACAAAACTCAATTTGTCTCCACTTGAAGAAGCACAAATGAACTCCTGATTTGATCATACTCGAGAAATTGCCAATGAAATAATATTATGATGTAAAAAGAAACATAGCATTCCCAAAATTCAAAATGGGTGTCAATAAAAAGCTACAGACAAGAAATATATCACTAGCCTGAATGTGACTTAGCACTATATATACCATTGGAGACTGGTCAAGGCAATAGTAACTATACTATGGCCTGTTGGAACTAGTTGGTTAGATAGCCATAATAAAATGGGGTAGTCAAATTAATTTTCTTGGGAAGAAAAAATTCATTCTGAAAAATTAAATTCTCAGGAAAATTTAAATTCTCAGGAAAATTAAATTCTGAGGATAAATCCATGAAGAATCAAGATTCTTAGGAAAATTTAAATTCTTAGGAATCCTCATACCCTCATATTTCCAATGCAATATTAGGGGGCACTTCCAGTGTGGCTACCTCGTAGGGTGATTCTGACAGTAATGACAAATGTGAATTAGGAGAAGGGGAATTCATGTGCATGATAGCATGCAGGCCTTATATAAAGACTATATGTGAGATCCATGACTGTCACTTTGTGGATAAAATAATAAGTAAATTATATAAAGAAGTCAAATATAAAAGGTTCTTTGAGAGCTTCTTTGAGTATTCATTGAATACATCAATTGCAGTTAAAAAAGGGGACAATAAGCTAGTTGATCATATTAGCAGATATATATCTAGGAAGAAATAAATAAGGATGAATCAGATTATTCGAATGATTTGGATGAATATAGTGATTAGATAATTTAAAGTGGCCATTCAAGGCTATATCGACTATAGTAATTTTATTAACAGCAGTACAGCTAATAGATCACTTTTGGCTAGACAACTAATAGCAGGCCTCCTAACTGGTCGAGGAGTTCTGTAATATTTAGTAACAGATAGACATCCTTTCATATGATGGAATGTAATTTATGAAAATCCAGGCAAAAACAATATTGATCATTAGGTTTCTGAATAAGAACAATTGGTGATGACTATGAACTGTCGCTTGGTTGAATAACGTTTTTCAATAACATGTCTTGAATTAATGTTTCAATAATTTGATTTTCTTTTGGTAATCTTTGATAATTGCATACTACAATCAGAGGGTGATCTCCAGTATCTATTCTATATCTATATGGTGCTGTTGTCATATTCTGTATAGTTGATTCAGAAGTAAGGCGAGAATATTTATTTAATAGTTGTTTTATTTCTGGCAGCTGTTCTTATTAACTTGTACAGGATTTTTCAGAAGAAGTTGAGTATGGTGTTTTTGATTCCAAGGATGACGTTTTTAATTTCAAGGATGACGTTTTTGATTCCGAGGATGACGTTTTTGATTCCATGGATGTTCTTTTTATAATCGCAGATGTTATTTTTGAATTCAAGGATGGTGTTTTTGATTTCAAGGATGACGTTTTTTAGATCATGGATGCTATTTTTGAATTCAAGGATGGCGTTTTCTTAATCATGGATGGTGTTTTTTTATTTTGAGGTAAACATTTTTTATATTCAAGGATAATATTTTTTTTTCATGGGTAATATTTTTATATTCAAGTTAAAGGTTAAATAATTCATGTTCGACGTTTTTATTTTCGCGGATCGTATGTTTTTATTCGCACTAAACTTTTTTTTTATTTCATGTTTGGTAATGGAATATTCGCTCTCAAAGTTTTTTATTTCATGCTTGGTACTGGAATATTCGCCCTCAAAGTTTTTTATCTCATGTTTGGTTACTAAATATTCACTGATGTGATATTTAATTAGCATCACTTATAATATTTTTATTTTTATATATAATCTTTATTATATATAGTCTCTACAGCATATAGCAATAATCCATATAAAAAAAATAAGCATTATTGAGCAGTAAAATAATCATGCATAGCTGAAAGGGGTTATTTAGCGCACAGCAAAAAAAAAATACAAATGGGTCAGTTTTTTTTTCTTTTCCCACCTTATTTTTTCCTTTTTTGATAAAAAAAACACAAACATTTATTTCAATCTAACAATTATAGAAACTATAATAAGATCTGAATTATATGTCTTTTTTTTTGTGAGATATGTTTATCTTGTGAAAGAGGAAAAAAAATGGAAGGACCAAATAGAGTTAAGTAGTATAAGGTTGGAGGAAACAAAACGGTAATTGTGTTCAAGAAACATGAATATATTCAACATGGAAGAGAGGGACACTGACAATATAAGAAAAGGAAAACATTCTATTCGAAATGATTTATGTGCCTGAAGGAACGAAAACGTCATGGTTAGAACAAGAAAAAAGTATACAAAAAGATATAAAACTAACAGTTGCTGAAACTTTCAAGACACGCTTTACTTTTGTAATCTTTATAACGACCATTTCAGCTAACAATGTAATTGACAATCGTACATCAATATTGAACACAATGAATGTCAATCTATACTATCCTAAAAACAGTGTTACAAAAAATAGAACCAAAGAACAAGCAAACAACAATATAATATTATACCTGTTTTCCAACTTACCAAACAAAGCTATTTTTAAAAGTTAAAAGAAGACTTTACTTTTGCAGCAAGCTATAATATGTTTTCTACGCCTAATATTATTAATAGAACAGCATATATTATCAAAGAAACACACGGATGAAAGGTTAAAGAATGAATCAGGTATTACAACTATGAATTGGATTCCAAGTAGTATTGTTGTTATGGCTAGTATATTATTATTATTATTATTATTATTATTATTATCAATAAAGTATATACATAAATTCTTTTGGATAATCGACTCTATCTTATTGGACGTTCTCGAGTATGTTGTTATCGATACGATGATGGTTTCCATCCCTCATAATCATGTTAGCTCAAAATTCTTGATCAGTATACTAGATATATGTCCCATCCAATAATATACTCAATCCCTTCTGAACAAATGCTTCGTAATATATATCTATATTCTCCCGTTAATATTATAAGTAGTACCATATATTTGATGCTGTACAATTTATCTTAAGAAAATACTCGTGTATATCAAAGTATTATATATTGTTGGGTAATATTCATTTTTATCGGACAGAATGTAGTGTTCTTCTGATAAAAGAATATGTAGATCTAGCATTATTATCTCATCCAAACGTTTAGATGCTAATGGATATATTTTCATCTAACCCGACTATCCAATGATCCAATAGATTCAAAGTTGTAATGTGCATTTTTTTTTCAACGAGGCTACTTACAAAACATAAAAATATTACATAAAAAAAGTATACCGCGTTCATAATGTATTTACAGGCAGCAAGTCAATAAAGGTGATTAATATTATTCTATTCGACTCAAAGATTCATCAAACTTTCTAGATCTATACTTTTCAAATGATCTAATCCCAAAGATGCCGAAATGTTATTACTCGTTCCAGTTCATTATATCTTTTATACCATATTACTCCTAGCATTATTTATGCTACAACATTTCCTATATTATTCCATAACAATAATGATATTTTGACCGTTCCCATAATAAATAATAGCAAATACCACTGTTCAAAAAAAAACCAATCCATATAATAATTTATTACTATTACCGTAATGATATGTATAACATAGTTAACAGCCTCAATAACCTCTCTATTCCATACTATCCAAATATCCATTATCCAAATCCAAGTATACGAAGCGTAATATCAATCCATACCCAGAACACGTTTTCCAATCAATATTGTTTCCAGTGTTTTTGGCACAAGTTATATAATCTACCGGTAGAAAAATAGAATAAGATACCAATATCAACAGTAAACAAAAACATAGCAGTGTTATAACTTGGAAGAAGAGGTGCGTGTGTATAAAGAAAGAGTGATAGCATTTATCAATTGTCATGCATAATATCAGGTTGGATGGAATTGATTATCTTAAGATGACGATCTTTAACAAGGAAGGATCGTTGGTTATAAAATTGAGCAGAACCTGTTGTATTGTATTCAATATGGTCTATGGGTAAATAAAGCCAATTGTTGTATCAGATGGATTGGTCGCCATACCCAATTTACAATCGTCAGCAGAAAAAAGATGTAATGTTGTAATTGTTAAGTGGCAGAAAGTTATCACAGTTATCGTATATGTCTATCTGTTCGTGTGAAAGAAGGTATGAAGGTACATTAATAATATAAAAGACTTACCAAAGGCAATAAATCCATCTCTAATCATTTATTTTCTATCTAAAAAAAAAAAAGAACGTAGTTGTGCGAAATGGAGCATATATTTTTTTCATAATACAAAGTTTAAAGTTCTGTCTTAAGTGAACGTTGTTTTTCGTGTGCAGTTATATTCATGACGTAGCATTGTAATCGTTTAGTATCAAGTGATCTTTCGAAGTACATTATTCGGATCGGTGGTTCAAGTAGAAGTATAAGTCTTTTGGATGTATATGAAAGATGAGTAAAATATAAATAAGAATAAAGAGGAACATAAACAGAAAAGAATTTCTCCTTGTATATATAGTTCGGCTTTTTAATACATACAGGATTTTTCCAAATTATTTGCGCTGAACTAAATTAATTTTGCACCAATGAGAAAGGAAATTTTGCGTCACATATAAAATTATTTTGCGTTGTCTGGGGAATAATTTTGCGCCAATGATTTTGCGTTCCTGTTTTTGCACTTAATTTTTTTTTTTTGCGTCAAAATATTTGTGCCAGAGTATATAAGTTTTAACTGTACTTTCCTTATATCAATGTTCATTTTATTAAAAAGCTACGTATAAAAGTACAAGTAGTTACAAAACTTTTTTTTCAAGACAAGCATCAAAAAATGAATGCGCATGCTTAATCTATCTAATACAGTCATTCTTCATTACTCGTTTAACTACTTCAGTTATTCTTGGAGTCAATTGATCATTTTCACTCATCTTATCTCTTCGGACATCTATTATTATAATACTATTAGTCTTAAGAACAACAATACTGATCATGTTTCATACATACTTTGCTTTACTTTGGACTAGAATTCTTCGATTGGGTTTAAAAAGGGAGAATATGGGGCAAGGTAAGCACACGTATAGCCGCGGTGATCTATAAGTTGTTCAATTGATTTATTTGTATGAATGGGTGCGTTATCCATTACCAAGTAACGTCCTTTTATATTGTTCTCATCAAGAAAATCCATGACATTGTTCAAAAACTCGATAAAATGTTCAGTGCGTGTTCCAATTCGACCATTCAACACTGTGGTACCATTGTTTCACTTTCGCTTCTTACTGCTTTGCACAGCTTGTGGTTTTCTAAGCGACACATTGATGACACCAAGCTCACAGATAGCACCAAGGATTGTAACAGACACACCATGTTGGGTAGGAACAACAGGTCGAGCAGGAGTTCCTTTCTTGGATCGACCAAAATTACGGCGGATATGAAGATTAAATCCAGCTTTATCAATGAACATACAACATTTCTCAAAGTCAAATTCAGGATCGTTGTTCCATCGAGTAATCAACTCTGCTCATTTATCTAGAGTTTTTTCAGTCACTCTAGCCATTGGTAGTTTATCCAATTTCTTTAAAGTTAAACCAGCTTTGTCAACAAGATGCTTATGAAGACCACTAAGAGTGATTGATATGCCAGTAAATTGCTCATACAACGCATCTCGTGCTTCAAAAAGTACTGCATCCACATTTTTGTCATAATACTTAATAAGAAACGCAGTGTGTTCACTGGTTAATGTGGGTGGATGTCCAAGGGGCTTTTTCGCCTCAGTCATAATGACAGGTAGCTCATTCTCAATCTTATACTGACGTACATAGTGCTGTCCAGTTCTGACCTTAATCCCAACCGAAAGCGAGGCTGCTTTTGCAGTCATACCCATTTCAATGACAAAGTCAAAAAAACTGTTGAATTTGTAGAGCATTGTACTTTCTATATGGACCGCGCCCGTCTCTCTTTTTTTTGGTTGCAACTTTTTTTGAATTCTCCTGAGATTTACTATTGCTAGTTTATAATTCGTTGCCGCTACTTCTGTCATCTCTTCATCAGGTTGAATCTCGGAGGAATCAAAGTGATACAGAGATTGAATCCCCCCAGTAGTTCCTTGCCATTCCATTTCTGTTTAATGAAGAAGATCTACATCAGCATCTTCTACCGGCTCAGCAGGGCAGCTGTTAGCTAATATTTCATCAGCAATGCAATTAAACTCATAAATAAATTCCATATGAGCCATTTTAAAGGAACAATAAAGATAAAGTTATAAGAACCAAGGAAGTAAATATTTTGACGCAAAAAAAAAAATTAAGCGCAAAAACAGGAACGCAAAATCATTGGCGCAAAATTATTCCCCAGACAACGCAAAATAATTTTATATGTGACGCAAAATTTCCTTTCTCATTGGTGCAAAATTAATTTAGTTCAGCGCAAATAATTTGGAAAAATCCTGTATGTATTAAAAAGCCGAACTATATATACAAGGAGAAATTCTTTTCTGTTTATGTTCCTCTTTATTCTTATTTATATTTTACTCATCTTTCATATACATCCAAAAGACTTATACTTCTACTTGAACCACCGATCCGAATAATGTACTTCGAAAGATCACTTGATACTAAACGATTACAATGCTACGTCATGAATATAACTGCACACGAAAAACAACGTTCACTTAAGACAGAACTTTAAACTTTGTATTATGAAAAAAATATATGCTCCATTTCGCACAACTACGTTCTTTTTTTTTTTTTAGATAGAAAATAAATGATTAGAGATGGATTTATTGCCTTTGGTAAGTCTTTTATATTATTAATGTACCTTCATACCTTCTTTCACACGAACAGATAGACATATACGATAACTGTGATAACTTTCTGCCACTTAACAATTACAACATTACATCTTTTTTCTGCTGACGATTGTAAATTGGGTATGGCGACCAATCCATCTGATACAACAATTGGCTTTATTTACCCATAGACCATATTGAATACAATACAACAGGTTCTGCTCAATTTTATAACCAACGATCCTTCCTTGTTAAAGATCGTCATCTTAAGATAATCAATTCCATCCAACCTGATATTATGCATGACAATTGATAAATGCTATCACTCTTTCTTTATACACACGCACCTCTTCTTCCAAGTTATAACACTGCTATGTTTTTGTTTACTGTTGATATTGGTATCTTATTCTATTTTTCTACCGGTAGATTATATAACTTGTGCCAAAAACACTGGAAACAATATTGATTGGAAAACGTGTTCTGGGTATGGATTGATATTACGCTTCGTATACTTGGATTTGGATAATGGATATTTGGATAGTATGGAATAGAGAGGTTATTGAGGCTGTTAACTATGTTATACATATCATTACGGTAATAGTAATAAATTATTATATGGATTGGTTTTTTTTGAACAGTGGTATTTGCTATTATTTATTATGGGAACGGTCAAAATATCATTATTGTTATGGAATAATATAGGAAATGTTGTAGCATAAATAATGCTAGGAGTAATATGGTATAAAAGATATAATGAACTGGAACGAGTAATAACATTTCGGCATCTTTGGGATTAGATCATTTGAAAAGTATAGATCTAGAAAGTTTGATGAATCTTTGAGTCGAATAGAATAATATTAATCACCTTTATTGACTTGCTGCCTGTAAATACATTATGAACGCTATTGGATCATTGGATAGTCGGGTTAGATGAAAATATATCCATTTGCATCTAAACGTTTGGATGAGATAATAATGCTAGATCTACATATTCTTTTATCAGAAGAACACTACATTCTGTCCGATAAAAATGAATATTACCCAACAATATATAATACTTTGATATACACGAGTATTTTCTTAAGATAAATTGTACAGCATCAAATATATGGTACTACTTATAATATTAACGGGAGAATATAGATATATATTACGAAGCATTTGTTCAGAAGGGATTGAGTATATTATTGGATGGGACATATATCTAGTATACTGATCAAGAATTTTGAGCTAACATGATTATGAGGGATGGAAACCATCATCGTATCGATAACAACATACTCGAGAACGTCCAATAAGATAGAGTCGATTATCCAAAAGAATTTATGTATATACTTTATTGATAATAATAATAATAATAATAATAATAATAATAATAATAATAATAATAATATACTAGCCATAACAACAATACTACTTGGAATCCAATTCATAGTTGTAATACCTGATTCATTCTTTAATCTTTCATCCGTGTGTTTCTTTGATAATATGTGCTGTTCTATTAATAATCACCATGGGAAGAAAGGTGAACCAGGTGAACTAGGTGAACATCAATTGGTACACAAACTTCCTTATATGGGTCTCAAGGTGAACCAGGTGAACCAATTTTTTATACACAGACTTCCATATATGGGTCGCAAGGTGAGCAAGGTGAGCAAGGTCAGCAAGGTGAACCAATTTTTTGTACACAGACGTCCATATTAGGACTTGGACAAAAATAAAAAGTAACATGGATATACCAAAGGGCTTAGCTCCTCAGTAAAATATTACTATCAAACCAAAAAATAACAAGTACTCCTCAAAGTTTTTTTTTCCACTATACAAATCTTTTATTAAAAATTAAAAAAAGGATTTTAAACCCTTGACAGTTCCGTAACTTTAACATCTCCTGGAATCATCTCAGGATAAATTAAATAAAATCTATCATCGACCAGCGATGATTTGAGCATGCCAGCATAGCTCTTGATGTTTTCAACATCAGTCACATACAGCTTGTCACCAGGAGTGGACCCATCTTGTCTCCGATGTACATGTGGAATGCCTCTCTTTTGCCGCGATGTTGTGCCGTATGTATCTACAGTGACTCCTGAATAAAGCTTTACCAAACAGAGGGGACGTTCATCGCCTAATGACAAAGTTACAAAGTTAGAATTGCGTATGTGTAAATATTCATATATCATAATATATAGTGTAAATTTAAATGGAAACCATACCTTGAAACTCATGTACAAAAAAGAGTAGGAGCTCTCCGAAATACGTGCCGTTTACCCCACTAGTCCTTGTTGGAAGTACCAGCCTTACCAACGTATCAAGGTTTTTAGCAGTCGATGGGAATTGTTGACATCTGTATAAGGTACGTCCGTACATGAAAAGACGTTTTCCAACTTGAATGCTGGTGCTAATTGGCGTGGTCAATGCGCGATCATCGGGGAACTGATTATGCCAGTAGTTTTTGATATACTCTCACATATCAAAATCTTCCAGAAAATCATAGATGGACCCCTAACAGCAATCCCATAGTTCAACATCTGGATACCCTTCCACCAAGTAGTCATTTTCCTCTGGTTGGTCATCAAGGAACTCGTCAGGGTTGTATAAGCGTTCAAAGTTTCGCATGATGAGATGGCGCTTGATAATGTTTCCAGCGTTGATCCCAGGTGAAACTCTTGACTTGACGTGACGTTTAAAGAACCCTATTAAGAAGATAATAAAAGAGGTAAGGAGGCTGCTACTTGTTTACTGTATGTTATTGATACAATTAAATAATCTTACCAATTGCTCTTTCAGCTGACCGCGTGCTATAACCTCTTAAAGGACCAAGAGCTTTGATAGTATCATGGATATGGCGTAAGTAATGGAAATTAATGGTATACATATTAGGGGTGACATTATCTTTCAAATGCATATGCCAAGTATTTAAGTTTCTAATATTAAGTACACTGTTAGTTGATGGATTTTCCAATAGTAAGAACATGGGCTAATAAATGTCTACTTACGATTTGATTTTAACCAAATCTTCTTCATTTATCTCCCATTGTAATGCAAGCGAACATCCAATCACAAAGGACATGACGGCTTCAACCTGTCGAGCATTGGCCCTATATAGGTCCACGAGTTGCTCAAATATAAGTGTTGGCAAAACACATTGCATAAATACGATCCAGTCAACTGATCGCATGAGCTTCGCTTTTCTGGATACATCTGATGAAGAAAGAAGTTTGGTAAGTCAAAACACTACATAAAATTAAAACAATAATATTATACTGATAATTTTCATAATTACTGACCACGAAAACTACCCTCAAATGTGGATGATGGTATAGTAGGTATTGACTTAATAATGGCATTACCAATGGCTGAACAACTTCGGTTGGATAACGTGATAGTGGAGTCAACGTTTGGGTATTCGCCGGATATCATTAGCCATATTTTTCTAGTGCAATTTGCGCCAATAAGATGTAACTCATCTAATCCAAAGAATGTGTATCCGTGGAAAGACTTCAATGATCCAAACTCGGTCGCCTTTTCGATTCCAAAGCCCTGTCATCCCAAGAGTAATATTTTATATTGGTAAGTTAAAAAAAGGTATGTAAAGTAATTGAGCTATTTCTGTCAAGTACAACATGAATCAAAATCATACCTTATCACCTTCGGTGAATTCCTCATTTTCTCTTGGTTGAGACATGGCTACTGTTCCGGTGTAGTATCGGCCAGTCCCATTACCTGATGGACTTGTATGCGACACAGATTTTATCCGACATTGGCGGCAACCATACACTGAATT
This sequence comes from Circinella umbellata, assembly GCA_025093555.1. Taxonomy (NCBI): domain Eukaryota; kingdom Fungi; phylum Mucoromycota; class Mucoromycetes; order Mucorales; family Lichtheimiaceae; genus Circinella; species Circinella umbellata. The sequence continues at coordinate 198,085 of JAIWNF010000067.1, forward strand.
GTGTCCCTTGTGATGACAAATCTCTTGTACTCCAATAATATCTACACTGGTGAGCATCAAGTGGACATTGAAGGTGAACACGCCACTTGGACAAGAAACCTTCATACCAGCATCTTCAAGTATACGAAGTTCATTTAACAAAGGTTTGAGGAAAGTATACAAGTTTCCTGTGTGGTCACCTGGAATGATTGCAACTTGGAGGAGATTTTTTGTTTTGTATCTATGTTTACATAAAAATGAATAAGTTTACTACAGAATATAATACACGTTTGACTTATACTGCAAAAAAATATTTACCTTTCTAGAGGCGGTAAGCTTAAAACAACAACATGTAGAATTGTCATCTTTGAATTATTACTACCTTTGAATGCTGAAAAACCATCGATAAACAGCGAGAGAGCAATATCCATATCAGTTGGAAAGAGTTCTTGCTTACAAGCCTGGTATACAGATCCATCGAATATATCTGTCATTACACCTTCAGTTTGTTCTCGAGTTTGTAAAAGGAGATTACGAGTGTTATCATCTGCAACAAAGGCTGATAACTGCTTTGCAAGTGGGAAGTATGACATGGTTTTGATAGGAGTACCATTGGGCTTGAATTGCACTGCTTTACATAAACAAGGATCGGTTGAACCTTGTGGAAAAAGACGACAACCATTTGGACACACGCGATACTTGGTTTCTTGGAGGTCAAACAGCTTTTCCATCCATGATTCACATTTCTGAGGGGAATATAAAGGCATGCCATCTTTTATTTTAGCTTTTAGGAACTGTCTTACAATGAATTATAAAACCCAATGTAAACAAACACTTACTAAATCCATCATCATCCACAATCCATTTATTTAATAGCTTGAGTAACTCTTCATATGCAAATCTACTGATATTTTGCTGTTGCGCCCAGCTATAAAGCTCATAGCTCTTTTTTTCGTGGCTGTCCAAAGGGATTGTGCCATGTTCGGTATATTCGATGCATTGGTCAGTTTGTAGTGTTGGCTGTTTGTCCCACGGATCAATATATTCTACAACATCTGGTGTGTTTCTATGATCTATGCTTTGTTCCAATCCGATATCATCATATCCTGCTTCGTCTTCATCTTCACCAGCATCTGTATAATTTTCATCTGTTGGATAATCATCATCCGCATCCCCTTCGACTTCTTGCTCGCCAACAACAGGTTGCATGTCGCCATAATCAAAATCACTGTAATCACCGTCATCATAGTTGGCTACTAGGGGAACACCTGTGAGCTCTTCTTGGATCGGTGAAGTATCCAGAACCATATAATCCTCATCTTGCTCAGAGATCATTGGAACATTAACAGGTAAGGCATCGTTCAATAACTCGGGATCCCTATAATGTCGAACACCAGCTATTTTCACACATTAGAAGCCAGTTTATTTGTACATTTGTATATTACCGGTATGTATTTGACTTACTACAGGAAGAAACATGGTTTTCAAAGTTTCTAACGCGTTGTGGTAATGAGCAGATTGGACAAATTGGACCGTTAAGTAAAGGCATAGTAAGATTAAATGTAAAAATGCAATGGATAATTGAAGTGATGATTGACAAGATATGTTAAATTTTATTTCGTATTTATACTAAGATAGAGTCTGGCTTGTACAACGATGATTCTGCGCAGTCAATGGCGCAGTCAATAGTGATGATTCTGCGCAATCAATGACGCGTTCTTTTTTTTTTCTTCTATTTTTTTTAGTTTAACTTGTTCTTATATTTTTTTCCAAGCATTTTTTTAGGATGAATCCCACTAATCAGCAATCTGTACCAACTGATCCCTATCTTGATTTGCTCTTGGAGATTCGTGATTCAATTTCGCAATTGCGCAATGACGTTGTAGAAATCAAGCAATGTGTGGCAGCTGTTGAAGAACATCTACGTAACAATCCGCAGCAACAACAGCAACAACAGCAACAACAACAATCACTTGGTACTGTCGCCATGCCGCTTGCTACGTATCGCACTGAAGAGCAGCGAGAGCAGCTGTTTCGCGAGTATATGTCGCTCAACTACCAACCTCCTCCTGGTGCGCCAGATCTCACCTCCACTGGCACCATTGAAAGATATGGCAATGGAAAGGACAAAAAGGCTGTTCTCACTTTCTTAAAAGTCAATGGAAACATCGGTGAGGAAAGCGTGAACAGTATGTATGAGTCGTTGCTGAAGGAGTCGAGAACGCACAAAAGAGATCTTGAATGTGCCTTGGATCAGTTTCCTTCAGTGGCGACTTATAAAGACTTCCCATCCCAGGTCAAGAGGATGGAAATTAAAAAGTTCGAGGACAACATCAAGCGCATGTATAAGTTGCCCATTGACAAGTGTAAGAATCATTGGGTAGCGAATTATTTTATCCACAGTGTCTTCAAATCAATCGTCAGGTATATTTATATGTAATTATGGGTGTTACCAGTAAATTCAATTATTAAATAGTTGTATTAATTAATAATATTTTCTACTAATTATATTATCTATAGATCTAATACAAATGACTCTGCAGGTTCTTCTGTTGGTGCTTGGTCAGCAATGTAAGTAACTATACCCGACAATGTTTCATATATTGTTTCGTACTAACAGATATGAGTAGGAGTTGTATGGGTTTATCTAGCCAACGAGGAGCTTCGCCAACACCAACATTACGAACTCAAGGGTCACTTATGTCAATGTAAGTTATGTATGAGCTTATGTTAAACTAGATGTACTAAAAGGTTTTCTTTATAGGACTAGTGATCACACTGAATCAAATACCTAAGATCAAATGTAAGTAATAACAAAAACTTGGTAATATATTTTGTAATGTTATTCTAATACGGAGCTTCTTTTATAGGCCACTACCCCCACCAATTTCTCCATCTGCTCCTTCACCATCGCCATCATCATCTACAATTCAACAACTACGATTCCTTATGCCAATTACACACGAACTCGAACAACCTCCTCTCACTACTTCTCCACCCACCTATTCCGCTCCTGCTCCAGCTACTGCTCCTGCTCCTGCTCCTGCTCCTGCTCCTGCTCCTGCTCCTGCTCCTGCTCCTGCTCCTGCTCCTGCTCCTGCTCCTGCTCCTGCTCCTGCTCCTGCTCCTGCTCCTGCTCCTGCCCTCTCTCCTGTTCCTGCCCTCTCTCCCTCTCCTGCTCGACGACTGAGGAAGCATGTAGCTTCCCAGTCCTTCCCCATATCAACTCGCGAACGCCCCCCTCCCCAACAATGATATATGATATATAATAATATGAACAATATGATTTTAATAATAAAATATTTACAATAACATTTATGATTTATATGATTTATTTTACGGCTTATGATTACGACTTATGATTGGATTATTTTTGTTACACTGTTTGCCAAAACGAGAAATACACTACTGACTTCGAAATCACAAGTTCACCTGGTTCACCTGGTTCACCTTACTTCCCATGGTGAATATTAGGCGTAGAAAACATATTATAGCTTGCTGCAAAAGTAAAGTCTTTTTTTAACTTTAAAAATAGCTTTGTTTGGTAAGTTGGAAAACAGGTATAATATAATATCGTTGTTTGCTTGTTCTTTGGTTCTATTTTTTGTAACACTGTTTTTAGGATAGTATAGATTGACATTCATTGTGTTCAATATTGATGTACGATTGTCAATTACATTGTTAGCTGAAATGGTCGTTATAAAGATTACAAAAGTAAAGCGTGTCTTGAAAGTTTCAGCAACTGTTAGTTTTATATCTTTTTGTATACTTTTTTCTTGTTCTAACCATGACGTTTTCGTTCCTTCAGGCACATAAATCATTTTGAATAGAATGTTTTCCTTTTCTTATATTGTCAGTGTCCCTCTCTTCCATGTTGAATATATTCATGTTTCTTGAACACAATTACCATTTTGTTTCCTCCAACCTTATACTACTTAACTCTATTTGGTCCTTCCGTTTTTTTTCCTCTTTCACAAGATAAACATATCTCACAAAAAAAAAGACATATAATTCAGATCTTATTATAGTTTCTATAATTGTTAGATTGAAATAAATGTTTGTGTTTTTTTTTTATCAAAAAAGGAAAAAATAAGGTGGGAAAAGAAAAAAAAACTGACCCATTTGTATTTTTTTTTTGCTGTGCGCTAAATAACCCCTTTCAGCTATGCATGATTATTTTACTGCTCAATAATGCTTATTTTTTTTTATATGGATTATTGCTATATGCTGTAGAGACTATATATAATGAAGATTATATATAAAAATAAAAATATTATAAGTGATGCTAATTAAATATCACATCAGTGAATATTTAGTAACCAAACATGAAATAAAAAACTTTGAGAGCGAATATTCCATTACCAAACATGAAATAAAAAAAGTTTAGTGCGAATAAAAACATACGATCCGCGAAAATAAAAACGTCGAACATGAATTATTTAACCTTTAACTTGAATATAAAAATATTACCCATGAAAAAAAATATTATCCTTGAATATAAAAAATGTTTACCTCAAATAAAAAAACACCATCTATGATTAATAAAACGCCATCCTTGAATTCAAAAATAGCATCCATGATCTAAAAAACGTCATCCTTGAAATCAAAAACACCATCCTTGAATTCAAAAATAACATCTGCGATTATAAAAAGAACATCCATGGAATCAAAAACGTCATCCTTGAAATCAAAAACACCATGGTCAACTTCTTCTGAAAAATCCTGTACCTCCTCATCAGTAAAATTTCCTCTTTGCCACAAACGTTTGATTTCACTAAGCCAGATGGTTGGATTTTTACCCTTCTTTGTTCCCAAAAAGGTTCCTAGTGCAGAAATAAATTTAAAGATCTTGTTATGTATGGTATTGGACATGTTAAAAAAATTATAATAGATAAATTGGTAATGGTAAATAATAATACTAGCACAACATGATTTCCTTCTGTTATAATCCCAGTCGACCCCTAATTTGACATGGTAGAGTTGTAATAGCGTTCTTCACAGATCGGATCGGATCGGATGGGTAGATGAAGTGTGTATGTATAGTTTTTTTGTCAGAAATACAGTCGAAGTAGGAAGAACCGTCGTATTGTAGTGAATCAAAGAAAAGAGTGAAGTAATCTATAATAAGTTTTGATTTGCAATGTAAAAAAAGGTATTGGATATTGTAAAAATTGTTATCGTGATTGATTTGTCTTTTCGTATATAAGTATAATATAGCGCGATTGGTTTAGATTGGTTCAGAATAAATATTGTACTTCAAACTGGTTCAAAGAAACAAAATAGAAGCATATTTTAATAAACGATGGCAATTGTAGAACAGTACATGGTAATTTTTATTATAAATATAAAAATAAAATAAATAAATCCGTAATGTAAAAGATAATATAGTAGATGAAAGCTTTTTATGAAGAGAAATATAAAAAATAGGGAAAAGAATAATTTGTAAGTCAAGAAAAAAAAATATAAAGTGCGCGTGAGTATATAAGGTGTGTGTGTGTATGTGAAAATTATGTGTGACAGCCAAAAAAAAAAAAAAAAGAAAACTAAGCTTCTTCAATCAAATCTTCGTTACTCCATTTAATACAGTCATCTTCTTTTTTAATAATGGAAAATAATGATCCCAAATGAAACAACTAAGTTTGGAAGTCTTTTTTTTATTATATTATTTTAATCACTCATCATCGTATCTATTTTACACACGAACGGACATGTTCAATAACGCCAATAAGAATCTATTAGCTTTATGATTACAATATTACATCTTTCCTTCACTAACTATTGTGGATCGAGTTTATATACAAATATATTCTTTACAAGAATCTACTTTACTTACCAATGGACTTAACAAATATTTTATTTAATCTTGGTCAATAAAACTATCTAATATACACCTTGATAACCCTACAAAACAACTAGCATTACTCAATTTTATTATCAAAGCTCCTTCTTTTTTATATATCCCTGTCTTTGACATAATTGCTTTTATATAACTGGAGATTGTGCTTGACGATTGGTAAGTGGTACTACTCTTTCTTTTTACACACATACCCTTTCTCCGAATTACATTACTATAATGTATTTGTTTACTAATGGTGGTAGTATTTTATTTTTTTTTCTTTGAGTAGATTTTATAAGTTATGCAAATAATCATTGAAAAAAAAGTGCTGCGGATATGGGTTGATATTACGGTTTATATACTTGGATTTGGATGATGAATATTTGGACTGTACAAAATAGAGAGAGTATTGTGGTTTATAATTATATTATATATATCACTATGGTAATACAAATATCAAATAAACTATTCTAGATGTCTTCTTCAACAATGGTTATTTTTTTTTATTTGCTATTCTTTGTTTTGGAAAGGGACAAATATTAGTATTATTATGAAATAATATAGGAAATGTTGTGACATAGATAATTTGAGGAATAATATGTTATAAGAAATATAATGAATAGGGATCAAGTAATAACATTTCAACATCTTTGGGATTAGATCATTTCAAAAAGTTTAGATCTAAAAAGTTTGATGAATCTTCGAGTTGATAAAATAATATTTGTCACATTTATTGACTTGCTACACTTACATTAAAAATGCAGCATACTTTTTCAATCTAATATTTTTATGTTTTTTTTATAAACACCTATAAAAAAACACCCATTACTACTTTGAATCTTTCGGATGACTACATCATCGGATTGGATGATACACCCATCTGCATCCATAAAGACCCATCCACATCCGAACTTGCGGATGCGGATACGGATCGGATGAGCAGATGTCGGATGAGATGAAGAACGCTAAGTTGTAAAGTCTGTTAAAAATCAATCAAAAGAAAAAGGTAAAAGTAAAAGTAAAAGGGATAGAAAAGATGAAGATTTATTATTTTGCAGTTGAACTGCCCATATTTATATGTACTTAAGTGGTCACATGACCACCCAAGGATCAAATTCTAAATCACGAATCACATGAACCTTTTCTTTGGTGTGACCAAACGAAACTACCACACAATGTGTCAAAGATGACACGTGGTAGAGTTTCCCTTGTTGTAAAGTCTGTCAAAAATCAATCAAAAGAAAAAAAGGTAAAAGTAAAAGTAAAAGGGATAGAAAAAGATAAAAATTTATTATTTTGTGGTTGAACCGCCCATATTTATATGTACTTAAGTGGTCACATGACCACCCAAGGATCAAATTATATATCACAAATCACGTGAACCTTTTCTTTGGTCTGACCAAACGAAACTACCACACAACGTGTCAAAGATGACACGTGGTAGAGTTTCCCTTGTTATAAAGTCTGTCAAAAATCAATCAAAAGAAAAAAGGTAAAAGTAAAAGTAAAAGGGATAGAAAAAGATAAAAATTTATTATTTTGCGGTTGAACCGCCCATATTTATATGTACTTAAGTGGTCACATGACCACCCAAGGATCAAATTCTATATCACAAATCACGTGAACCTTTTCTTTGGTCTGACCAAACGAAACTACCACACAACGTGTCAAAGATGACATGTGGTAGAGTTTCCCTTGTTATAAAGTCTGTCAAAAATCAATCAAAAGAAAAAAAGGTAAAAGTAAAAGTAAAAGGGATAGAAAAAGATAAAAATTTATTATTTTGCGGTTGAACCGCCCATATTTATACGTACTTAAGTGGTCATATGACCACCCAAGGATCAAATTCTAAATCACGAATCACGTGAACCTTTTCTTTGGTCTGACCAAACGAAACTACCACACAACGTGTCAAAGATGACACGTGTGGTGCTTTGATGTAGTGAAATATAGGTAAGGAAAAGGAAATAAAAAAAAGAATAAAGGGATTACAAAAATAAGAGAATACAAATATGTGGGTTCAAAGAAGTTACAGGTTGAATGTAGGGTAAATAAGACGTATATTAAAAGGGAAAAATGAGTAAAAAGAGATATAACCGAGATTATCCAAAAATCTCCCTGTTGCTTTTCAGAAAATATCAAAAATAAAATAAAATAAAATAAAATTTAACCAAAAGTTATGGTACCGGAGCGAAAGAGCAAAATTCGTCCTCATTTATTCAATGCAATTCTAACTTATAAATAATGACAAATTCTTCTTTCTCAAGAAGGTCAAACAAAATAATTGGTACATCTTCAAATTCTAACATACAACTAGTAGCAGGGTGTAGTGAGTAAGGGAGGGGTTCTAATGTGGATATGAGAATGACATGACGACAAGAGACAAGGGATAATGTATAGTAATCAAAAGAGGAAATAAAAGAATAAAGAGAAACACATAAATTGGATCATAACCAGATCCTTCGATCGGTAATAGAAAAATTGACGACGGGAAGGAAATAATAGAAATCAAGGAATAATAAGAATTATAAGAATAAGGTAGCTATGATAAAAAAAGAAATATAAAAAAATATCAGACAAACGATGGAAGGTTTTCGGGGAGACACGAATTAAAAATTGATAGAGGAAATAATGACAGAAAAGAAAATATAGAGATGACCCAAAAAGAATAATAAAAATGAATAACCCAGAGGGGAAAAGATGGAAAGAATAGCAATTAAGTTTAAAGAAGTAATTAGAAATGGGGGGGTGATTATGGTTTACGGTAAATAAAAGAAGAGGGGAGAAGATCGTCGGATGGGGTGAAAGTTCAACCGCCAGAGCCAATCGAATCGCGATAAAATTGAGAGTGAAAATAAAAGTGTATGAGGCCGGAAAACCTCACACGCTCCGTGTCAATACCTCCCACCAGGCCGATATACCACTTGAGAAGAGAAAAAAAAAATGAAATAAGGATGATAAATAAAAAAAAATCATAGAAATAAAATAAAAAGGTAATAATAATAATAGAAAGAGGTTTAATCTTCACGCCTATGATCGATTCAAGCTTGATATTGGTCCATTGCTCTTTTTACTTGGACTTCCGGAATCATTGTACGATTTTCAACAAATGCTTTTAAATTATCGCCATTTACGGCCGCGGTTAGACGTCTCGAATTTGGACCTTCCAAATAATATGTACCATTCCTTCCGACGCTGATAACGATCATTGGGCCTAACCACTTGTCACTGAACTTTCCTTGTGGCAGTTTATCCCTCATCAGGACTTGTTCACCTACTCTGAACGGCCTTCGAAATTCCACCCTTCGGTCGTACAAGATTTTGTCTTTCTTTTTTCGTTCTTTGGCCTTTTCCCTGGCTTCTTCTCGTAATTGACCCGTCATATGTTCTATGACCTTGGTACGGCTTATTATTTCCTCCGTCAATTTACCTTCCACGAAATCCGTTCTCGGACCAATCCAAGTAGCTGGTGTACGTAATTCGTATCCAAAAAGTAACTTGGCTGGCGACAAACCAGTTGCCTCATTAGGCATCGTCCTAATCGCAAGTAAGGCGTGTCCCAGATACCCTTCCCAGTCTTTTTCTTGTCCTTCTTCGCGAGCTATCTTAGCAATGGTTTGCACTAACCCCTTATTCATTCTCTCGCAGAGACCGTTCACTTATGCTCTTGCCGAAGTTGCCATAACATGGCGACATCCTAGGCCTTTTAAGAATTCTCGAACGTATATTGATTTAAAATTTGAACCTCTGTCTGTTAATAAGTACCGAGGAACGCCAAACGTTTGGATTAAATGTGTAAATAAAAAGTCCGCCGTAGTTTCTTCATTTATATTATCAACTATGGCAGCAATAGGCCAACGAGTCAAATAATCTATTGCAACTAAGAGATAGCGCGGTGGTTTTCCTTCGTAATGTATAGGGCCAACTGCATCACAACCCACCATAAAGAAAGGGTCCTCAGGAGTATCGATAGGTTTAGCAGGATTAAATCGGGTTCTTTTTACCCTGGCACGGAATTGGCATGTATTGCATCCTTGAATGAAAGAACGCACCTTCTCGAAAAGACCAGGACCGGTATAGGCCAACTTGAGTCGACGCCATGTGTTATTAACACCAAAGTGACCTTCGTTATGAATGGCACGGATTACGTCGTTCGCCATACCTTCATGTAATAATTCAACGCCTCGTAACGATGGGTTTTCTGTTCTCCGGTAAAGTTTACCATCTGCTAACATATATTGTTTTGCGTGGAAACGTATTTTCCTTTTAATTTCTTTAGTAGAATCAAGGGGATATCTTTTTCGCGAAAGATAATGAACGATTGATAAATAAAAGGGATATTCCATTATGAAATAAATAAAAAAAAGAGATGAATAGAATACAAATGAAATGGATACAAAAAAAAATTTAATTAAGAAAAATAGGAGATAGTAAAACGATTATATATAAAAAAAGGTATTGAAAGAATAAAGAAGAAGAAATTGTGAACGGGATGAAAAGGAAATATAGTCTATAATATAAGAGAAAATAAAAATGAAAAAAAAATAAAAATAATTTAGTTGCGAACCATAAAAAGATCTGACAAAAAAAAATATTATTGGACTTCAATACGAAAAGTTTTTAAGGAAAGTAGGGAAAGCGAAAGAGAGTCCTCGTTCATTATTTATTTTTGTTTTTAATTTATAGATCAAAAAAAAAGGTAAAAAAGGATGATTGTTCTATTTTAAATGGTTGTCATAAAACTTCAAAAAAAAGGCATAGATTCTTGTCGTCAATTTAAAAAGGGAAGGTTGTCAAAAAGTTAAAAATCAAAAGGAGTGTAAAGTTATTCCTGAAAAGGAAAAAGAAGATTTCAAAGAAAAAAAAATAAAGTGAATAAGGAATATAATATAAATTCTATAATAATTGTAATAAGCTATAATAGTCTTGATAGTGCATCGGCTGGATTGTTTTCACCTTTAATATATTCAACTGTGAAATTGAATTCCATGAGTGCTGCTGACCATCTTTGAATTTTTGGACTTGGAGGTTTATTGTGCGGACCAAAAATAAAACGGAGGCAAGAATGGTCTGTTCGCACCAAGAATTCTCTGCCCGCCAGATAGTGTCGGTATCTATCGCACGCCCAAACTAAAGCTAAGGCTTCCAAATGGGTTGCAGCATACGTTTTTTCGGCGCCACGGACAACACGCGAAGCAAAGGCAACAATTGTTTCTTGTCCACCGTCAAGAGGTACTTGTGATAATATAGCCGATAAACCTTGACTTGATCCATCTGTAGTGAGGATTTGTTTTTGGTGCCGGTCGGGAAATGAAAGAATTGGTGGCTGTGTTAAAGCTTGCTTTAGTGCCAAGAAAGAGTTTTCCTGCTCTTTTTCCCACAAAAATTCTTTTTCTTTCTTCAACAATTGTGTCAACGGTTCCGCCATTTTAGCATACAATGGGACGAATCTGCGGTAAAAACCGGCCATGCCCAACACGGAACGAACGCCTTTTCTATCTGTAGGTGCCTTCATTGATAGAAGTTTTTCGACATTCTTCTTATTTGGTTCTACGCCAGCATACGAAACGGTGTGTCCGAGATACTCTACTTTTTGAACGGCAAACACGCACTTTTCCAACCGTAACCGTAAATTCACTGTACGACATGTGTCAAACACCAGCTGTAAATGTCGACAATGTTCCTCCAGAGAACGTGAATAAACGATTATATCGTCGATAAATACTTGTACGAAATCACCAATATATGAGATAACAACATAGTCATTATACGCTGAAAGGTTGCTGCAGCCGACGCCAAACCGAAAGGCATCACATTAAATACATATGTTCCAGCCGAACAGATGAAACCAGTTTTTTCTACAGAGTCGTCCGCCATCTTTATTTGCCAATATCCTTGTGCAGCGTCTAACATCGAGAAGTATTTTGGTGGTCCGTTACTTGCCAACGAGCTCAATAAGGTGTCGATATCGGTAGTGGGAAATTTTCTATAACGGATTGTTTGTTTAAAGATCGGTAATCACAACAAGTCGCAACTTGCCATTCCCTTTTCTTACAAAAAAGACTGGAGAGGTGTAACGACCAGAAGATGGACGGATGAGGCCAAGTTCGAGCATGGTTTTTATTTCTTCACGTAAGTGTGTTTCTTCCTCCCAAGACAGACGAAAAGGCTTTGAACGGATGGGGATATCAGTGGTAGTGGGGATGTGATGTTCTGTCGTCGTGACCCGACCTAATCCACTATTTTCAAAGAAAACGTCTTCGAATTGGTCTAATAATGCCTTGAGTTCCATAGGTATATTTCGGCGATTGGTTGCCCCTCTTCCGTGTCCTTGATTCCTTGTATTTCTTCAGTATAGAATTTAAATTAAGCGATGATCTAGTTTCGATTTCTCTTTAACAGATGGCTCCTCTTATTATTTTTCAGGTCGACGACCACGGCGAAAACTTCCTTCGACTGTTCGTTGTCCTTAGATATTATATTTGCCCTTTATCAGGATGGTCGACGTGCAGTTCGACATAACCTTGATTCTTCTTAGTGGGGATAACAATGGTTGATTGTTCGATTTTAGGAGTAATGTTGTAAGCGCGGAACCAAGTCATACCTAACAAACAGAGATCGCGATTACTTGATGCTTCCACGCACATGTGTTCAGGACGTAATTTACCGGCTACCCTTATTGGTACGTCTTTAACGATTTCACAGGCCCGATCGGATTGATCATCCATTGTAGACACGGCGAGATGGTCGCCACTTGTTGTTAATTTTAATTTTTCCACCAATGAACGGCTGATCACTGATACGCTTGCGCCTGAATCGAAAACGGCTTGAACGACTTGTCCATTAATTACGATGGGTCCGCGTAAAGGTATACTTTTCTTCATATTTTCTAAATTATACGGTAATGATATTCGGTGTCATCTGAGTCGTAATTTTCTTGGTCTTTAATTATACCATCGTCTTCAAAGGTAGATCCCTCGGACCATGTGCTATCCCAGTCCGTGCCTTCTTCTTCGTCAGATGTATTGTGGCCATCTTCTTCTGAGTCAACTTCCAACGCGTTTACCTCCATTGCTAGATCTGCTGGTATGTTTTCCTTTGCTTTACGCCCGTGTAAAAACCTTAGGCCGTCTCGTACTTCAGCATATGCTTTCTTATCTAACGCCAACCATTGTGCCATGGTTAAACCGGCGTCAAGATTCTTCAGTTTTTCCCAGACGTCTGGAGACGCGAGATCGACGGGTATCTTCCTTGGTGGTTGTCTCGTTCTTGCCTTCTTGGCGTTTTTCGATGATGTTGCCTGATCTTGTAGCAAAGGCAATTTAAAAGAATTATTTGCTGATCTCTTTCCGCCCCGCACGTTTGTAACCAACGAAGTATCAGACGCCGCCCTTTTCTGTTGTCCTAATGCGTATATTTCTGCCGCTTCGACGAAGTTGACGTTCGTTTGCTTGATGTCACTTGCTTTGTATGCTTTGTTATTTGAGTCGTAATGCGGTTGTTCGTTGTGAAAATTATTGTTACTGAGTTGATTACTGGCGAATCGACTATTGTTTGGGGTAATATGTTGATTTTTTTCTTGTTTTCTTGACATGTTATCTTGATTTTTTTGTTGGTTATTATAATTATTAATTGGCTTGTTGTAATTGCTTTGATAAATATATTGACTATTCGGCTGAATATCTTTCATGGGTGTATTATTCCTTGGGACGGCAGCATCACCCATTACTGGCGCCCGTTGCCATTTCCCTGGTTATCTTGGCTTTGAAATTGTTGGGTCTTTGTACAACGACTTGAGATATGGCCTTCCTCGCCGCAATTCCAGCATTTAGGTGGCGTACGTGGTGGATTATTTGGTGGTGGAGTACGAGTTGCTTGGGAACTCAGTTGTAACTGCAATGATCGGAGACTGTCTGCTACTTGAGACAACAAGGTATGTGTTTGCGAGACGGAATCTTCTGGTGTAAGAGTTGAGGTAATGGATGGTGGGATTCCGATAGCCATTCTGAGGCCGCCTTCCTTAGTTTGGTTTATATTATTTTGTCCTTGGAGATACTTCTTCTGTGCGTTTTCGATTCTGACGGCCTTGTTGACGGCTTCTTTCCACGTCATAGAAACACCTGATTCCTCCATGCGGTAAGCAATGTGGGGTTCTATTGCTCGGGTGAAATATCTTATTTGGAACACTTCGTCAATAGGACCGACTAACGAGAATAATTCTTGCAGTTTATATGCGACACTTTCTACGGATTCACCATTTTTCTGCTTCACGGCTTCGATATTTGACCACCAAGATTCCTGGTGTTCAGCCGATATGAACCTAGCTTTGAAAGCTCTTTCGAAATGCTCCCAGGTTACAATAGTATCCTCGAGAGGTACCCACCAGAGTTCCGCCTGTCCGGTTAAGTTTGACGCGGCAATTAGTAGGACCTCTTCATCTGAGAAGTTTCCCCTTAACCAGAGACGTTTGACTTTACGCAACCAGACCATAGGATTTTCATCCGCCTTAGTACCAGAGAAAGGCCGGGTGACGAAATGAATTTAAAGATCTTGTTATTAACGGCGTGTTCCAACATAGTTCAAAAAAAAAGTTGTAATAAAGGGAAAAGGTAATGTATGTAGAGGAAGAAAAATTTAAAGAGAATGATAGTGGACTGGCACGACACGATTTCCTTCTTGATATATGTATCCCGGTCGACCCCCCAATTTGACATGTGTGGTGCTTTGATGTAGTGAAATATAGGTAAGGAAAAGGAAATAAAAAAAAGAATAAAGGGATTACAAAAATAAGAGAATACAAATATGTGGGTTCAAAGAAGTTACAGGTTGAATGTAGGGTAAATAAGACGTATATTAAAAGGAAAAAATGAGTAAAAAGAGATATAACCGAGATTATCCAAAAATCTCCCTGTTGCTTTTCAGAAAATATCAAAATAAAATAAAATAAAATAAAATTTAACCAAAAGTTATGGTACCGGAGCGAAAGAGCAAAATTCGTCCTCGTTTATTCAATGCAATTCTAACTTATAAATAATGACAAATTCTTCTTTCTCAAGAAGGTCAAACAAAATAATTGGTACATCTTCAAATTCTAACGTACAACTAGTAGCAGGGTGTAGTGAGTAAGGGAGGGTTCTAATGTGGATATGAGAATGACATGACGACAAGAGACAAGGGATAATGTATAGTAATCAAAAGAGGAAATAAAAGAATAAAGAGAAACACATAAATTGGATCATAACCAGATCCTTCGATCGGTAACAGAAAAATTGACGACGGGAAGGAAATAATAGAAATCAAGGAATAATAAGAATTATAAGAATAAGGTAGCTATAATAAAAAAAAGAAATATAAAAAAATATCAGACAAACGATGGAAGGTTTTCGGGGAGACACGAATTAAAAATTGATAGAGGGAAATAATGACAGAAAAGAAAATATAGAGATGACCCAAAAAGAATAATAAAAATGAATAACCCAGAGGGGAAAAGATGGAAAGAATAGCAATTAAGTTTAAAGAAGTAATTAGAAATGGGGGGGTGATTATGGTTTACGGTAAATAAAAGAAGAGGGGAGAAGATCGTCGGATGGGGTGAAAGTTCAACCGCCAGAGCCAATCGAATCGCGATAAAATTGAGAGTGAAAATAAAAGTGTATGAGGCCGGAAAACCTCACACGCTCCGTGTCAAAGATGACACATGTGGTGCTTTGATGTTATAATAATAAGGTAAGAAAAATAAAAGAAAGACAAAAAGGGAATTACAAAATAAGGAAATACAAATATATGGGTTCAAAGAAGTTACAGGTTGAATATAGGGTAAAGAAAATGTATAAAAAGAAGAGAAAAGTAGTATAAGAAAAATATAATTGAGATTATCCCAAAGAATCTCACAACGATTTCGAAAGAAAATATCAAAAATAAAAATAAAATAAAAATAAAATTTAACCAAAAGTTATTATACCGGAGCGAAAGAGCCAGATTCGTCCTCGAGTGTTTATTAGAGTTTTGCCTTTTATACCAAGGCAAAACGTTTTAGAAAAAAAAGAAATATAACCTAAATAAAATTACCACTAATTAGAAATATTGATGAGATCGTAGTCGATCTCTAATAAGGGAAGATACAAAAGAAAAATAGATGGAGATTGATGCTGACAGCAGAGAGATAAAAGAAATAATAATAAGGTTTTACGAGAGGATAGGATGAGGATACAATCGAAATGAATAGAAGGAGATTTAACTATAATATAATCGTAGTGAGAGGGAAAAATAAATGATGATAAAAGTGACAACAGGATAGCAAAAATAAGGTTGAAGCGATAAATAAGCGGAATGACAGGTAATTGACAACAGGATAGTAAGAATAAAGTTAGGAAAAATAAATGAGCGGGTTAAAAGTGGATGACAACAGAGTAATGAAATAATAAAGTTAGAAGGGAAATAAAGTTAGAAGAAAAATAAAGTTAGAAGAAAAATAAAGTTAGAAGAAAAATAAAGTTAGAGAAATATATGAGCGCGATGAGAGATTGACGGCAACAGAATAGGAAATAATAAAGTTCGAGATAATAGAGTGAAATAAACGGGCGGCGATAATAATCACGGTAAATAAGAGGAATATTTGAAATAAGGTTATGAAAAGAAAGTTGAAAGGAAAATGTGTTAAAGTTCAAAGCACGATAAAGAAAAATATAAAGAAAAATAAATGGCGTAATAAGGATGATTGCTGGGGGGGAACAGATAATGAGAGAATAGAGTAGGATTGATTGCACGAATAAAAAGAATAAAAATAAATAAAAATAATTAAGATAAAACTTCAAAGAAGTAATTGAAAAAGGAAAAATAGAAAAGGGAATAGACGATCGGCAAAGACAGGTAAAATAATCTACCGCCGGAGCCAATCCGATCGTGGCCGAACTTCTCGACCAAGGTCTAGAGGTATGAGGCCGGAAAACCTCACACACTCCGTGTCAATACCGCCCACCAGGCCGAAATACCATCCAAAGAGATGTATCAAATCAAGATGATAATAAAAAAAAAATATCGCAAAAAGGACCGAAATAATAAAAAAAGGTAAAGAATTGTCAAACGAGAAATAAAAAAAAATATAAAATAAAATAAGAAAAATAAAAAAAAAGGTACGTATTTACTCAAAGAAGGGACCAAAAGGCTAATCTTCATGACGCCGATCAATCCATGCTTGATATTGATTCATGGCTCGTTTTACTTGTACGTCAGGAATCATCGTACGATTTTCGATGAACGCCTTAAGGTTATCACCATTAACTGCAGCTGTTAACCGCCTCACATTTGGACCTTCCAAATAGTACGTACCATTCTTGCCAACACTAACAATTACCATGGGGCCAAGCCATTTGTCACCAAATTTTCCTTGGGGAATTTTGTCACGCATCAACACCTGTTCGCCAACCTTGAATGGCTTCCTAAAGGCAACCCGTTGATCGTATAACATTTTATCCCGTTTTTTTCATTCCTTGGCTTTTTGCTTGGCTTCTTCCCGTAATTGTCCAGACATATGTTCAATTACCTTGGTATGACTAATAATGGCGTCAACCAATTCTCCTTCAATAAAGTCACCTCGAGGCGCTGGCCAAGTTGCCGGAGTACGTAATTCATAACCGAATAACATTTTCGCTGGAGAAAATCCTGTAGCCTCATTTGGCATCGTTCTGATCGCCAGCAACGCATGCCCGACATACTTCTCCCAACCTTCTTCATCGTCATTTTCCCTCGCCAGCTTAGCTATGGTCTGAACGACAGACTGATTCATACGCTCGCAGAGCCCATTCACTTGTGCTCTTGCTGAAGTAGTAGTAAGATGTCGACAACCAAGACTTTTTAAGAACTCACGAACGTAAAAAGACTTGAAATTTGATCCTCGATCGGTAAGCAGATAGCGAGGGACGCCAAACATCTGAACCAAGTTTGTAAATAAAAACTCCGCTGTAGTTTCTTCATTAATATTTTCGACCACTGCTGCAATAGGCCAACGTGTTAGATAATCAATAGCCACTAATAGATACTTGGGAGATTTACCGTCGTAATGTATAGGTCACACGGCGTCGCAACCAACCATAAAAAAAGGATCGGATGGAGTATCAATTGGTTTAGCGGGATTAAACCTAGTCCTTCGTACGCGTGCTCGAAACTGACAAGTATTACAGCCTTGGATGACAGCGCGCACCTTCTTGAATAACGCCGGGCCAGTGTAAATTGTTTTTAATCTTCGCCAAGTATTATTTACACCAAAATGACCTTCAGAGTGTACCTTTTGAATAATATCATTGGCAATCCCTTCGTGTAATAATTCGGCACCACGGACATCCGGCACGTCTGTACGAGCATACAAACGACCATCTACTAACATAAATTTGCTAGCTTGGAAACGGATCTTACGCTTGATTTTCTCGGTAGAGTCGAGGGGATGGCCACTAGTTGATAGTGCTAATACTCAGTTTAGTTTATAAAATTGTGATAATTTTATCATCTAGATATAATTAAAAAAATTGAATTTTTTTATAATTAAAAAAGATAGAAGACATATATGATAATAATATTAATCATGAAGTTAATAAAATTATTATAAATGAATGGCAATTCTTAAATAATAATTGGCCTATAATGTATAATAAATATAAACATAGAACAGAGATTAAAAATATAGAATTAAAAAATAAAATTGGATATATTGCTGTCTTCTTTTTTCTTACTATATTATATGGTACTTGTGAATATCCAGGTCCATATAGTGAATTAGAAAAAGGATTAGTAATATTATATCATCTAGTATGTGGCGAAACAGGTCAATATATGAGTCGATATATGAAGTATTCTTCATTTTATGCTGTATATCAAAAGTTTTGGATAGATAATTATAAAAGTTTAAATAAAAAAGTTGATGAATTTTTATCAAAAATGTTTTCATCTCCAAAATTAAGAATTTATAGTGCATTAAAACGAAATCCTAAACAATTTAAACATGTGACATTAATTATAGATGGACATGATTCTAAAATTAACTATGTTGATACAAATATTAAAAGAGAAAAATTATACTCTTATAAGTTAAAAAAACCTGGATGTAGAACCCAAATTATTTGTGATATGAATGAAATGATTTTATGGGTATCTAAAAGTGAATTTTGTAGTGAAAGTTCTGATGGTAATATGTTTTTAAATATGAAGTTATATAATAAATTGCATATTACGGTGTTACGTTCGTTGGTAGCAAGACCTTCGGAGTAACATTAAAAAGAGATAAATAGGGGTTAAGCAAGTAAAAAGTATATTTTAATATAAGACTTTATGTCTATTTGTATTACTAAGATTATATATATTGAAGTGGGAGTTCACGTTTTCGGTCTTTTTATGCCGAAACCACTAATAATGATAGTAATGAATAAGTTCTCAATTGTTCAAAATAATAAGGCTAATAATAATTTGTTTATTGATTGAATTTAATTGAAGAGAAAATATTGATAATGATAAAAGAAAATGGGATAAGAAGTGAATTTGTGTGAGCTGTGAACTGAGGAATTGTGTGAGCTGTGAACTGAGGAATTGTGTGAGCTGTGAACTGAGGAATTGTGTGAGCTGTGAACTAAAGATCTTTTGAAAACAAAAATGAAAGGGCTATTTATACTAAAATATACGTGGAAATAATTCACACGATAGAGAAATTGTTATTTAATAAAAGGAAAAAGAAATATCTGAAGAAATAATTGATGTTATCCTTGATGAAATAATTTCATTATTTGAGAAAATCTCAACGAAGATAATATAAAAGGAAAATGGTAGAAATCAAGTCAATTTTATTGGTTGATACAATTTATGGCGTAACATTTCCCCGCGGTCTCAAAGATGCACATCCTGTGCAGCATAGGAAGGATGGAGGCCGGTTGTCGCCATGGAATTGTACTGGTTGTTAATTAATGTTTGAAGACGTTGGTCGTTAGAAATATATGTATCATGTATTTGCAAACGCAAATACTTGCGAATCAATCCTTGTCGTTCCAATTCTGTTGGTAAGGCAGCCAACATGGGAGAGAGACGTACAGCAATTCTTCTCGCCAAAAGTTGTCTAGATTGTTCTAATCCTTGATCGATTTGTTGTTTTACTAAATGGTTGGAGACCAAATCTTGTACTAAATCAAAATAGAGACTTGATTCTATAATTTTCTTTTCTTTCTTTTCTGGATATAAAGGGGGAGGAATAAAATCAGGGTCGAAGGTCTGGTAAGTGATGACACCGTTGTCATTTCGAACAAGTCTTAGACCGTTGGAGTTATTTAAATCAGCAGGGTCGATTGTCTGATATGGTTGAATTGGTGAATCCCAACCTGAAGAAGATTCCTCGGAGATCTTGGGTGATTCGGGATCATTGTTGAGGGTAGGATAAAAAGAGAAATTGACAGGTTCTGTTTTTGGGAAAAATGGTGAAGTCATTGGGAAAGTCTGATAAGAGAATGATAAAGAATAAAGATATTTGTATGAAAAGATCCTTTTATTGATAATATATATTTTTTTCTTTAAAAATCAGTGATATTTATATAAAATAATAATGGTAGCAGTTGGATAGGATTTTGATATAATTATAGTTAAGTTATATGTATTTTTTTTTTTTTTTTTTTTTTTTTTTGTTGGTAGAAATATTATTTCATGCCTTTTTGAAAATTTGTCTTTCAGTGAGAAAATCTCACGTAATTTTCTAAATTGGGTTAGATTACCATTCCTCTCCCAAGCAACGTTGGAATTGGGTATCTTTTGTTAATGTTTTGGTGTCAAGACCATTTGCTGCTAATATTTCTATTATGCCTTTATGTCGTCGCCGATTTCGACAAACTTCTCGTAATGTATTATTATCTCTAATTTCTTCTTTTAACCGTTTTACTAATTCTTTTCGTTTTTCCTTGATTTTTTTTCTGTATTGTTCATGATATATATAAATTTGTAATTCCACAAGTATTTCTGGTGGCAGGGAAAGATCAAGAATCTGTATGCCTGATAAAGAAAATGATTCAAAATTAGTGTTGTTATCAACTGTGAAGTTGTTGTCTTGTGGAATTTGTGATTCTTGGGAGTCTTGTAAGGGATCCATGGAAATTAGCTGGTGGCGGAATAAGTTGGTTGAAACTTGACATCTGGGACTTTATATATCCGTAATCGATTACCATGTATAGTATCTTTTGATTTTACACCTTGTAATGTTTTTAGTTTATAACCAGCGTTACCATTTACTGAATCTACTATATAAGGTCCTAACCAAGTTTGTTCTAATTTTCCTGACCATGATGTTTCTATTGCATTATTGTATACTAGAACTGTATCCCCAATATAAATGGTGGTTGGATCAAATGTTTCTTTTTGGCTAAAATTTTGCGTTCTATTGTTTTTCTTTGATTATGTTGTGATACTTCAATTGATGCTGCTGCCTGTCGGCGTACATTTTGCAGTTTATTTATTTGATTTTCTAATTTTTTATTAAATTCGTCTAATGACCATTCTTCGTTGTCATCACCAATATAAGATGTATCCTCCATAATCCTATCAAAAGGAGTCATAGCCTCACGAAAATAAAGTAATTTAAAGGGAGACTGCTTCGTACTATTTTGTTTTATGGTTCTATATGCAAAAAGTGCTGCAGGTAAATATTGACACCAATCGTCAATCTCGTGCTTCGGTCTCTTCTTTAAAAGACGACCTAATACCTGATTTAAGCGCTCTATAAATCCGTTTGAAGTCGGCGTGTACACACTACAGGTGCGTAGCTCGATAGAGAACTGCTTACATACTTCTTTAACTATATTGTTACTAACAGGAAGACCATTGTCTACAATTATGGCTTTTGGTTGAGAATGTCGTGATATAATTTCTTCGTAAATAAATAAAGCAACTTCGGTAGCATTAGCTAATCTAACAGCTCTAGCTTCTATCCATTTTGTAGTATAATCTGCACATGCTATAATATATTTCATTCCCGATCTTGAAGTTGGGCAATGTTTAATATCTAATCCACAGAGGGTCCAAGGTTCAGAAGGAACTGGTATTGGTCGGAGAATTTCGTTTTTAATAGGTTTTCCTAATCTTTGACAATAATTACATTGGCTTACAGCATCAAATATATCTTTTCGCATTCCTTCCCAGTAATATTTTCGGGCAATCTTTTCGTATGTATTTTGAAAAGCAAAGTGTCCACCAGCAATAGGGTGAAAGTGGTACATCCATATGCAATTATCTGCTTCTGTTTTGTTTAAGACTAGTCTGGGCGTATTATCATGTCGTCTATAAACACGGTCATTGTAAACAAAATAGTGTTTACTTTGTGAAGTAATATAACGCTCTTGTTGTTTTGTAATTCCTGAGGGATACTCGAGGGTGGTTAAATAATAGTGCATAAGGTTTAATTTTGATTCTTCCATTGATGCAAGTTTGTGATAATTGTACTGATAATCTTTTACGTTGAAAATGTTGGATGCTTGTATGTTTACGTTTGATTGAGTGTTTGTTTGTTTATATGATTGTGGGAATGTAAGATTGTTTTGAGTTATTGTTTTGATTTTGATTTTTTTTTTTTTTTTTTTTCATGTGTGGGTATTTTGGGGATATCGATAATTTTGTATAATAATATTTTTTAATCAATTAATGATTATTATCACAAGCTTTTAATGACTTCCTGGAACTGGTCAAAATTATTTTCAATATCCAAGACGGCTAAGAAAGTCTGCATTAGCATTTAGTTTGCCAGGACGGTATATGACATCAAAGTTGTATTCTGATAATAAATTAATCCATCGAGCTATTTGTCCTTCGGGACGCGGAGTGTTAAGTAATCCTTTTATACTGACATGATCTGTTACGAGTTTGAATCGTCGAGATAAAAGGTATGGTCTTAGCGATTTGATTGCCCAAACGGCAGCTAACATTTCTAATTTAGTTATTCCGTAATTTCGTTCACTTGGTGTAAGACCTCTACTAATATATAAAACTACTTGTTCGCGGTTCTGCTCGTCCAATTGAGAAAGGACTGCCCCAAGTCCGTCATATGAAGCATCTGTAAAAAGAATAAAATCTCGATCAAAGTTTGCTCTGGTTAGTATAGGAGCATTGCACAGGGCAGATTTAAGTGTTTCGAACGCTTTTGTGGTTTCTTCATCCCAGGGGGGTCGATCATTTTGAAGTTGATTATATAGTGGTCTGCATATCTTGGCAAATGATTTAATAAAACGGCGATAGTATCCGCAAAGTGATACAAAACTTCGAACTTGTGTAACGGTGGAGGGAATGGGAAATTGGCTATCTTTTTCTAGCCGGGGTAATATTTATCCGGATAGAATTCGCGACAAAAAAAAAGTCGCGATCAGTAAAATAATGTACCGGTCTAGAAAAAGCAAACCTAATAAAAAAATGCATTGTAGTAATTGCAAATATCATGAAACTATAAAAAGCATTGATCAAATGGAATTTTGTGCACTAGTCTTGGAAACTTTAGTATAAGTAACACCTAAAAATCTTTTGGTATGATATTTTAAACAATCTATAAGTAAATAATAATAATTATAATAAAAAAAATAATAGAAAGACACAATAAAGAAAAGAAATAAAATAAAGTAAAATGAAACAATAAAATGAAAAGGAATAATAAAAATAAAAATAAAAACGTAAAATAGTCCAAATAAAAGGGAAAAGTAGAAGAATGATGATTATAGGAAATATCTAATTAAAGAAGACGTTTTTTTTTTCAGTTAGTAGTCTTATACAAAAAAAATACATTTTGGAAAATATAACTTACCGAGAGCAAAAGCTGAAATTAATTATGATGTGAGTATTACCTATTTGTTCTATTTCTCATTCTACGAGTACGGTCAACATATAATTCTACACTGTTATTTTCAACAGCAGAATCAAAGTCTTGTATTTGTTGGGTATCTCGTAGAAGGGGGCGGTATTCAGTTCTTTGAGTGTTGAACTCATTTTCTAGCTCGTCGATGCGTTGAAGCAATCGACGACGTTCTTGGCGGTTTTGTTGCATGCGTTCTTCGCGACGCAAAAGATCTTGTTCTCGATCTGCAACAATAGACGTATCAAATTGTGGTGGTGTCGTAATTTGCTGATCAAATCCAGGCGCAGTAGTGGGAATCTGATCGCCAAAAATAATATCATCATTGTCGCTATCATCATCGTTTCCATCGTCACTGTCATCAGGTAGCATTGGGGGTAATGCAGCACTCTCTGCCGGAGTAAGACGGCGAGGGGCGCCAACATTCTCCTCCAACCTCATCGTGCTAAAACAATTCTCGCTTTTCTATATACGATATTATTTTTATATCATTAACACATGTTAAGTTAACCGATAAATGAATAGTGGATAAGGCAGAAAAAAAAATACAACGTACATCCAAAATTTGAATGAATGGTGGTGTTATTCGACGATGAATGAAGAAGTGGTTAGGACCAAATCTTCCATGTTGTGAACGGCGGACAAGATGCTTGCATACTAGGTATCGACTAGTGAGAAAACTAGGACATCCACAGGTCCATGTTTCAGTCGATGGTTCATATAATGCATTTGCATTCGAGTTTTCTTCTCGACCAACAAGCCGATTCCATTCTTTTGTGAACTCATTGGCCCATCTTGTGGCGTGGCTGTCGATAACCGTATCGCGGTTAAATTTGTATCTAAGGTCTGGAAAATACCTATCCATAATAACATATACCAATAAATCTAAACGAGCACGATTGTAGTGGTATAAATGATTACGTTTCAATACTTTCCAATGAGCCTCAATTAACATTGTTGTTTTTGCCATTGGGATACGATCACCGGCAGTACAGCGCGTCCAAGTTTTCCATGCCCTAGGATTATACCATTCATTGAAAAGATACACCCAAGTATCAATGTATCCATGGTGATTACAGAATAGATAAATTTCGCGCGCAGCACCAATATATATTTGGGCTGGCGTTCGATGACCTGGAACTAAATAAAGCAATATACAATAAAATTGTAATTAGAAATGGAAATAATATATTTTACCATACGTAGAAAAGAATCATTATAACATTTTAAACACCCATTACCATCGATCAATGGATGCATATGGAAATACTTAGTAACCATGTTTAGAATTGTTTCACGGTCTTGAGCTGGACAACTAGGTTGTCGACGACCTCCACGACCACCAATACCGGGTGTCCAAGTAGAAATATTGGGAAAATGGGGAAGAGGGTGGATGCCATTATAACGTCATATGAAGGAATATTTCTACTTGGCCGGTAGGTCGAGTCGACAACCTAGTGTCCAGCTCAAGACCGTGAAACAATTCTAAACATGGTTACTAAGCATTTCCATATGCATCCATTGATCGATGGTAATGGGTGTTTAAAATGTTATAATGATTCTTTTCTACGTATGGTAAAATATATTATTTCCATTTCTAATTACAATTTTATTGTATATTGCTTTATTTAGTTCCAGGTCATCGAACGCCAGCCCAAATATATATTGGTGCTGCGCGCGAAATTTATCTATTCTGCAATCACCATGGATACATTGATACTTGGGTGTATCTTTTCAATGAATGGTATAATCCTAGGGCATGGAAAACTTGGACGCGCTGTACTGCCGGTGATCGTATCCCAATGGCAAAAACAACAATGTTAATTGAGGCTCATTGGAAAGTATTGAAACGTAATCATTTATACCACTACAATCGTGCTCGTTTAGATTTATTGGTATATGTTATTATGGATAGGTATTTTCCAGACCTTAGATACAAATTTAACCGCGATACGGTTATCGCAGCCACGCCACAAGATGGGCCAATGAGTTCACAAAAGAATGGAATCGGCTTGTTGGTCGAGAAGAAAACTCGAATGCAAATGCATTATATGAACCATCGACTGAAACATGGACCTGTGGATGTCCTAGTTTTCTCACTAGTCGATACCTAGTATGCAAGCATCTTGTCCGCCGTTCACAACATGGAAGATTTGGTCCTAACCACTTCTTCATTCATCGTCGAATAACACCACCATTCATTCAAATTTTGGATGTACGTTGTATTTTTTTTTCTGCCTTATCCACTATTCATTTATCGGTTAACTTAACATGTGTTAATGATATAAAAATAATATCGTATATAGAAAAGCGAGAATTGTTTTAGCACGATGAGGTTGGAGGAGAATGTTGGCGCCCCTCGCCGTCTTACTCCGGCAGAGAGTGCTGCATTACCCCCAATGCTACCTGATGACAGTGACGATGGAAACGATGATGATAGCGACAATGATGATATTATTTTTGGCGATCAGATTCCCACTACTGCGCCTGGATTTGATCAGCAAATTACGACACCACCACAATTTGATACGTCTATTGTTGCAGATCGAGAACAAGATCTTTTGCGTCGCGAAGAACGCATGCAACAAAACCGCCAAGAACGTCGTCGATTGCTTCAACGCATCGACGAGCTAGAAAATGAGTTCAACACTCAAAGAACTGAATACCGCCCCCTTCTACGAGATACCCAACAAATACAAGACTTTGATTCTGCTGTTGAAAATAACAGTGTAGAATTATATGTTGACCGTACTCGTAGAATGAGAAATAGAACAAATAGGTAATACTCACATCATAATTAATTTCAGCTTTTGCTCTCGGTAAGTTATATTTTCCAAAATGTATTTTTTTTGTATAAGACTACTAACTGAAAAAAAAAACGTCTTCTTTAATTAGATATTTCCTATAATCATCATTCTTCTACTTTTCCCTTTTATTTGGACTATTTTACGTTTTTATTTTTTATTTTTATTATTCCTTTTCATTTTATTGTTTCATTTTACTTTATTTTATTTCTTTTCTTTTATTGTGTCTTTCTATTATTTTTTTTATTATAATTATTATTATTTACTTATAGATTGTTTAAAATATCATACCAAAAGATTTTTAGGTGTTACTTATACTAAAGTTTCCAAGACTAGTGCACAAAATTCCATTTGATCAATGCTTTTTATAGTTTCATGATATTTGCAATTACTACAATGCATTTTTTTATTAGGTTTGCTTTTTCTAGACCGGTACATTATTTTACTGATCGCGACTTTTTTTTGTCGCGAATTCTATCCGGATAAATATTACCCCGGCTAGACCTTGTCGCGAAATTTCAGCGGCTCTAAGGCAGGTCACAAGTTCGAAGTTTTGTATCACTTTGCGGATACTATCGCCGTTTTATTAAATCATTTGCCAAGATATGCAGACCACTATATAATCAACTTCAAAATGATTGACCCCCTGGGATGAAGAAACCACAAAAGCATTCGAAACACTTAAATCTGCCCTGTGCAATGCTCCTATACTAACCAGAGCAAACTTTGATCGAGATTTTATTCTTTTTACAGATGCTTCATATGACGGACTTGGGGCAGTCCTTTCTCAATTGGACGAGCAGAACCGCGAACAAGTAGTTTTATATATTAGTAGAGGTCTCACACCAAGTGAACGAAATTACGGAATAACAAAATTAGAAATGTTAGCTGCCGTTTGGGCAATCAAATCGCTAAGACCATACCTTTTATCTCGACGATTCAAACTCGTAACAGATCATGTCAGTATAAAAGGATTACTTAACACTCCGCGTCCCGAAGGACAGATAGCTCGATGGATTAATTTATTATCAGAATACAACTTTGATGTCATATACCGTCCTGGCAAACTAAATGCTAATGCAGACTTTCTTAGCCGTCTTGGATATTGAAAATAATTTTGACCAGTTCCAGGAAGTCATTAAAAGCTTGTGATAATAATCATTAATTGATTAAAAATATTATTATACAAAATTATCGATATCCCCCAAAATACCCACACATGAAAAAAAAAAAAAAAAAAAATCAAAATCAAAACAATAACTCAAAACAATCTTACATTCCCACAATCATATAAACAAACAAACACTCAATCAAACGTAAACATACAAGCATCCAACATTTTCAACGTAAAAGATTATCAGTACAATTATCACAAACTTGCATCAATGGAAGAATCAAAATTAAACCTTATGCACTATTATTTAACCACCCTCGAGTATCCCTCAGGAATTACAAAACAACAAGAGCGTTATATTACTTCACAAAGTAAACACTATTTTGTTTACAATGACCGTGTTTATAGACGACATGATAATACGCCCAGACTAGTCTTAAACAAAACAGAAGCAGATAATTGCATATGGATGTACCACTTTCACCCTATTGCTGGTAGACACTTTGCTTTTCAAAATACATACGAAAAGATTGCCCGAAAATATTACTGGGAAGGAATGCGAAAAGATATATTTGATGCTGTAAGCCAATGTAATTATTGTCAAAGATTAGGAAAACCTATTAAAAACGAAATTCTCCGACCAATACCAGTTCCTTCTGAACCTTGGACCCTCTGTGGATTAGATATTAAACATTGCCCAACTTCAAGATCGGGAATGAAATATATTATAGCATGTGCAGATTATACTACAAATGGATAGAAGCTAGAGCTGTTAGATTAGCTAATGCTACCGAAGTTGCTTTATTTATTTACGAAGAAATTATATCACGACATTCTCAACCAAAAGCCATAATTATAGACAATGGTCTTCCTGTTAGTAACAATATAGTTAAAGAAGTATGTAAGCAGTTCTCTATCGAGCTACGCACCTGTAGTGTGTACACGCCGACTTCAAACGGATTTATAGAGCGCTTAAATCAGGTATTAGGTCGTCTTTTAAAGAAGAGACCGAAGCACGAGATTGACGATTGGTGTCAATATTTACCTGCAGCACTTTTTGCATATAGAACCATAAAACAAAATAGTACGAAGCAGTCTCCCTTTAAATTACTTTATTTTCGTGAGGCTATGACTCCTTTTGATAGAATTATGGAGGACACATCTTATATTGGTGATGATAACGAAGAATGGTCATTAGACGAGTTTAATAAAAAATTAGAAAATCAAATAAATAAACTGCAAAATGTACGCCGACAGGCAGCAGCATCAATTGAAGTATCACAACATAATCAAAGAAAAACAATAGAACGCAAAATTTTAGCCAAAAAGAAACATTTGATCCAACCACCATTTAGTATTGGGATACAGTTCTAGTATACAATAATGCAATAGAAACATCATGGTCAGGAAATTAGAACAAACTTGGTTAGGACCTTACATAGTAGATTCAGTAAATGGTAACGCTGGTTATAAACTAAAAACATTACAAGGTGTAAAATCAAAAGATACTATACATGGTAATCGATTACGGATATATAAAGTCCCAGATGTCAAGTTTCAACCAACTTATTCCGCCACCAGCTAATTTCCATGGATCCCTTACAAGACTCCCAAGAATCACAAATTCCACAAGACAACAACTTCACAGTTGATAACAACACTAATTTTGAATCATTTTCTTTATCAGGCATACAGATTCTTGATCTTTCCCTGCCACCAGAAATACTTGTGGAATTACAAATTTATATATATCATGAACAATACAGAAAAAAAATCAAGGAAAAACGAAAAGAATTAGTAAAACGGTTAAAAGAAGAAATTAGAGATAATAATACATTACGAGAAGTTTGTCGAAATCGGCGACGACATAAAGGCATAATAGAAATATTAGCAGCAAATGGTCTTGACACCAAAACATTAACAAAAGATACCCAATTCCAACGTTGCTTGGGAGAGGAATGGTAATCTAACCCAATTTAGAAAATTACGTGAGATTTTCTCACTAAAAGACAAATTTTCAAAAAGGCATGAAATAATATTTCTACCAACAATAAAATTCAATCAAAAAAA
Organism: Circinella umbellata; assembly: GCA_025093555.1. NCBI lineage: Eukaryota > Fungi > Mucoromycota > Mucoromycetes > Mucorales > Lichtheimiaceae > Circinella > Circinella umbellata. The sequence goes on from JAIWNF010000067.1 coordinate 227,739, forward strand.
AAAAAAAAAAAAAAAAAAAATACATATAACTTAACTATAATTATATCAAAATCCTATCCAACTGCTACCATTATTATTTTATATAAATACCACTGATTTTTAAAAGAAAAAAATATATATTATCAATAAAAGGATTTTTCATACAAATATCTTTATTTCTTTATTATTCTTTTATCAGACTTTCCCAATGACTTCACCATTTTTCTCAAAAACAGAACCTGTCAATTTCTCTTTTTATCCTACCCTCAACAATGATCCCGAATCACCCAAGATCTCCGAGGAATCCTCTTCAGTTGGGATTCACCAATTCAACAGTATCAGACAATCGACCCTGCCGATTTAAATAACTCAAAC